>CM055101.1:10495713-10875237 GCA_029204225.1 Diphasiastrum complanatum | reverse complement strand
AGCCTTCAAGGTTCTGTTCAAGGTCGAACTGTTTCTCCGGACTGCTTAACCGCAAAAGCTGTGGGTAACTCATTTCATTAATGTGAACGCTGAGAAACTTCCAAATTCTCTGTTTTTTCATCTTCCAAACAATTCCACAAAATTGGAAATAATTTTTATGTACAAAAATTTCGTAATGTCCAAGAATGTTCAACATCTAAGTTATTCTTATTTTGTGAAGCTGTGGAAGAGAGATTTTGTTCTAGTAAAAATTCCAAAAAATTTAGAATGTCTGTTTGTACTATCTACGAGCAACTGAAAGCACTCAGAGAAGAAGTGAAAACGTCCCAAGAAAAAGGTATTTGTTATTTAAATTTGTTTCACTCATTTTAAATTTCTTTTGCACTTACAATTAATACTTAAATTTAATCATTTTTTTGTGTGTGCTTTTTTTAGCGGACATTACAAAGTCACTTCAAATCCACAGAGAGCAACAGACAACAAAAATACAAAAGCTTGCAAAAGATTGGAAAAAGTTGTTTGGAGTTTTCTCAAAAGTATTTGGGTCTCATAATTGACGAGATGGATAAAAAAAAAACACTACTGCCACATTTTATAAGAGTGCCAAATAATTTAAATGAATCTGATTTTATTCAAGTTCATTTGGTTGGGGCTCTTATATTCAATGACACTTTGTAGTCTAAAGTGTATTGCGACTATCTAAACATTCGAAACGACCCAAACTTGACCATTACCATAATTCACAAATTCTCTACTTGCAACTTGATAATACTGCCAGAGAAAATAAAAAACAAACAGTGTTGGCATATTTATCAATGTTAGTCACTCTGAAGATTTTCAAAAAAATCAAAATAGAATTTTTATTGGTGGGTTACACTCATGATCAAATTGACCAAATGTTCAGTTGCTTCTCGAAAAAGCTAAGATGCAAAAAAGCCTTTTCTTTGCCAGTGTTACAAAGTATTATCGAGGACTCATGCACCCCTACACCAAAAGTGGTTTTATTGCGTTGCACATATGAAATTTTTTGACGAGTTCAATCGACATTGGTGCACGGATTTTTTTTGGGGAGCAAAAAATACGTTTGTTTGATTTGGGAGACTGAAACTTGTTTGAAGAATTTCAGTGGCCAACCAGATCTTCAATTTCAACAACGGCCGTTGATTCCTCTGTTGTTCCAGAACAGACTGAGTCTTTAAACCTTCTTTACAACGAAGAACGTGAAATTAATTTGGGTTCAAGAAAAAGTCGATGAACTGTAAAGGCTACCAAGGCTAAATTGTCTGGTAACCTCAATGAATTAAAGGTCGGAAATCTCATTACACTTTTGGAATCTAAAAATAACGAAAGTCATCCATTTTGGATTGCTAAAGTGATTGGCTTCATTCAGAGCAATGACACCAAGATTGTACGTGTGCACTGTATGCATACCGTTTCAACAAATGCTTTCTTGGAAAGGTACGAGCTAGAAAGTTGCAATTAGACCCAAGAGGCAAGCAGGAGCGTGCAACAAAGAACCAACCAAGAGTCGATGACATAAATCTTGAAGATGTGGATGTGCTTGTATTTTATTTTCAGTTAGAAATGATGAACCATTTACGAAAGTTCACAATATCTATTTTACAAGAACGACTTAGGCTAACTGCACAACCATCATCTTCGACTCGGCTTCAATGCAACAAATCCACGATAAACAATTTGGCAAAAATATGACAATATGACAACTAATCCTCTGAAAGCCTTTTTATTTTTGGTATTATTCTTTGTCGACCTGGCAGTAGATAGATCTGAATCACTTCTAAGCATAGTGAATCAGACGCAGATTCATTTTCTGTATTCTTAGGGTTTTGGTGATTTTTTGGTGTTTTTTGACGGTTTTTCTGATGTTTCTGGAAATCTGCTAGGAATTAATCTTCACCCTTCAAGCTGAAGATTTTGTGAACAAAACCAAAGGTGTCTGCAACTTGGCGAAGGTTTCTTGAAAGAGGGTAAAAAGTTCTAAGCTCTGATGACACTTTTTGCCTCTTTTTGACCAAATTTGACAGATTTGACCGATTTTTTGTTATTTTCTCTGATATCTCAGATCCAAATGAATCTTAAGATTGGTGATCTGAATAGGTTTTCCTGTTTAACAATCGTATTAGATTTCAAACAAGCAAATCCACTCAAATCAAGCAAAATCAATCCCAAACTAACCCTAAAATGCAGATCTAACACTATTCATGCCACGACAAGATGCCTAATGCAAGCTAACCATCAACCAAACATGCTGCAAACTGAAAAATTGGTGTAGCTCCCTGGCAATGGTGCCAAAATTGTAGTGGGTTTCTTTCCTTGCCTATCCTCAACCCAAGGTCTAATCAATCTAGCATCAAGGAGATGAAGTTAGTTGTCAAGCGTAGGTTCATTCCCATGAGAGCGATAGTATAGTTCAGATTTCAGCATGAATGGAGGATCTAACACTAACATCCATTAACACTAAGCATTAACACTACATCCATTAACCCTAAATCCATAACAATGATAGAAACTTACTCTTTCTTTCTCTCCCTTTCTCTCTCACAAAAAGCATAAAAAATAGCAATCCCAATAATGATCAAATCCAACAATTAGCAAAATCCAAAGAAAGCATGAGAAATGGAGGAAAAGAGAGGAAGAGCAAGGACATTCATCAATTCATTTCTAAAGAGAATCAATCTACTTTATTGAAATGAGAAACATCAGGAGCAACTCGAGTTGGTCTCTTTTTATAGTAGAGAGGAGGCCTCTGGCCTCTGAATCCTATTGGTCCAGTCTTGCTTCTCTTTTTATTCAGATTTAAAAAAGTGTGGGAACCATCAAAATTGGAGGGAAACCCAACTTTATTCACTAACTTGACACTTAGGCCCTGTGACATTAAAAGTCTCACAAAAAGGCCTAAAGTCCTTTTATTAACTTTTAACTGATCAATCAAATAACTATGTGATCATTGGATTGGACTTACACACGCAGGGTGCCAAATTCCTCTCACTTATTAACTAGGGTTAGGGTTGCCTTGGGATCCACAAACCCTCCAACAACTACTTTTCAAGTTGTTTTGCTGCCTATTGATGGATCTACAAGTTTTAATACCTTCTCGTACTGACTTTGAAACAAAGACAACAAGTGAAAGAGCTCCGATCTTTTTGGCGCCTTTATTCTAGAGCGTAAAGCTGAAGGATAGTGTAAGTGAGCTTTTTCTTCTCCTTTATTATGATAAACATAGATTTGTTGGCAGTTGTTGGGCAGTTTCCTACTTCGTGCTCACTACTCAGTGCTGACTTATATTGTTGATGATCTCAAAATCTCTTGAATATGTTTTGGTTGCATTTGCCAAGACATTTGCCGTTTCTATAATGGTGAAATGTTGATTGTGATGGTGAAATATAATGAAGGCTGCTTCAGAAGCCCTTTGCACATTCTGTTGGTCGCATTCGATTGTACCAAAGCAAGCTCAATTACATTGGCTTCTCCCTGGAGGCGTGTTTCCTCTTATTTGCGCTTACATGCTCTAAGAATGTGGCCTATAATAAGGTATTGGATTTGAAAATGAGATACACATGAAAGAAACATTTCAATTATAAGCATTGTTGGCTATCCATTGATTATGCATATTATGGTATCCTTGTAGAAGAGTGTGTATTATGGTAGGCATGAAATTTTGGTGTATGTTGAGGATTTACTTAGATATTTTGTGTTTATGCTTGAGAATTAGTTTATGTTAAAGCTTTGGAAAGTGTAATCAGATTATGTTCATGTACATCTAGCAAATACAAGCTTTTGTTAGGTACAATTAGATTTAGTTTATGTTTGAGATTTAGTTTAATGGAAGATTTACATAGTTTTAGTGTTGGTATATGTTTGAGATTTGGGGAGTATCTTTAGATCCAATTTGGATAAGTTAAACTTTTTAACGGTTGGAGTTCTCATAGACATTTAAGATTAAAAATATAGAACTTTTAGTTTACGCTCATGATTTATTTAAATAGGCTGTTTTTATGCTCGATGCTTAGCCCATGTTATATTGAGATTAGGTTCAAGTACATCTAGCAGATTTTAGTTTTTGTTAGTTGGATTTAGATGTAGTCTATATTTAAGATTTAGTTTACTTGTTGTCAGTCCACTAGAAGATATTAATATTCAAGATACTCAAAGCAAATCTTGTATAATTGTGCAATAATCCCCCTATGGTATTGGAGGAATGTTTTGGTGGATGTAGGCTATTTTTGTTGTTTTCACACACTTCGCTAGTTTCATACAAAAAAAAGATATATGATGTTTTGTATGTATTGTGGAGTTGACGTTAACATTTTTTATTTCATAAAGAATAAGGATATATGATGTTTTGTAGGTATTATGGTGTTGACATTAACATTTTACCTTTATATATATGTTAAACACATCCAGGCCACATAATATTCTTGAGATTGGCTAGAAAACAACAAGAGAGCAACAATATTTGACAATTTTTTAATTTGTCATCATCATATTCATATGTTAAAATAATTCATCTTGAATTGTATAGATTTGTCATAGGTTTGTATTTTGATTTGTGATTCTCAATTTTCCTTCTTCTTATGTAACTTGCCTAACACACACTCCTTGCAAATGGACTCTTATTTGTCATCCAAGCTACGTAGGCATGTTACCATCTTGAGCATGCAAAGTAGCCTCAAGCTTTTGAAGTTCAAATGCCCCATACATCTATGCCATAAGTCACTTTATGATATAGAAGTTGATGCTAATGCATTGCACTTTGTAAGAACAACATTTAGCTTGTACAAACCACAAGTTTATACTCTAAAACCATCAACAATCACCTTGAAACTCTATATTACATCCTTGATCTGGCATTGTTGAGCTTTACCTTCAACTTATGATCTGTCATTGTACCAACAAATAATAGACTCTTCTGAAGACCAGGAACATAAAACACATTTGCAATTACCTTCACATGTCCATCAGAATATTGAATAGGCACTGTACCAACTCCAAGAATTTGGCACTCATCGCCATTCGCTTGCATATATCTCCATCACCAGTAAGCTACAAGTTTTTAAACCATGATTTATTGCCAGTAACGTGTCTCGTTGCTCTTGAGTCCACATACCAATGTGCGTGTCAATGGAATGTTGCGATGCTAATGCTATCGCAAATGTCATGTCTTGATCTTCATCGGCAAGATTGATCAACTACTTCACTTTGCCCCTCTTAATGTCCGCCTTCTTCTTGCGATAATCTCTTGCCCAATGTCTAGGATTTTGGCAATAGAAACACTTATCTTTCTTCTTCTTGTCTGATGTGGATCCTTGATCATCATCCTCCACATTCAACTTATTGGGTGGTTATGCTTTTCTTTGGCTAGCATTGGTTGCTCTTCCGATGAGAATAGTTGAGTTTTTCACGTCCTTGTTCATCCTGTAATATGATGATGTGGAGATTCTCAAATGTTGGTAGCTTCTCCCTCGAAGCAATGCCACTTGCAAACTTTTGAAAATTTTCAGATAAGCCATTCATAGCTGTGTGAACTAGCTGAACATCCCTTATTGGCTCTCCAATAGTCGTCAACTGGTCTCTTAACTCCTTTATTCACATAAAATAGGACCCTACGCCCTCATTCTCCTCCATGTGAACACTTATGAGTTTAGTCCTCAAAAACATCATTCGAGAGGGGTTCGCCATCTGAAACTGTGTCTTGAGTACCTCTTGTTGTTACAGCTTCACTAATGTGGACAATGACATGATCCTTCACTGACAAATTTATCAAGGATAAGGCCTTCTGCACCCTTTTGTCAAATGCATGAATATCGGCTGGAGTTGTAGTTGCATGTTGTTCCACCCCAATGACAATGTCCCACTTCCATGAAAAAGCTTTTCATTTTGAATTTTCAAATGCTATAATTGAATACCGCATCCAATTTGCTAGCTTCTCCAAGAATAGAGTCCCCTAATCTTGCCATTTTGTCAATAATTGCTCCTATAATGCCTTAATGAGGCCCAATGAAAAGCTTATAGAGCAATTTGGACTCTTAAAAGTCAACTTTAAAGTCTGACCAAAACATTTTCAGGCCCTCTCGTCGCTTAATTTCGCCTAGCACACCAAATTCGATGGAATTTTTTAGAAACCAATGTGGGATTGATAGTTATCTTGCCCCTTGACGTGCTTCTCCCCATGGTACGGCAATCACTCTATCTGAGAGAAGTTGTACTTGTAGGTTACAATCCTTTTTGGCCCTTAAGTTGGAGGATTTTGGCTTTTGGATGGCCTTAAACAGAGCTTTAGACCAAAAGTTATGGGCTCTTGAAGAAAAGACATTATTTCTTCACTCTGAAGCAAATCTCTTTTTCAAATGAATTTGCAGTTCAAGGTCCCTCTCAATTTGAAAATTTTTAATGAAGTTGAAAGGCATATTGCACTTTTGACCCCTTCACTTGAAGTGTATATTGCAAAGTCTTGAGATCCAAAGGTTGATTTCAATCCAACGACTTGTATTCTCACGATCCACATTGTTCATTCTGAACACACACAATCGTGTGGCTATGCTCAAATCAGCATGCTTATCCACGTGCTTGCAGCTGTTGGGCACTTGAATGCGCTATGGGCTCACTTTCACTAGTCGCGCGACTGATCTGCGAGCTCTCCTTCCTTCGCTTTTCTCAAGCAATGCTTCTCCATCATAGCTAGGGTATAAGCTTCCTTCACAAAGTTTGAACCATCTCTCTTTTGGATTCACGGCCACCCATGGCTGATTGAAACTCTTTTCACAGTATCTGGGAACCCTACCTCATGGCTTTACAGATCGAAAAAAAATTCCATCTACAAGGAAAGATCCAATGCTTTTATGTCATAAACCCTAGCTGTGGGTTTTCTGAGAAATTTCAACTAGTTTTGCTATTTTGGTCATATTTGTATATTTGGCATTAGAGGATATCAGAACTCAAAATGGGCCCTTTGTCAAGATGTTGTTTTTGACTTCGCACGCTTTCAACGCTTATGTGTCCCAATGAATGGTGTCCATCTGTGACGAACTGTAATAGTGGTTGATGGACGGAAATTGTATTTAACTTTCCTGGCCAAATTTTCGTGATTTTCAAATATCTTGTCGGGCAAAACAAACAATTGTGATTGGACCACAGTTACTGTCCGAATACTCTTATGTTGCCCGTCATTGTTCACTCGAGGTTGATTTGACGTCAATATTCATAAAGTGTGGTTAACTAATCCTTGTAGTTAAGGAACTTCTTGTCATTCATAGGTATACCTCTCATTTTCTTCATTCTATCTCTCATTTTCTTGTCATTCTTAAGTTTACCTCGCAATCTCTACATTCTCTCTGATCTCAGCTTGCGTACTCATATTTTTGAATAATGGCTACACATAATCGGAGACCAAGAGGAACCATTGATGCAATCAATATTTGCAATGAAAAAAATGCAGAAGATCAATGGATACCAAGAATATATAAAAAATATCAATGGATCTTGATGCATCCCTCTGCAAAAGGCTCATTTCGAAAAAGAAAAAGATCAGATAACATATATAGAAGCTCTTGGAAAGGTAGGATAATGGATTTTAAAGTATCACTTGTCGGTCAATCTATCACGGAAGTTTTAGTTCAGCATGCTTATCTTCACAATGAGCTCAACATTCATGATCTGAATCCAAATGATAGAAGGAAATGCAATTGTAAGTTTTCAGATTTAATTTTTTTATATTTATCATTGTCTTTAAATTATATTTTTCTTGAGATGTTTTTGTTGGTTTTGCAGATTTGTATCCATCAAATTTCTTTGAATGGCAATCAGTTCAATCGATTGCAGGAATAATCGATGTCATACATTCAGATATCGGTATTTTACAATATAAAGGTCGTTTTCCAGAACACTTTTAGAGTCAGGAGTTTTTTAATATGATCACACATATTTTCCTGATAAAAATGGTTTAGTTGGTAGATTAGAGCCATATCCTCTACTAGATTTTTCGAGTGAGGAATGGATTTCTCCTAATGCAGCAATTTCAGAAGTTTTTGATCTAGGATATATATTGATATTCAGAGTATATTAAAATGCATCACTGGATCAAAGAATAATAGATTAAGTTAGTATCTACCTTTTACAATTTTTGTTGATTTTTTTTCCAAATGCAATGTTCAAAGAACAAAAACAATGTTTATTTGTAAGGACTTGAGTGCTAATATAATCGTCGAGTTGTTGGATGATGGTTGGGATACAAAACAAAATCAGCAAGTTGAGTGCAGAGTATGTTACTCATCCATGACATTTAGATATCACATCGAAAAGCAAATGTTCACTTTGCTGCTGTATTATAGAAGATGGATTAAATGCAAAAATGTTTGGAAGCCACTTGATCAAAATTTTGGTATAAACCCTCAAGAGCAATTTCAAATAACGGTGAAAAAAAATGACAACATTCTTGCAATGGTTGAAGTTGAGAAAGATTGGTGTCTCAATCACATTCGATCAGAACTAGACATGTTGCAATTCGATCTGCCTTAATAATATCAATTTTGATTGAATGGTGTAAAGGTACGTTATGCCGTATAAAAATATTTTTTTTTTCTATTTCTAAGTGAATCTGTTTCATAAAATATATAACTAAACAATTTCTCTTATGCAAGTAAGAGTAAGGCAGGAAGAGAATATAAAATGCAAAGACATTGGAACATCCATCGAAATTGAAGATCCATAGATTATGAACTATGGAATTTTGTATTATGTAATACAATTTTTTGTATACATCATTTAAGAATATATATGAACCATGTTTTCTATGAGGCTCATTCATTTCTATGATCTCCATTTCCATGGTGCAAAACACAATGTAATTGCAACTGGATAATATGAGTTTTCGATAGCAAAATTCATTGTCTCCTGCAAGAAATGCGATGATCTGATCAAAGATTTGCTACGACAAATCTAAGTAAACTAATGTTGCATGTTTGGATTGGTTGTGGCAAATGTTCGATCAGATCATCATTTTGAACTTATCCAAAAAAAGAGCATGGTAAAGGCAAGGAAGACCAAGGCTATGAAACACCAACATGTCGAAAAACAGTAGAAATTGAAGATGAATGAATCATAATCTGAATTGATAAGAGGAAAAAAAAACATATAAGAACAACCATAGAAAAACTGTAAGTATATTTCTATTAAAAAAATTTGTACATGTGTCTCATCCACAAAGTGAGACGAATATTTAAACAGAATCAACTATCTATGATCTCTAAATCCATTTTTCCAGTTGGAAATAGCTTGGGTGGAGGACACTCGGCCACTGCAATTGGATATGAATTTTCGATCACAATCTTTATGGTCTCCTGCTTGAAGCGCATTATCTCCATTGGGGAGACCTTCAGGAATTTACACTGAAAACAAAAACATAAACACAGTTAAATGTAATTAATCAAAGATCAGTTAATAGGAGTTTGTATATGAAAAAAATAAAAACAGAATTAAAAGTAATTAATCAAATATTACCTCTTCCATATTTGGAAGTCCATCTTGTAATGCAAGCCAATTAAAAAAGTGTTTGGCATTGCATACAGTATACCAGCCACAGTTGACAGTATCAACACTGCAGAATCCAAATTTGAACATTATGAGATATCGGATCAACGCGCAAGATGTAAGAATAAAATCTACAATGGAAACAAGCCCGCGTCGATCCAATATCAAAAAACTTTGATTGAATATCGGATCAGCGCGCACGTTGGGAAAATAAACCAATCAATAACTAGAAGGGTGCATCGAATCGATATTAAAAAATTTATAGCTCTGCATCAACCATTTTCAGCTTCGAGTATGCTTTTGCATTTGGTACTGGAAATAGTTCCAGTATTTTCTATATATGGGTCCTGGCAATTTTGTGTGTGTGTGTGTGTAATAGAGTTCATTTTCAAACAAACTGGATTACACACACCCTCATCATTGACGTACAAGGACAACACATATAAGCTCCAATGATCACTGAAATCAGAAAACAAGTAATTTATGAGAATCAATGTGAAATCAAAATTCATATGAAAAATTCAATAGAATAAAATCTGAAAAATAGTCACTTACTTTGTTATGTATGGCAACACAAGAATTGGAGTCTCCAGTCTGACGTATTGGAGCATATCATCGTGCAGACTTTTGAAATCAGGGAAATCAAATGCTGCCATAAATTGAAGGGGAAACAACTCAACATCTATAAACAATGGGGTCTGGAAGAACTCCATCCAGTACTGAATGGCCCCACCTTCTACATTGTCCCCTAGCATTTTATCCCTACTTTCTAATTCAGCAGTATCTAAACTAGAAAGAGGGAGACAAGCATTGGTCTTCGGCATCCTAAAACTGTATCGGGGACTTAATACTTTAAGATACGTATTTAACAATTGGTCATACTGTACATATTGAGGACTATTTACAAAAGCAAGTGCAGGGGGTGCCGGAAGTAACACAGATAAACCACATAAAGAATTGTCATTCAAAATTGATTCTACCTTTACACTAGCAAAATCATCTAAATCGCTTCCAACAACAAGAGGAGAGAAACTAATATTTATGGGTTTAGGAGGATGAGGAGATTTAGGAGGTGGAGATTTATTAAGAGAGGAAGATTTAGCAGGAGAAGTTAAAGTTGGAGTGGAAGGAGAAGAAGGAGACTTAGGAGGAGAAGAAGGAGAATTAGGAGGAGAATTAGGAGGGGAATGAATAGAAGAAAGAATAGTATTCAGAGGAGTTCACTTGGAAAAATCCCTTGCTTTAGATGGAGGGTCAAGAGACCTCCTCTTCTTTGAAACACTCTCGTTCTGTATACGAATAACAAGTCGGGTTGGTTGAGATTGCTTGCGTTTTTTCCTCTTTGAATCTTGTTTTGGAGGAGAGGAGGGAGCAGGTCTAAAGTATTCAGCAAACTTGTCATATGTGTCCTGAAGCCTGAACACTATGTTGAAATCTTTGGGCATGATGGTCACCCTCTTGGCATAGACAACTGCAACAACAGTATCAAAAAAAAATTTCACTCGGAAATCCTCATATGTTGTGTGCAGCGCCTCAACTGCCGTTACCGTCCATCTCACATCTGCAGATAGACTTCTTGTCACCTGCCTGATGGTCCTCTGTATGTGAGATTTCGGAATCAGAAGATTATTTGTCTTCTGAAGCTTCCGAATATCCTTGAGCCATGGAGGTCTCTTCTTATGCCCTTGGCCTAGGATAAGGTGGTGGTTGATGAGATGGCAGTTGTGGATTTCCTTGACCCGCACCTGAATTTGGTATATCACCTGAATGCCCACGTGCTGTCTGCTTGGTCCAGGCCATTAATGTGTAGTAGCAAATCAGCGCGCGATAATGTTGATTACAAAATCAGACCTCAGGTCGGGCGCATCGAAGAGATACCGGAGCTCAACAATTACGTAAGCTAGTAGCGGATGGGCGCGCGCGAGTAGTAACGGATTGAAGGAATTGGTTTTGAGTACGCTGAATCGATATCACATGGATGCAATTGACTATAAGCAAACAAATTTCAGCGTCGTCGATCAGTATATATAGAGAAAATCAGAAAATGATTACAAACGTGATGGCTCGTATTACGATGATGATTACTCAGAGGCTTGTCAATCAAATCAATCTAAATATCCATCAATCTTCAAAATGATTAGTCCATATTGAATTAAATAGATTTAATTTCAAATAAAGTATGTCACATCTACAATTAATGCTACAAAAGTATAATATCACGCTTCTACCATTTAATGTTGAATTTGACAACATTAAGCTTTAAATATAAGACCTTTTTTATATCCAATAATTATAATTTTTGAAAATACCAAAAGCCAGATTTTCACTCGATAGCTAATCAACGTGCATATAAAGCATTTGACAACCATAGTATGTATTCTCGCGTGCTCCTCTGATATTGGACGCAATAAGAATGATCAAAGCTTGATTCGATAGATTCTGCATAACTTTGGCCATTATGAAGAGTCTTTCGAATCAAGCTTTGATCATGTTTTAGGGTCCAATAGTTTCAAAATTTTCGACAATATTTTTTTTCTGGAATAACGATTCAACGCGCGTGGTCCAAATGCAGCTAATACATCATCTGCTAAGCGCACTGATCCGATATCCTGTATGCAGAAAAATATTACTGGAACGCATAATGAAAGACTTATGAAAATGTTCTGAATGAACATTATCTCAAAAGGAAAATTTTCGTCTTTACGGTGCTTAAATAGGACGAGAGATTGTAATAATTCTTCTCCTTCACGTTTTCCAATAATATCTATTAATCAATTGTTTATAATTTTTTTAATGATTATTCTAGGAGGCTAGTGATTTTCTATTTAATGCATTCCGACGCTTGACATTGTAGGGTCAAAATCTTCAAGGTGGCATATCTTCTCAACCATAGCTTGGATTGACAAGTAGTTGGAAAATTTTCTATTTTTGCAATCATTTTTGCATTCCAGACTCATCTAAGTGTAGTTCCAGCAACTCTAAGCGAGAGTGTTCTCAACGAGTCAAGCAAACTAGGAGCAGCCGAGACCTATGTCATGTGGAAACTCAAATTGAAGAAGATCAATTGGAATTTGACAAGAAGAGTCAGAATGTCCAAAATGTAATCAATTTGTCAGTTAAGGATGCCATCATAGCATACATTTCAGATTTGGAAGGACCGAAAGAAGCTTGGGACACCGTGAAGGCCTTGTTCGAGACAACAAATACATCTCGGGTATTATTTTGAGGGCAAAATTACATACATTGTGCATGGACGATGGTGCAATGATAGCCAAACACTTATTAAAAGTGAAGGAGATTTGGAATCAATTGGTTGTAGTTGGTGAGCAAATTCAAGGCCGAAAAAATGTATAGTTGATGTTGAATAGCTTGAATGACTTATTCTATCTAGCTATGAAGAATTGGGAGGTTTGTTGCTACAGGAAGAGCAACGATGTGAAAATGTGAGCCAACGCAATAGAGGATTTGACCAAGCTCTTGCTACAAGAGGTCGAGGTGGTAGATTTGTCCATGGAAGAAATCATTCAAGAGGAGACAATTCGGATCGAGGTGCATTCAATCAATTTCAAGAGAGATCGAATGATAGGGAAAATCACGGCAATAAAGAACTTTTTTAGAGAGAAAACTAATGGTATGGGACATTAGTGATTCCAAAGACAATTTCTTGTGTGAGAGCGATCAGTACACCAAGGATTAGTATTTACAATAATGCTTCTTGGTTTCCCAGGACAATAACGGTAATACTAACGGGTAAACCCTTTGGTTAATTGTTTCAGGATATTTTGAGACCTTATGAGATATAGATCCGGATCCTTAATGGTATCTCATAATTTACAAATTGAAAACCCTTAAAGCTATTTCTCACCTTCTAAAGGACCCTTTCTTTTGAATTTCTTGAATAGTATAATCTCACTATCATTCAATACATAAAGATATATTATTATTTGGCATATTCCTCCAAAATCTGCATATGTTACTCACATATCTCATTGAGAATCTTGTTACTCAACTACAAAGCATTTGATTCTCATGACTAAATAACATATCTGAGAAATCTCTAAGACTAGAACCATAATTACTCTCGCAAGTTTTTCAATCCAACTTATCTCTAACAACACAATTTCTTCCATTCAAACAACCTCACACTAATGATAGTACTCAAACTAAGACTAGATTGATCCAATACATACATTTTAGATTAATTGTTATGATCAATTTTATTCCAATCCTGAATAGCCTTTTATCTTTCTTTGTACTACTTATATGTAAGTCAAATTTCAAACCACCTCTAGCTCCAAATTGTTCCACACAACCACTAAAGAATTTCTCTATTATAAAAGTTTTAGTTATATATCTTACTCTGGATTTGTCTGAAAACACTTTCAAATAATTACATTTCCATACATATTCTTGTTTTTTTTTTCAAAAGCTATGCAATAAATAGATTTTTTGATAAAATTTATCCCATCATTTCACTTCCATTTTTAAAAAACACTAAAGTTCTATAATATATCAAAATATCTAGATCCATGAAAAGTCAGTAATAAGTGCCTTTTACAAAGAATTCACTCTATGACAACCAAGACTTTTCTTTCAAACATTTTCAACCCGAGTGCATTAGAGAAAATTAGAGTTTGAAAAGAGCCAAAAATATGTCTTTCTATTTTTTTTTCTCATTTTCGTTGTCATGTGAACCAATAGAATCTCTAATATCAAGCTTCTACATAACGTAGCTTATAATCTCAAATTAAAATAAATAAGAAAGATTTAAATATATAATTGTTTCATCAAGTAGCATATAAAAATGTTATTGGATATTAAAGCTTGCCCTTCCAGTTTATCATTGTCTAAAGAGGCCCAACCATATTAGAAATAAATATGGCAGAAGGTTATGCAAGGCTAAAATGAGTAAATTGATGTAGCTCTTATGTAAACGCCTTTCAAATCATGGTTGACTAAGTTAACTAGAGTTAACCCATAGCACTAAAAAATTCAGTGTTTCAAAATTTTACTTACAAATATTTTCAACAAGATACCTTTCTACACATAATGAATGGATCCATCAAGAAAATCATGCTCTTCAGTCGACTCTGTGTTTCTCTTCAATTAAAAAGATGACAATGGATTATAGGTGCCAAGAACATGTTTAAAAAACTCTTGGGTTTTGATTCATCCATCATCAAAAGGAACATTTCAAAAAAGCAAAAAGACAAAACTATTGTTTCGATCTTATTGGAAGTCCAAAATTATGGATTTCAAAACATCATCAAGAGAAAAATATATATTCAAAATATTAGTTCAACATGTGTATGCATTTGGAGATAAATTGCAAGCACTGAAATGTCAATATTACAAAAAAAAAAAAAACTGTGAGAATTCATATATTACTTGCACTTGTATTTCTTTAATTTTGAATCATTTCTTTTTAAGGCGCTAATCTGATCATTTTTCTCTTGCAAATTTATATTTGTAAGGATTTAAAAATTCTAGCTTGATCATTTTGCAATTTCATGTACATATTGATTTCACACATGTGTGGAAGATGTTCCCACGTGTGGAGGGTAGGCATAATCTCTTTAGTTCATTTATGTTGAGTTTGAATAGTCAATAGGTGTTAATCTTGAAGTTTGGGGATCCTCTATCAAACCCACTCATTATACACTTGTAACTAAGTGATTAGGCCAAATTTAGACTTGCATTAGATCATGATAGTGTAGGTTGCTTACACTTGGCTTGATGGTAGAGGGCTAGTGACATTGCACCTCATAATCTTATTTGTCAATATGCATGAAAATGGTCCAATCAATGTAAGGGGTGGCATGTAAGTGGTCCAATCAAGAGGTGATTCTAGAGAGGTCCAATCACTAAGCACCATTGTCACACCTCTTGGATCTCGAGCTACTATGAGAAAGCGTGAGAGAGCTCATTCTACATTGAGTTTTTTGAGAGATGAGTGATTCTACAGTTAGAATTTGTTGCATCTTCTCTCTCTGCCTGAGAGTTGAATGTACTTTTTCTCTCTCTACCCCAGAGCAAGCCAATTCCATACTTAGTTTTTTTCATCACAACTTTCCTTTGAATGTGTATGGTGAATGGTGAATGATTCATGCATGTAGTAAGTCCTCTTGCCTTAGACTTGTCATGCTAGAGTGATTATATCTTGTTGGTCTAAGATCTATGTGCAATCACACACACCTTAGGATTCACATTGTTTGAGATAATCTCGCACGTGTGAAAAGTACACAATATTCATCCAATATAAATGAACCAAATATGCATCAACACTAGAGTTGTTTTCAGCACGTTTTTGTGCGCATGTTCACAAAAGTGCGCATAAAACTCTTGGTCACTTGACGAGATATAACATGTCATCAAATGATTGAAATTTCAATCTTTCAATTGTATGTGGAACTAGACTTGACTATCCATTGTGTTATTGGAAGACTTAAAAAAAATTTCTTTCAATTGATGGCAATTTTCTCCCAAAAAACTTCAATTTTCAGCACTTTTTAGCACTTCACATAGGTAACTTTAGGTCCACGTATGTAATTCTATAGGACTCCAAATTTAAATTTTCTTCTATATACATGTTTCTATGGTCATAAAGGTTTTTTGAAAGTAGACAGCCAAAGAAAGGAAGAGCTAGAACTTTTTAGCACCTTTCAATAATTTTCAATACTTTTCAACACTTGACATGGGTAACTTTAGATGCACATAACTATCTCTACAGAATTCCAAATTGGAAAAAATTTGAGAGACATGTTTCTATCATCATATAATACTTTTTCAAGTAGACAAACCAAAAAAATATTGTTAAAATCCTGGTATTATACACTCATAAATGATATTTTCAGTTTTGGTGATTTTTATCAACACTTAAAAGGGTAACTTTGAATGCACATAATTTGCATTCAAAATCACTAGCTGTGAAGATAGATCTACTACCATCAAGAGAAGAAAGTTGAGAAAAGTATTCTTTATGGCTAGTCATGTGGGCAGAAGCCCCACTATCTATCCACCATGGATCTTCACCTCTTAGAATTGATGATGAGAATGAAGACATCATCAAATATTCTTCATGCTCCTCGACTTCTTGATCAACAACATTTGCTTGGTTAGATTGTGCATTCTTCCTTTTGAAACATTCGGATGCATAGTCAATAAAAGCATTTGATCTTGTTTTTATCCTTCTTAATCTTAAATTTGCTTGAGGATAGAGTTGAGGATGTGTCTCTACCTTCCTTGGGCTTTTCCTTGTTGTTCCTCTTTGCCTTGTCTTTGCCCTTGTCTTTAATGAACATTGCTTTGTCTTCATCATCCTAAATCTGCATGCTTCTAAGCTTGTGAAGCATGTAATCCGTCCTGCAATCCTCAGCCACTAGAACTCCTTGTAACATTTTAAGTTGCAAGAGCTTACACTCGTAGAACTAAGATTGCATATTGAGATATAAAAAGATTAAGAATTGTGCATGAAATAATTTTGCCGATAAATAGGTGATCTTTGCTGGAGGATATTTTCTTACAATGGTTTTAATATTTTGATCACAAAATATGTCCATCATTTTGGAATTTTGAAATTGACAAAGATTCAAAAATATTTACGATCAATATTCACAATCATCACAATCATTATTCATATTGCTTTAGTATTTAGGATCTATATTCATGAGTATTCACAACCAGTATTCACAATAATCATGTTCAGTGTTTACGATAATGAAGAGTATTCACAATAAAGATGAAAGCTAAAGGATGGAAGGGTGTTTATCCACGCGGAATATCTACACGACATGCATCACTTATCCAATTTTCTAAAATTTTGTTTGCATGGAACATCCATGTGTGAATTATCCATGCCAAAAAAAATTTGAGCACACCTCCGACAAGTCCACCGGTGTTTTTCTGACATGACGCCAAAAAATTTATTTTCGTGGATAATCCATGCAAAATTGAAATTTGAAAATTCCGGCAACAGTTTGGGAGAGAAGTCTGGTGGCATGGGACCACCGTTTTATGGGTGGATAATCCACGTGTGGATTATCCACGCAAATTCAATTATTTCAACGACTTCACTGGATCGAGACAATATTCCGGTTTAGGAATACCCCACAATCAAGCCAACATCACCAATGAGAAAGAAGACTATATTGCAAGTGATGGAGAAGGCTCTCTTATGGCAATATATATATATATATATATATATATATATATATATATATATATATATATATAGAGAGAGAGAGAGAGTAAATATTCAGAGCAATAGCTATTGTCTTAGTGGCTTTGATGTCAATTTCAATATTGACAATTGTGTGATCAAGAAGGATGGTGAGATCCTTGCATATGGATCAAGATTTGAAGGCATCTACAAATTGGATCCAAGTGAGAGTGCAAACTCTCTTGATGTTTCTTATATGTCCAATATTTCAAAGGAGGATGATCACACAAGATGCAAATATCTTCTCTCTTCAAGTATTATGGTGTATGATTATTCCTTATTATTCAAAGCATATGTTGAGAAGAAATTCTCATTGAAGATCAAAGCTTTGAGGAGTATTGGAGCTCTTGAAGGAATATCACCATATGAAGTTTTATTCAAGATGAAGCCTAAGGTTGATCACCTTAGTGAACTTGGTAGTGCTTGCTTTGCACATATTCCCTTGGAAACAAGGAGGAAGGATGATCCAAGCTCATGGATCATGATTGGACACTCATCCATCAAGGAGGCCTTTAGTGTCTTTACACCCTCTATTTCAAAAATGATTGTGAATAGAGATGTCATTTTGCATGAAGATTCAATCTTGGAAGTGGCTGAGATCAAGGCTTCTCAAGAATCATCACAAGTTATCTTTTTTGAAGATATTCAAGTTATGATGGGGCCAAGGTGTGAGGAGGAGTTTCTTCTTCATATGATTTCAAGAAGATTTTCAAGATGCATGGCCGAGTCTTTATGGCTCACCTTACATGGCAAAGAGGGGCATCTTTCATGTTGTATCTACTACAACACATTCATATATGCTTCTCTTCCTTTGCTTGAAATGCTATCTTGCTTCATCGAATTTTTTGGATCTCAAATTTCAAGAAAAGCTATACTAGTTTTGTATGATGCTTATGGTATACACATGTTTCTTGTCATTATTGACTTAGATATGTTTCCAATACTTTTTGAAAGCAAGATATTGTATTGTCAAACATATGCTCTTGGTTCTAGTAAGAACAAGATTGAGCTTGGTACTCACTTTTTTGAAAATCATGTTTTCACATGTTTTAAGGCAAATTGTAAACTCCTCTTGAGATTAAGTGAAGCATCTAAAGTGGACACTTACATCCTTGAGAGAGTAACTAGCCTAAAAAAGATCAAGTTAGTCTTTGATATCAAGATTAGATCCAACATGGATATAGTTCATTGTATGTGGACTAGTCAAGCTAGAAAGCATAATCTTGATAATCATCATTGTTTCACATCTTATGATCTTGATCTCCATGATCCTTATGAGGCTTTATGGTGCATCCATCATGCAAGTGGAACTTTCAAAGCAAAGATCATCATCAAGCATGGAGGAAGCCCATGATCATAGTGGCATATTGGTGGAGCACTCTTCAAAGGCATTGGCAAGAGGTCTCTACCAAAGAGATCTTATCACGATATGGTGAGGGTGCTGCTATGATGGATCCCTTGGCTAATCATAACTTCTTGTGCATACCAAAGGATCCACTCAAAAAGATTTACAAACTTCTCAAGTGATCTAGTACCTTTCCAAGCTACTTTTGGAGGAGTGTGAGAAATTGGCAAAAATCGAGCTTGGTATTTTGTATGATAGAAGTTTGTAAGTGAATCTCACATGTGTGGAGGATGTTCCCACGTGTGGAGAATTGTAAAATAAAAAAAAAAAATGTTTGATATAGGGGTCTCATAGAATTTCATAGTCAAGCATTTAGGTGTAGGATGTTGATAGGGTCAAATTTGGCATAGATGGCAAATTATCCATTTCCACTTGTAATGCCACCATTGAGCCAAAATAGAGTAGGAGGTCAAACTCGTGCCAATTAGAGTGTAAACAAGTGTATTGCTTTTGTTTGATGAAGTTTAAGAGGTCCAATAGGATTTAGAGGTGGAACCATGAGTGGTCCAATAGAATTTGAGGTTTGCTTGAAAATGGTCCAATAGAATTTAGAGGTGCATGGATCAATGGTCCAATAGGATTAAGAGGTGGCAAAGTGTGGTCCAATCATAGTTAAGCATAGTGGTAGCTCGTGGATCTACTAGTATCATTGTACTCATCATTTGGATCTAATTGATTTGGTGATTGTGTGGATTTTGAGTGTTATTGGATTTCTAGCTTTCTCTCTCTACTCGAGAACTCATGATGGTTTTTCTCTCTCTACCCGAGAAGAGCAGCTTATTTTTACTTAGGAAAATTTTTGAATACTTCCAACATGTGTGAGTGAGAGTTGGAAGTGATTGAATGCATGTAGTAGTGTGTTTTTGCCATAGAATCAAAGATAGATCTTGAATCTCAATCTAGTCTTGATCTTGGTGCATCTACACACCTTAGGAGATCACAAGTACATGTTGTGGACAATCCACACGTGTGAAATCAACAACAAATATGAATATCTGCGTGCACTATCTACATGGATGAAATAAAACTGACAAGATTGTCAAGAAGTTTGGCTTACAGTACTAGCATATTCAAATTGCAAGTTTATGATATTTAATGGCAATTTAGGACATGATGAATACTATACCAAACTAGCTAAAATTGAAATAATGGATTCTCGGTTGAGTGATTTTGGTGAAGGTTTGAAATAAAAAGACAAATATTATGTTAAATTTCAAATCAAGATAGCTATTTTGATTACTACGAGAGGCCATATGGACCATATCATCTTTAGGGCATCTTTATGTGTTGCCCCACCCAAGCAATTTTCTTGATAAAAATGTTACTAGAATATTAGATTTTCATTCAGCATAACTAGAATATACACGGATCAGATTTTGGCATGTCTTTAACAAATTTTATTATATTTGTTCAGTACATATGATCTCATAATGACTACTTATGATGTGGTGTAGAATAGTTGGCTACAGTGTGTATATGTCATCGACAATGTCATCATCATCAGATAGCGATTCATCTCATGCTTGCAACAGCATGTATATATTGTTATTGATATTGACTTCAATTGAATATTATTGTATAATTTATCTTGCAAATTTATACAATGACCTTTGATTGGAATTATGAAGTCTAGGGATATTATCAGACCTCCACGTGATTTAGAGAAAGAAAAAAAAATTGAGATCTATCACAAAAGAAAGGAGCAAGCAAGATTAAAGCTCAATGAACAACTATTGATTGGTTCATCTTCAAACTCCTCCACCAGTCGACATAGACCGCTTGTTGATCCATCACATGTATGTATATTGATTGATGTCATAATTTTTTTATTTGTAATACTGATGTACTCCGATTTGGTTGAGGATAGTGATATAGTATATTGCTTTTTGGACAGCCAAGACACCACTTGTTCACTGATTCCCTGCTCTAGAGAATCAGTTGGCTATTTCTTTCTTTCACTTCTTATTTGCAAAACTATTCTGCATGTTACCAGGTTCGTTTGGGCATTCTAAGGATGTTTTCTTGTTTATTACAATGCCCAAAATCAGGCAGAATGGACAGATAATCGTTTAGAGGATGACTTAGGAGGGTCTCTCTTGAGCTGAAATCACATGCTTCAAACCAAACATGCAGATTATGCATTCAACCAAGAAATCAGCGTGTAGAGTGGTTGAAATGCCAGGAAATCCTACTTTAATGCTGCAAAACAAGTTTGAATCAGATCTTAAACATTAAAATTATTCTACACATACATTAATCCATAAAACTGAAACAAGAAACTAATCTAACAACATTTTGGAAGTCCAAGAATCAAGAAACACTCATTTCTTGATTCTTGGACATCCCGAGGACATCAAGCACTTGAATGTCAACAATATGCAATATCTACACCACATATCTAGCCTCTATAGTCTACCTAAATATTGAAGCCCACTTTAATCCACAAGCAAGAAAGGAAATCTAATCCACAACTAGAAAAGCAAGAAAACTAATCCACCACTAAGTTCCACAACCAAACACAAAGAGAATGGAAGGGCAAGATCATACATGCATCACTCAAGAAACAATCATGATCAAGGAGCTCAATGATGCATCAAACTCATGGAAGCTATTTTCATTTTAGCATGGAGTAGATACATTACACAAAAAGCTTCTCTTCTCAAAGAGGGAGTCTCTTAAATAATCAAGAGAGCTCCTTAGGTGGCATCCTAGTGGCATTTCCACATTTCACAAATTACAAGTGGAATAATGCTCTCCACTAAATGTCACCATCAAAAGGTGGCTCACTCTACTTTCTTTAAGAGGGGTCTACTTGCATTTATTACTTTGCCTAGAAATACTAGTTCCTACATGGTCATTCCATATTTTGAGACTCACCATGAGGATTACACAGTTCTTGCTTGTCATTCCTAACTAATACTTCTTGGCTCTCAATCTTCGTTCATCTCGTCTTCTCAAAGACCTCCTAGGTCTAAGGTGAGAGGTGCTCTTGGGTAGCTCTGGCCGAGTATCTTGGGGATTTGTCAGAATCAGCCAATGCAAATCATATTGAATGATGTCGCTCCACTTTCGCATTGGCATCTTCAATTTTCACTTGGAAAAGCGTAGATCCTCGTTCACTTGCATGAAACCAAGTGCTTATTGTTGCTAGTCTTTACCAAAACTGCTTATCGCAATCTGCCGTAATGTAACCAGAATGTCTTATTGTTTTCAAATGGTTGACATTCTCAAAGCTTGGAGAGCTCTTAGCAGCTTCACAATCCACCTATCAGAGTGCATCTCGCATGTCTTCTTTTTTTTTATCACTTGTATCTGCCATTGATGATTTCATTTTTGGTTTCTTGGTAGTAACTAACTTTTGAGAGGTCTGTATCCTCCATTTTGCTTCTAGGCATTTCCTTAGTTCTTCTCCCAGTTGAAGTTACAGTCTTGTCGATGCTCTTTCCTGATAGGTTGCACAAATATTGATAATCAGTCTTCAAATTAGGAAGGTCTCACTTGAGGCTACAAGATTCTATATCAAGTTTTTAGCAATCGCATGTAGAATTTGAGATATTCAATTTCTTGTGATTTTGTCAAAACTCTAATTTTGATTGGATCTCTATTTTGTGAGGTTACTGAACTTCATTAGAGTGTGTTTCAATATAAGGAAGTGGCAAGAGTCATTAGATTGAGGATATATCATAGGTTGATCAAGATTTCTACATTCTACGTGTTGATTTGCTAGATATACGTGCTTAAAGAGAATTGAGAGGTTCTATATCTTTGTGATTTCTATTTGAAAATATTTGAACAAATCTTTCAAAATTTTCAAAAGAATGAAGAAAGTCCAAATATTTTTGTTTTGAAATGTAGCACAACCATCAGAGTTGAAAGAACAAAAAGCATTTTGTATTTTTGATCTATTCGCATCAAAAATTGGCTAAATCTAGTAAGCATGGTGTGAAATTGGAATTCCTCGAGTTCATTGACCTACAAAAGATCCAATCTACATATGCAAAAAACTCAATTTTTGAGTAGAAGTCAATCTAGCATGCTCTACCATTGATATCTCCTCCAAATCCTTGATGAATGTGGCTGATCCTTTCATAACCTGCAACACAAGCTTTGATACCATGTGAAGAATCTCAGATCATTTAAGATCCAAATCCATAACCTGGTCTTTGGTTAGAAATAGATCAATCCTACCAATGTAGAAAAATCAACATCTGCTTAATGAAAGCGATGCAAACTTAAAAAGTACCTGATCAAACATCAAACATATGATATGATGAAAAAAAATTTCATACAAATATAGTAAGCTATTTTATTTCACACATGTGGATCCAAAAATAGCATAAAATGAGCATTCTACACACAAGATTGCAAGATATCACAAATATAGTGCACCAATGGATAGATGAACCCAAGAGAACTCATGTATAAGCATGAAGTGAGATAAGAGAGAGAGAATGTGTCTCTTCCCATGAGTATACAACTATATATAACAGATCCATGACTCATTAATGAGTTTGCTTTCCCTCCATAACAAAAACCCTAGCATTAATGTGAACTAGAATCAGTGTCTCCAACATTCAAATTTGAATCTATCAAACTTGTGTACTACACTTTCTAAAAGTGATTATTCAAATGCTTTTATACTAATATAACTTTGAAAAGTCAAACTCTAAGTCTAATATGAAAATTGGCCTCAATTGCATTAGGGAAAATATGGGCTCAAAATGGGCCCTTTAAGAAATTTCACTTTAGAGAGAGGTTACGAAGAGAGAGAATGCAAACCGGTAACTTTTGGTCATCGTTTTCCAAGTTTCCGGCCCTGCTTGACGTTTAACTAGTATGGTTAACTTCAGACAATAGTTAGTTTAGCATGAGATGTAATAACTTCTCTTCATGCTCGTTTTCAAATTCGGGACTAGAGCTTTAAGACTGAAAATATTGGTGTGCTCAATGCAAAAACTGAAGCGGGAGAGGCAAAACTTTTGAAATCACTGTATGCTTATATTGAAATATGAGGCGGGACGATTTTTCAATGTGACATAAACATTACAAAAGTAAGGAATGCTAGATCTATTCATATTAATTTACTGTAGGTAGATTCATTTACATGATTGTAGCTTTAACAATGGCAATGTTCCATTTGCATGTTGCTCTTTCGATGGAATGCACTCCAATTATTAAGAAAAATGCAAAAGTTGTAGAGAATGTTATAGCAATAGTTAGAGAATTGAGAATGAATAATCATATGAATATAGATTTGTGGGTGAATAGATCAATTTATCCTAATGATCCAGCTACCAATTTGTGTCCAGATTTTAAGTTTGTAACTCATCTTCTCATATATGTATGTGAAGGAAATAGCGGATTACTTGGATATTGTCAAAGATTGTGAGATATTGGAATGCATAACATATCTTGTCTGAATCAACAATTACAGTTTGCTAATCAACAATTGCATCGTGCAAATCAACAATTGCTTCATTATGTGCAACACACTAGTGCTGAAAACAATGCACTCAAGAATGCTATGTCAGAGTTGAATGCTACTATCACTACTCTTCGAGGATCAAACCAAGAAATGTTAGAATCCATGAAAAAGTTGCGATCTGAGAGTTTAAAATCTGCTGTTGATCTAAAAATTATCAATAAGGCAATGATGAAGAGAAAAAGAAAGAGAGAACGGATGAAGAATATTGATGACCTGTCTACACATAGCGGCAATAAAAAAAACAGAATCCAAGCATTCAAGTATGTTGTCATCTAAACTGTTTATTTGATTTGTATATGTCATTTAAGTTTGATTTGCACTTGATAACATGGATTATTTATTTATTAAACATAATTTCAGTTTCATATGTTTGTTGCAGATCACGTTTGGTGGCAAAGAACTATGTAACAGATCGTTCATGCATTGGATCATCTTTAAGTCATGTTTTACCAAGAAAGTCAGCAAAGGAAATGATAAAAAATGTTCGGTTTGAAAAAATAAAAAATAAAATTGTAGAGTGTGTTTTGATTAAGGTTCAATCATACTTGGATGCGAATGTGATACAAGGTGCATGTGATGTATCTGGAATTAGCAAAAATGCTTATTCTACTTTTTTTTAGAATAGTTAAAGAAGCTTTTTCCCAAGTGATGGTGAAGAAAATTAATCTTCCGTGTCCATATTGGGTAAGATTAGCAAGAAATTTTCATAATGACGGAATGTTCAAAGTAGTTGGCCAACCACTTCATATAACTGAATTATACAAATCAGAATATGGTGAGCTCAACTACAACGATTGCAATAATATTTTTCTTGATATTGAAAATGTTCTAATATACATTATTCGATTCTATAAACTAAAAAAACGTCAAGTAAATGGAAAGATCATTATTGTAATAAAATTGGATGAATCTGAAATCATCAAGGGTCAGAAGTTGGAATTGGAACGTGTGAGTGTCAGATGAACAAAATTTCAGATACAAATGATCAAACGTTTAGTGTTCAATTGAAAAATCACAGATGGTGGGTGGCGGCATTCCAGGTATACATTTCAATTTTCATTTAGAATATCTATATTAACAATTCATACATTGCCAGTATTTATTGACATGTGATGCATTACTTGTTTCTCTACAGGTCTTGAAAGAGGACCATAAAATACTATCAAGGATATTTTCAAGAACAAACTATGGCAAGATTATAAAGAGACATTTGGAGAGTGAGAAATTTACAGTCGAAAATCATGAAAGTTTTCAAATTCAATGGCACCTTGCAGGGGATTTGAAAACATTAAAATGTATGTATAATGTCTCTCATGGGGCAACATCAAAGCATCCATGTCTTTATTGCATGAAGGATTGCTACAATATGAATTTGGGAGGATCAACAAACATTGGCCCAACACGAGAAGCTGAAGATCCAAATATGAAAAGTTTTTTGCCAAGTCCATTAAAATATGTTCACATATGCACATTGCATGCTGAGGTTCGTATTATTAAAAAACTAATTTACCTGCATATTCTACTAGCATGGAATCATAAACCAGAGTCAGTGGCTAAAGCAGCAATTAGGAGGATGGAAATAGTTCTGTCAAATGCAGGACTACATAAAGGGAATGTCACAATTGAAAAAAGTGACAGACTCTCAGGGAAAAAAGGAAACGTTCCTAATAAGCCATCAATTGGAGGTGCTAAAGCAGGAAGATTTTTATCCAATCACACATGCAAAGAATCAAGTGTTAGATACGAAATTTGGAGAGAAATTGTTCAAGCCACACGAACATTGGAAGGAAGTAATCGAGTGGAAAACGGACAAGTGCGGACCAACTTAGACAAACCTATCATCAAAAGATATGAGGACTTTGCAAAATCATTGCACTACATTTGTAAAATCTGTACATGATTGTTGGGGAAAAGACAACGTTACTCATTACATGGTGCTAATCTATATCATTATCTGGTACTTTTCTCATTCAGGCTTATATTTTTTTCTACTGATGTAGCTAATCAAAACTATTGTTTGCAGCACATCCTTCTTCATCATGCAACTTATTTTGCAAAGGAATATGGGAGCCTAAGTATCTGGTCATCACAAGGCATGGAAAAATCTCATTGGCAAGCAAGGGGAGCATTTTATAGAGCAACAAATCATGGAGGACACAATTCAAGAAATAAATATTTAGTTTAACTAAATTATTTTATATGTTCTTCTTGCATACTTATGGCCTCCTAAACAAACTAATAATGAATTTGATGGCCATAATAACAGTGGTTGCGGCTGATACACCTCGGACGCCTCCATGTCTCATACCAAAGGCATCTATTCCATAGCATCCTGTAAACGAGAAAAGAAAATAAATTTAGAATGATAGATAAGACTGCAAACTCAATAAGAAAACTGAACAATATCAATACCAATATAATATCTACTTACCAGATCATAATCATTGTAATCAATGACATTTGCTCTGTTGATGTCATGTCCTCCAATGGCTTCTACATTTTCGAAGGGTATACATCTAGCCCTAGGGGCATATCATTTTTGAAATTCCTGTAGGCAAAGTTTTTTCATAGGCTTTAGATTTTTCAATCATGGCCTCCAAGGCCTCATTGCCAGATTTCCAATTGCCATCTTTATCATAATCTATCTCACTTTCAAGGTCATCATATGAGTAATCAACAATGTCAGAAAATTCTTATAAATTTTGAGCAAAAATTGAGAGGATTTCATCCTCTCACAGATTCAATACATCTTCTATATCATTAAATGAAATATAACATTCATTATCTATAAAATATAAAGGTACAGTCAAGTAGAGTTAATTGATTAACAGAAGATGCAGATGGAAGAGAATCAGAGAGGATTATAGAACGAGGGAAAGTTTTTTTGATAATCTGAAACCATAGAAGCTTCAGACTTCAACCCCTATATCAGTATCTGCATCATTACATCAACTGAGCAGGTGCAGATGCTTCGATCAATGGAACAGGTGAAGATTCAATAGACTCATCATCTCAAATTTCAGCAAATATGTAGAACACAAAAAGCCATTCTTTTGATTAGAAGACGACATAATCTTTTGTGGATATCATAGTATATATTTCTTTTGAAATGGTCCATGCAGGTTAGAGTACTTTCTATTGTGTTTATGCTTAGTGGATTGTTGGGAATGTACAAGGTACTGAAAATGAATGAAACAAAAATTATCTATATCCATGACATGAGTACTAATAATATGAGAAAAATTATCAAAATAAGAATTAAATTATAATGATTCTCATAAACTAGCTTATCGATATCGAAAGGGAGCAAAAAAAATACTAGCAAAATACTCTAATTTGTCAGATGAAATGTCACTGGCATAAAAAAATCCATAAGTTTGTCCTCTTAGGCCATCGGGAGGAACTAGTCGATATGAATCTGATATCGGTTCAACGCGACAGATAAATGTCGGTAGAAGAATAATGCAAAGTGCGCGCGCTGATCCGATATGGTAAGGTCGAGAAATGGAATTTTTCAAAAAGAACTGGTCGAGTAGTGGCTGATATCGATTCAGCGCACCATAATGAATACGAGCATAGCACAACAAGGGTTGGAGTGCGTCGATTCGATATCTGGAGAATAAAGAAAAACAAAAAGGCTAGAGAGTTCAGAATAAAAGATTACGGAACCGAAATAAGACATGTTGTGCACATATTTATAGCCAATTTATGTTGATCACAGCCATACATCTGTCAAATAACGAATCGTGATTTACAGCCTATATTTATCCACCAATCAGAATGAGACTTAATTTGTACCTAAGCTGAAATACATTGACTAGTCTAGTACTAGATTCAACTAATCATCATTAGCCCTAAAACCTGAAAAATAGCAATTAGGCCAAATTGCCTTTTTCAAAACTTCCCCCGTCGTGCACCAGTTCTTCTTCATGCCCAATTCTATTTGGGTTATAGTGGATCAGTTAGCTAAATTAGCTGCTTTCATACCAGTTAAGTCAACTATAAAGGCTAGCCCAGATCTTTGTTGAAAAATAATTTCGGTTGTATGGTCTGCCAAGTGACATTGTTAGTGATAAAGATCTCAAGTTCATAGGTTTTACATCCATGTCCATTATGTGAGATTTAGAGTGATTCCTGACATGGATAGCCAGTCACTCTAGGGGTATATGGCTTCTGGTTATGCCTCCTCATTCTGGGCTTGGCCTGTAAGATAATTAATAATCATATGAGGGCCTAGACCTATAATTGGACATAGGAGCACTTGCATACTGCTATAATGCAAGAATAGGAGGTCAATAGCTTAATATAGGCTGCATGGGAATCCTAAGGAGAATATTCTTTTCTCTTGGAAAAAATATATACCATGGAAAGTCGCCCCCATCTCCCTATTGGAATTTCAGATTCTTGAGCCAGGTTTTCTCTCTTCACTTGCATTCATTCACCATGGCATGGCGGTGTAGTGGTTAGAGTATTGACTAGTCATTTCTTGTTGGTTGGGTGGTTTTGCTCCATAGAGCTCCTTTTGGTTGTTTTGAAACAGGATCTAGTTCGATCTTCATAAGGTGATTCTTATAGTGCTATCAGAACAAGGATTTGCATCAATCGGAAGGTGGAGCTGCTTCTTGTATTTTCTCATTTTTTTATACATACTAGAAATTGACAGTTTTCCATTCAACGCTTTACTATTAAATGTAGTGTGGAATTAATTTGAGATCATTGCTCCACACACACACACACACACATGGATTAAATTGTAATTTGTGCTCTAATCTCTCATAATAATTGATTCATAAAACTAACCAAAGTAAGTGAAGAGCTTGCTAATCTTATGGGTGTGTAACTAACATAATATTGTCTTGCATATGGCCCTCCAGATATTTGATCCTCCAACATACTTCATATTTCTCCAATATTCACTCATATTCCACACTCTAATCTATGATTCACCTTTTTTTTATGTATTATGAATCATGTATCACAAGGATTTCTTTCACTCTAACACTTCATCTCCAAACCCCTCACACAACTACTCACTTTTTGAAAGAATGATAAAATTACTAGTTAGTCTTTAACAAATTTGGAAAATCTTAGTATCAAATAATGACATTTTAACTCATCAACATAATTGAATTCACGGGCTTTATCATTTTCCTTCCACACTTTAACTAGAGAGTTGGAAACACATTTTTAAGTATTTACAAAGGCAAATGCAAGGCGATTCCAAGTTGGAGACTGATTTTGAATATGTTAGGCTAGAATTATGTTGACCTGCTCATACATATAGTGGTATACATATGGAATGATTTGTAGCATTCCAAATCATGTTTTTCTTGTATTGTCTAATTTTGATGGCTTCAAATTTGTTGAAAATATTTAGTTTGCATTAGACTTACTTATAATAAATGCATATCTAATCTAATACATGAGAATAAAACCTTGTACACTAAATGCCATTTGCTTATGAATGATGAATATAAAGTGAACCAATAACTCCTAAATCTTAAAAACTAGAAAAACTTCAATATGCCCAAGAACCACATCCGAAGAATTGCAACATAAAAGATTGAGAAAATGAGCCACTAAAGTTTTAGACTCCAAGAGAGATGAATATCAATCATGCAACCTCCACATTAGTTCACTAGTAGTCACAATATGGGCATTATTGCTTGGAACACTTTTGCACATATTCTTGCATGGCTTTCAACGATTGATGACCTTTTTTTTTTGTAAAACGTGCCAATGAATTTAATGTTAGTGGGACCCACTTGATAATATGCATCATGACTATTGTCAAGGCATGTCAACATCCATGAAATTATATGTTGTCTTTTTTTGCTAGTTACAACTTTTGTGAAAACTTTAATATAATGTCCCCTTCATGTTTGGTGAGGGGAACTTTTAAGATTCAAGTATTATGGGGTCAATATCTACAATGGATATCTGGCCTTTTCGACGCATGTCCTTGTGTGTCTTATGCACACTTACGATGTATATATTATTATTGTGTGTGTGTGTGTGTGTGTGTGTGTGTGTGTGTGTTCGTGCACACAAAAATCTATTTGGGCTATGATAGTTGTTAGTTTACCAAAAAAATATTTCTTCACGTAAGAAGATAAAGGAGAGACATTAACCTAGATCAACAACACCCCACATGGTCAACATATATTGACCCCACATGAGGACCTTAAATATGGATCCAAATCCAGCTTTTAGAGATTACTACAAAACTAGCCATTATTGTTCAATTTTGATAACCTTAAACATGGATTCGAATCTAGCTATAGATACAACCTTCACATTGCACCACTAACAAGAGATTGGATGCAACAAAAAGAGAATAATTGAAAAACCCAATCATTAGGAAAAATATGGGCTCAAAATTGGCTTTTTAAAAAATTTCACTTTAGAGAGAAGCTACGTAGAGAGAGAATGTGAACCGATAATTTTTTGTTGCCATTTTTTGAGTTTCCGGCCATGCTCGACATTTAACTACTATGGTTAGCATCAGACATTAGTTAGTTAAGCATGAGATGTAATAACTTCTCTACATGGACGTTTCTAAATTCGGAGCTAGAGCTTTAAGATTATTGTTGTATTCCTTGGTGCGCTCTCTAGAAAAACTGAAGTGGGAGTACAATGAGCACTTTTGAAATCTTTGTATGCTTACAGTGAAATATGAGGTAGAACCATTTTTCAGCACAACATAGACTTTACAAAACGTAAGGTACACTAGATCTATTCAATTTGACTTATTGTAATTTGAGGCATTTATGTATTGTAGCTTTCAACAATGGCAATGTTCCATTTGGATGTTGCACTTCCTATGGAATGCACTCCATTTATTAAGAAAAATTGGAAAGTTGTAGAGTATGTTGCTAAAATAGTTAGAGAATTGATAATGAATAATCACAAGAATATAGATTTGTGGGTAGATGGATCAATTTATTTTAGAGATCCAACTACCAATTTGTGTCCAAATTTCAAGTCCGTAGCTCATTTTCTTATATTTGTATGCGAAGAAAATAGCGGATTACTTGGATATTGTCAAAGGTTGCATGATATTGAAAAATATAGTGTATTTTGTCTTAATCAGCAATTACATTTTGCTAATCAACAATTGCTTCATTATGTGCAACACAGTAGTGCTAAAAATAATGCACTCAAGCATGTTATATTAGAGTGGAATACTACAGTCACTAGTCTTTGGGGATCAAACCAAATGGAGGAGAGTACCGATGAAGAATATTGATGACTTATCCACACATAGTGGCAATCAGAAAAAAAAGATTCGAGCATTTAAGTATGTCTTCTTATAAATTGTTTATTTGATTTGTATTTGTCATTTAAGTTTGATTTGCAATTGACAATATAAATTATCAATTTATTATACATAATTTGAGTTTTATATGTTTGTTGTAGATCATGTTTGGTGACAAAGAACTATTTAACAGATTGTTCATGCATTGGAGAATTTCTAAGTCATGTTTTATCGAGAAAGTCAACAAAGGCAATGATAAAAAATGCTCGGTCTGAAAAAATGAAAAAAAAAAATTGCAGAGACTATTTTGAATAAGGTCCAAACTTGGATGCAAATGTGATACAAGGTGCATGTGATGATTCTGGAATTATCAGAAATGCTTATTCTACTTTTTTTAGAATAGTTAAAAAAGCCTTATCTCAATTGATGGTGCAAAAAACTTATCTTCCTCGTCCATATCCGGTCAATTATTATATTGATGGAATGTTCAAAGGAGTAGGTCAACCACTTCATATAAGTGATTTATACAAATCAGAATGTGGTGAGCTCAATTACAACGATTGCAATAATATTTTCCTTGATATTGAAAATGTTCTAAAATATATTATTCGATTCTATAAACTTGATGAATATCAAGTAAATGGAAAGATTATTATTGTAATGAAATTAGATGAATCCGAAATCATCAAAGGTCAAAAGTTGGAACGAGTGAGTGTCACTTTGATGAACAAAATTTCAAATACTGATGATCAAACGTTTAGTGTTCAATCGGAAAATCACATATGGTGGTTGGCTACATTCCAAGTATACTTTTCAATTTTTAGTTTTCTTTTTACGTATCGTTATCAACATGGAATACATTGCCTTTTTTGACTAACATGTCATGCATTACTTGCTTCTCTACAGGTCTTGAAAGAGGACCATAAAATACTTTCATGGATATCTTCACGTACAAATTATGGCGAGATTATAAAGAGACATGTGGATGGTGAAAAACTTACAATCGAAAACCACGAAAGCTTTCAAATTTGTGAAGAATTGAAAAAGATTATCTATGTTAGATATAGGGGTCTTATGTTTTTTACATCAAGCATCTAAGTGTAGGATGTTGATAGGAACAAATTTGGCATAGATGGCAAATTATGCATTTCCACTTGTAATGCCACTATTGAGCCAAAATATAGTAAGAGGCTAAACTCGTGCCAAATAAAGTGTAGACAAGTGTAATGCTTTTGTTTGATGAATTCTAAGAGGTCCAATAGGATTTAGAGGTGGAACCATGTGAGGTCCAATATGAATTTGAGGTGTGCTTGAATATAGTCCAATAGAAATTGTTTATGTGATTTGAATTAAAGCCAAAACACAAGCATGCCAATGTTTGACATGATTACTAAGTCCTTCTTGCAAAGCAAGGCATGGCCAAAAATATATATGAAATAGTTTTTACAATGCAAGTAGATAATTTTCATTTAATTACTGTTGTTGGTGATGATATTAGTGTGCGTTGCATGTTGAGAGCCTAGGGATGCATGCAAAAAAAAGGTAGGGACATGAATTTTTATTTTTATTTTTCTCAGATTTTTTTTGTTACTATTTATGACTTGCATATTAGTGTGTATCTAAAGCATTGGCATGTATGCAAGAAAAAGAAAGGGGCATGAATGTGTTGCTATTATAAAGGACCTAGTTCTTGCCATAGAGTCCTTTGCAATGTGACATAGCTTTTTGTGTGCACATACCCTTATAATTTAAGATGATGACTTTAGTATTAACTTTTGCAACATAATATTATCTTTTTCAAGACAAGGTGAAAATGTCATGTACTTTTAGTACATTAGTGCATTTCAAGGCAATATAATATCCATTGTAAGCTTTGTAGGCCCAAAAGGAGCTATTAGCCTTAAGTTCAAGGCGGTTCCCTCTTTAGGCCCTCCAAAGTAATTAATAAGGATAATAGGCCAACAACGGTCCAATGTAGCCGAAATAGTACTTCACAAGGGCTAACTATCCCTCAAGATAGTTAAGATTAGTTAAGTGAGAGCATTGTCTATAACTAGGCAAGAGACATCAATTTGTGAATCTTTTGGCTCATTTGCAAGTGAGAGCTTCTAGCTTCCTTGTGAATGCAAGCCATAGGGATCTCCATTGCTAGGTCTCATGTGCCTTATCCACATGAATCAATGCTCATGTTCATATCTTGTACTCTTTCTTTCATTGCTAATGTGATTCTGTAATGAGGCAATAAATTATTTTTGGATGACACATCCTTAGTCATGACTACTTAACCAAGGCGATCAAGCTGATCAAACAAGCGTCTTCATTTTTGAGGGCAAAAATGTTTAAGTAGGGGGAGTGTCATATGTACTTTTAGTACATCAGTGCATTTCAAGGACAAGTTCGAGCATGGTGGGATACTCAAGCACATTTGAGCACAAAGCTTTGGAGTCAAATCAAAATTGCTTTCATTGATAGTATTACTAGGTTTTATGAGGAATCATTCGAATCTCTCAAACAAACTGGTTCTGTACAACAATTTAATCAGCAATTCTTGGCATTGGTTTAGAAGACAAAATTTGAGTATAGAAAATGTTTGAACTACTATGTGGGTTTCCTTCAAACGCCTATAAAGAATGTGCTTCAACCAACTCTTTCCAAATCCATTTATGCCGCCAGTTTTATGGAGTTGCGCAATATGATGGATCATGCACTTGTTTTGGAGCACTTATCTACAAACCACATCAATGAAGGGTGGAAAGTCACTGCTCAACAAAAACCTTATTATTACAACCAACGACTATTTGAATACATTAGTCCTACCTTTGATGGAAGCATCCACTCCATTAATGTAGACAATTGGCTAGAGGATTTGGATTATAACTTCTACTATAATAGAGGTATTGGTGATAGTGATATAGTTTTTTTTTGCTTCATCAGGTTTCCAAGGGCGTGTTCAGTCATGGTGGAACATCGTTCACGACTTTCTTCCTAGGAAGAAGTTAACTTTCAAAAGAGTTTATAGACAGGTCTTCAATCGATTTGACTTCATCCAATGGTGTTCTTGGAGCCAGATAACTACAGTTGCTGAGTACAATCAAGAATTCCAACAGATGGTCTCAATATTCGATTATGGAGAAGTATATCTAGCACAATGCTATATATACGGCTTACAACCTCAATATCGGAGCATTGTGAAAAACTATCTACAAACTACTTCTCTTCACCCTAAGTTTTGATTAAGGGAAACTATGGAATATGCTTTAAAGTACGAGCAACAAGAACAAAGACTTAAACTGGAAGTTGAAAGGAAAGAAGAACAATCCAAGTGGTTTGAGAAAATGAAGATGAGGACTCAAAAAGTGAGTGTATACACTAAAGCATATTCAATGGATTGACAACCAAAACAGGTACAGGAAAGTGAAGAAATTTTTGAAGATGAGAATGAGCAAAGTGATAATGATGAAGCGGATGAGCGAAACGATGACAATGAGTCAGATGAGCAAAGTGACGACGAAAGTCAAGTCCCAGATCCAGATACAGTTGCAGGCAACAAAAGTCCAATTCAAGATTCGAATCAAGTTGCAACAACATATGGCGAAAATCATGATTCAGATGAAAGTCAAGATTCAGATCATGATGTGAAAATAATTGAACATCCTTTCGAGTTTCACTTCGACCATCAAAGTCCGGAACTTGACCTACATCAATGCCTTAATCTGGTCAATGAACAAGCAACTATGGATCGTCAGATTGGAAATATTGCTATGCTCAAAGAAAGTCAATCAAGGCAATCACCAAAATTTCAGAATGAGAACTATATGGCACCGATATTTCATGGCTTGGAATTGAGTGGATATTTAAAGGATATTTTTATTGGATAAATTTTTATTTTTGACAATGATCTAATGGAGTATGAGGTATTTAGCATGGATACTAGTAGAAATGAAGAGATTTCATTAATCCATGGAAATCCTACTTGTATCAATACTTTGGATTATTGTTCAATGCCTCTAGAACTCAATTTCCAATATCTAATTCACGCACTTATCCAAAATGTATGGACGTGAATAATGATTGGAAATATTCTCTCAATCAACCAACACTCTATAGGAAGTTGATTAAAAAATATGCCATCAATTTATATCAGTTTCTTTGGAGAGGTCTACATTGCTTAGTGGACTCTAATGTAATCAATCTTCAATTGAGTAATGTCAACAATGATTGTTCATCAATGGTTATTTGGAACAATCAAGACATCAAATCCCCGGTTCAACTTTGGATTGAAATTGATGCTTCAGCGATTTATATGGGCAACTGCAAATTGTATATTTCGAAACGAGAGTCCATTTTTTAGGTCAATCAGGTCAAACATTTAGAACCACCTATGAATGAGGTATTGACCAAATTTGAAGAAATATATTTTGGTCAATAGTATGCCCAGAGATATGCTTCAGCATACGACAGAGTGTCAATATTTATGCCGAGTACTTCATATGGAGCATTTATATATGAACAACAATTCATGACTACCATTGTCTATGACAGAATTGTAATTTTCTTCGTCAAATTAGTCAAACAACATGGATTGGCAATTACGACAAAAGAGCCGGATGCAAGACAAAACCAAGAATTCAAGGGAATTGGATAAGCATCCGAATTAGTATGATGTCGAGGAAGCAGACAAAAGATAATATTGTGGTGACACACTCTGTCCATTCCATACAAATTGATTATCAACAAGCAACATGGTGCTTCATCAACCTCTTCTTCGACCATCAATTTTTCCTCCATGGGAACAAGGATTACAGTCTGAAGCTAGCAAAATGGATTCAATTCGACAGATTGGGATCTGTAACGAGGCAATAAATTATTTTTGGATGACACATCCTAGTCATGACTACTTAACCAAGGCGATCAAGCTGATCAGACAAGTGTCTTCATTTTTGAGGACAAAAATGTTTAAGTAGAGAGAGTGTCATGTACTTTTAGTATATCAGTGCTTTTCAAGGCAATATAATATCCATTGTAAGCTTTGTAGGCCCAAAAGGAGCTATTAGCCTTAAGAACAAGGCGGTTCCATCTTTAGGCCCTCCAAAGTAATTAATAAGGATAATAGGCCAACAACGGCCCAATGTAGCCTAAATAGTACTTAACAAGGGCTAACTATCCCTCAAGATAGTTAAGTTTAGTTAAGTGAGATTTGTCTATAACTAGGCAAGACACATCAATTTGTGAATCTTTTGGCTCATTTGCAAGCCATAGGGATCTCCATTGCTAGGTCTCATGTGCCCTATCCACATAAATCAATGCTCCATTTCCATTGATTGTACTCTTTCTTTCATTGCTAATGCAATTCCATTGTGATTTCATTGTTTCTAGCTTTATATTGATATGCTATCATGAATGTCTTGTTATCTTCTTGCTTCTAGCATACTTCATTGCTATTGCTATTAGTTTGGGATTTGGCACATGACAGAAAAACATACACATGAGATTATATGGAATAATTAGCATTGATTGAGCTTGGAATGCCATCTCAGAAAAATCTTTAATATAATTAAAGGACTAGTTGATTTAAGTTTTAACTTAATCAACCTAAGCCTATATGGCTACCTTCCAAATGGAAATGCAAAAAATACAACAATAATGTTGTTGCGTTTCAAAAATAATTCTCTACGATTTTGACTCTTCTATGAAATGTGAATTTTTAGAATTACTTTTTTAATACCTTTGTAGATTATTTATTGATTAGCACTATGGGCTGATTATTTGACTTTTTTTAAAAGTTAAATAGGCAATTCACATGCATTGCAACTCTTGCAAATACCAAGCCTTCTTAGACTACAAACTTAAGAAAATTATGTGTACGCTTGGAATTTGACGAGCAAACTTTTAGATTAAAAATCTTTTTTATTTCAAATTTCCTTAAACATGTATATTTTAAAGATCACCTTCAAAAAGTTTTTAAAAAAAAAGTCTTTTAATAAAATTCTATGTCATTTTTAGATATTGTTTTAAAAGTTTCTAAAAAGACCTTTCCAAATAAAAGGTAATATTTTAGTTTGCCATGACATTTTGCAATTTTTTGGCCTGTTTTTAAAAGGCAAATAATACTTTGACATGCATTTAAACTTGCAAAAAAACGATGGGCAACAATGCGCGAGAAAATCAGAAACTTGTAAAAGTGAAATCAACATTATTTTTCAAAAATCGAAATCATGAAGCTTTTATTGACCTTTTTTATAAGCATATAAAAGTATAAACCCTTCTATGAGTAAACTCTAATACTCTTCAAAAAATGGAAAACCTTTACACCATGGAGTGCTTTCTTAGGATAAGTGAAAAAAGGTTTTCACAGCATTGATGGGTGAATTCAAATTTCAAATGGGTGGTACAATTAGTTGGCCAACATTTATGGAAGAGAGAGAGAGATTTATATATTTATATATGTATGATGTACAAATGCCATAAAGCATATGAGAGTCCGTCCTTTCACGTTATAAACTTGTATGTCATCTTTACCTTCTGCACGACAATAATGGTATCTCTTTCTGTTTCGTGGTTTGTTAAAGGCTAAAGCTGAGACAGGGCTGAGGGTGGGTACGTAGTTGCATGAAACTCGTATGAAGCTCATTAAAAAAAGGCAGGGGCGTCGGTAACAGTACTATCGTTATTTCTGAATAATTATTATCGCTTTGAAAGCTATGCAGCATGTATGTACGTATGTGTGAGCATGGCCACTGATGAAAATAAATGTATAATGTAAACGTAGCCAATGTATAATCTTGGGGACCCCCGTCGTTGAGTTGTCAAACTGCACTGCAGGACCCAGGTGGGTCAGATACGGAGCTTTTTTATGGACAGTTGATGTAGAGTGTTTATAATTAGGCTGATGGTGAAACACATTCACTGTTGTCGTACAGTGATATGTTTTGAAAGATACCCGTAAGTTCTGCAATAAGTCCTGATTCCTGAATGAAAAGATTGATTCAAAGTTACTTGCGCAAAGGTGAAAGGATTACTGAGACGACGTTACTGTTTGACCTGAGCTGTGAGAGTTGAAACTTGAGACGTTATGTTTGAGCTGAGCTTTGGATCAGATATTTGCGGGTAGATCAGCAATGTCAAGTGCAAAGTAAAGATGGCTTAACTTCAGTTGAGAGGGGGGTGGTTATCTCGCGTTTTACTGACTCTGGATTTTAGGCATTGGCTTCACAAGAAGATGTGCACGGAACTAAGCTGATCAGATCCAATTAAACCCTGAGAAAAGATCCCCTACGATTTTTTTGCCGGACCTATTCACAAAAATTTGTTTGAGTCGTCAAAGGGGCAGTGAAAAATATCTATTTAAAGGAGCGGGGACGCCATTCCTCTCGATTATCGATTTCACTCTCGGTACTATCGCGAAGATGATCACAAAACTGTATGTTTTACTTCCATCTTCATTCGCTCATGGACTGTGGCTGACCCATCTTTTGATTATATTTTTTGCCTGTATAACTTGATGAAAATAACCACCTCAAATGTTTTGCTAATTACAGCTCTTCTGGAAAAAGAGAATTCAATCTTATACTTGCATTTATGATTAATGAGGCCGTATATATTTTTGTCTTTGATGCTGTAGAAGATGAGATGGATCTTTTCCAAATTATAGTTGCCCTACTAGAAAAATCTGTTTGTAAACTATTCTTCGTTGCGAGGTAGACTCATTGCCACGGGTCCCTAAGTCCCTTTGTCTCTATTGACTTAGTAGATACAAGAAATGTTCCAAACTGACACTATAGCGTCAGTTACATGTACATAACATGCCATTTACTCTTTGACATATAGCAACTTCGGAGAATAGTTAGAATTCGGAGATCACCTGCCCTTCCAAGGTGGTCAACCATGACATGGGTCTCGAAGATCGCAGTACATGAAGTTCGAGTAGTTTCTAAGATATACTAAATCGAAATATGGTATTCTCTGCGCTGAAGCTGTAAAACTTTCGTGTTTGGAGGAAAACAGTCTAGTTCAATTGCACTTTCTAATCCTTCTTTCTTTCGAATTAACATGCTTGATTCACAAGTAAACAACGCTGTATTTCTTTCTACCCCAATCTTTATTTGACTTGGAAGTATGATAGTAGAACTGAATTTTCATACTGATGATAGAATCTACGCACCGTTCTTAAATCTGTGTATGTAATTACTAGTAACTGAATGCTTTTGGTTTTGCAGCAGGACTATGGTGCAACCGGAAACGAACCGACAATTCAGCTTATGTAACTCAGCTTGAAAGACTTTGCAAGTTGTTTATCTCATGTCTTAAAGTGCCCACAAATACGTCTGATGATATTGGCCAGGTTCAATCAAATAACAACGCTACAGTTTTGCAGTGAAGCCATTCGATTGAGCCGCGCCAATATCACTAAACATGGTAATTTAAAGTTTCCAAGTTTCAAAGAAAGCTTTTCTGGCTTCTATGTCGGTCCTCCGTCGAAGCTGGCTGTTTTGAAGCTTGGTAAATTGCGAGTCCTTCACGAAGGTTTTATCGGAATCCGAATCTTTGGCACAAAAGGTAAGTTGCTGGATTACTATACGTATCGTTTGTTTCATTCCGACACTTAGCTTATATTAGGCAGCTAGAGGTCTACGCAAGTTTTGATCCCCGAACTCCTTGATCTGATTGGTCTTTGTCGATGTTAACCATGCAAAGTCACAGGGGAAATCTGCATGTATGCCTTTACATTCCTTGCTAGTTAGCATTATTCAATTTTTTATGAAGTCATTCTTAAAGAGGAAACTGTTATTGATTATTAGAACAAGCAGACCAAACGAAAGGTACGAATTATCTGTGGTTAAGACGGCTGACAGAAAACCAAACTAGACGTAGACGGCCAGAGAGAGAGAGAGAGAGAGAGAGAGAGAGAGAGAACCAAGGGCATCCAGAGCCTTTATTGTGTATACAATGTACACCTCTCAAGAAAGTGTTCAATATGAAGGTACCCTTTTAAAGATGATCAGAGTCCACTTGTACATGGGGTTAGCTGTAGCCTGGATGTGCAGCTACTGTATTTTTAAAACTTCCATCCAGGCAAACCTCAGTGTGATTGAACAATCCAGTTTCGTTATCTTTTGTGTTGCACTTAGCTAGTTCAGCAAAAAATACCTCACACATAGCTATTCTAGTTAAGTGCTTGTCATGCCCCCAGTAGAACAAAGCTCTTGATTTCTTTCTCATTGGCTCATATTCTTGTTCTTTGTGTGGGTGTGCCCTCTTGCCCTATGTCATCTTCATGTAGTCTATGCCAAACACGTTTCTTTCTAGCCTTTGCTCTACTCTTTATTTTGTGATGCTTGCAACCCTTTAAGACTAGATTCTCAAAATAGGATCCTGAGCAACTCTACTGCATTTGCATTCATCCTTCTCAGCATAATCGGATTCATTGCTTGAAACTTATGATTTGTTCTATTCTCTCTAAAAATTGTGGTTTACCTCTCAAAATGTTGATCCTATGTCATTGGAATGTAGAATCTGGATCCACCATTAAAAGACAGTTAGTGATGAAAAAGTAGACTGAACTGCAATCGCATTGACTGGGTGACCCAAGCAAGGATGGATACCAAGGATCCTGAACAAAGTTTGCATTTGCATTCCTTCTTTGCAGCATAATCGGATTTGTTGATTCAAACTTGCAATTGGTTCTTGTTTTCTCTCATTCTGGTTTACGTCTTAAAATGTTGATCCTCTGTCATTGGGATCTGGATCCACCATTGAAAACAGTTCATGATCAAGTAGGCTGAAATGGGAGCATCAATATGATATTCTAGTTCTTGAAAACTGGTAAAAATTAACTCATAGAACCACCTTTTGCACTATAATATGAGACGTTTCTTACACACCTACACATTACTTTCTCTCGTAATCAAGAACTATCATTTCATATCTCCTTTGCTCATGCTTCCTTGCATACTTGCAGATAAGGGCTATTGTAGACTATGCCTTCTATTTAAGAGAAAAAATTGCATTTCCTCATAATCACAACTAACAGTACTCCATAGATTCCTCTTGAAATAAATCAACATATTTTGTGTGCTTCATCTAACTTTTATATGCTGCAGCTTCTAACCTTAAATAGGTTGATTCAAAGTATGCAAGTCTAGCAAGAGAGTTAACATAAGGGGATTGACATTATGGATTTGTCACATAGATTCACTTCACAAGTATATTATTCCAAATCCTCCATATGGAAACAAAATTTCAAACGGTAGAATAGAAAATCTTTTAGGATGGCATGTATCAATTAAATGAGAGGGAAGATAAGATGTAAAATTCAGATTTTTCACGTCAATTCACTTCCACAAGGGTATTCTAAACGAAGTGGTATATAGGGTGGGACATGGATACAATAATAGTAAGGCAAGTGAGCAAACAAAAGTTAGAGTGGGAGTGAGGGAACAATGAAAATGCAAGAAAAGCAAGATTGATCTCTCTTTACAAAAGTTCCTTTTGGAAAGCGATGACCAAGGAAATATCCTACATGCTTGATTGGAAGAGCACGTTTACATCCACCTCAAGAAGCTCCTACTATCTATATATCCCTTCATCTTCTACTTAGATTATCTCTTATAAAAGAAAAAATGTTCTATAAGTGCTCTCATGTTGAGACAATAATAGAGCTAGTGCCACAACAAATTCACTAGCAATAATGTTGGCTTCAATTGATTTAAATTCTATTGAGTTTCTTTGCTCGGATTGCAATCTTTCTGAGCAAAGATTAGAAAAAGGTGATGAAGAATTGACATACTTGTTTTACAGTGGTTCTTATTAGCAATACTAAAGAATAAACAAAGACAAATATGTTATCCAAGAAGGCAACATTTCTACTCATCAAGCAATGCCATTGACCAAGCACACGACACAATGACAAACACTTGGAGAAGGCAGTGGAAGCAATAAGCATGCAACCCATGTTAAGGGCGCTAAAGTTTGAGAAGCATGTCAAAAAACATCCTTGCACAACATGAAAGCACAAGTTATCAAAGATGGATTTTGAGCAATGTCAAGGATTAATACATGTAGGGAAATAGATGCAATGTGTTTTGGAATATTGTCTCTTTTTGGAGCATTTTGGATCGGAACACTATATATAGTCGTTTTTTATGTATGTTTTAAGAGTGAGAAAAAGCAATAGCTTAAGGCAATAAAAAAAATCCAAACACTTTGTAGTTTGTTGTGAACAATGAATTATATCAAAGCAGTCATTGTAGGGATTTCAAAATTCCAAAAATCAGAGAATCGTATCAAAGTATTATGATCTATCCAAAAAATGACATAGAGGTTGGCATTTTAAAAATTCTAAATTGAACAAAGCATTTAGGCTCACCATGTGAGCAGGTTCAAAAGAGACTCGTCATTTTCACCTTGAGATTCAATGAAACATTCTTGTTTTGCACTCAAAATCCAACAGAACAAGAGGCCATGACCCATACAAAAACATGAAACATTGTCAAATTCTCAAAAGGAACGAGTCCTCAAAAAGCATATAAAAGGAGTTGATAACTACATGTGTTCAAAATAAGATGAATTAGATAGCTATTAGTATATTCGGGAGCAACTATGACTTGGATGTCTTTCGGCCATCAGCTTGGTGTTTGTGCGTATGGCTCCAGTAGCTTGCATACGGTGAAGCAAATGAAAAATTGTGTACGCGTATGGGCTTGTGGAAGAAATTTGATTTGGCATGCCATTTGTCTTGAATAGCTAACATCTTATAAAAAGCAAATAAGAGATGGCATTGTAACAAAAAAATTCAATAATAATAAAAATATGCATCAAAACACAAATGTTTAAAATAGATCACAAAAACGTATATTGGCACTCATCAAAAAGTGGTCATTGAAAGATTTTTTCAATCTTATCCATAAACTCATAAATGAAATTGAGTGTAGAATCCTTTCTCTCCACCACCTCGTCACATGGTACACTGCTAGGAATCAGAATGATGGAGTAGATGATTCTTCAATGCATGCACTACACGTATCAAATTAGATCAGACTGGTGGGTTGAAAAATTCAATTGATCCTATTTGATTATAATTTTAAAGTCATTATAATTGATATCGATTACGTAGTCAAACACAAAGTATTGTGATTGACAATTCGGAAATAAGATAGACAATTTAGATAAAACAGTAGAATGATTCGGTTAGAATGATCAAGAAAGTACTGCATGCATACTAATACTAATTTGAATGCGATGAGATGATACTTCCATTTAGAAAGAGTATAAAAGTACCAAGTTAGAAGATGCTAGAGCACAAAACAATTGTGGACAAAACCGTGTGCTCGAAAACTATTTTAGGTTTGTAATAGCTTCGAGCTTATATTGACTCTTAGTCTGAAAACAAGAATTGATGCGTGAAAGCATCTACAATGTTTTTCTATCAATAATTCTATATTTCATTTCCATGTAGAATTTATATTTCTGCAGATTTATGTACAAAAGTGTCATAGAGACATTGTGCCATCTGAAGTAGATATTGGTTGAAGTATTGGATGTCACTATCTAGGCAATTAGTAGGCACGAATGTCACTATCCTGGTAGGCGGCAGTCGTGGCAGTCATTATCTGGACAAATGTTGAAGTAATACTACAGTCATTGCCAAAGTAGTTCCACAGTAGCACAAATTTCTAGAATAGTTGACTAGCTTCATTTTGAATCGTGCCATGTCAGCAGTCAAATTTGACAAATAGTCGAGTTGAGTCAATTCGAGTCGAGGTTTTCAGAGTCACAAAGTTTGATCCTTTTGAGTACTTTGACGGTTTGACTCTACTCTCTCTACAATTTAAATGTTACATAGATACATGTCTTCAAATCTCATGTATTTTTTTTGACTATGTGATAATGAGAGTAAATATGTAGCAACATGAATGGATCAAGATGAACATAGATTTAGGAGAGTAGAAGAGTAAATTCAATATGCTCCCCGTAATTTGGATCTATGAATGTTTTGATTTCCATACTTAGTGATGCACATGTGTACATCAATACTCAATGTCTTTGTAGAAATATTTGTCGTCATGTCTTGCGTTCGACAATATGTTAAGCTTACCTATTTGTCGATAATCATCCTCTTGACATAGTGATATCAAATTTCGATGTTTTTACTCCTAGAATAAAATCTCGAACTGGCTGATAAGTTGGACTTTGATTATCACATAATATATTTGTGGAAGTGTATTGATTCAGACTAATGTCTGACAACAAATTTCTCAACTAAATTGTTTTTTTAATAGTTTGCAAAGTAGCGATATACTTTGCTTTTGTCGAAAAAAGAGCGATAGAGGTTTGCTTACGGTCGTTCCAAGAAATAGGATCGTCGTTGAATAAGAATGTAAATCTAGATGTGGATTTAAGAGTATCTACATCTTCTCCTCAGCTTGCATTTGTATATCTATTGAGTTGGCAGAAATTTTCATCATCGACCTCTCCATAGCAGATGCAGAGGTTCATTGTAGCTCGAATGCATTTTGTGAAAAATGCAAAAGTAAGCTTGGTAAAGGCCAAAAATCTTCTATATAGATAAACACACATGTGTTCTCACATGTGAAATTAGTGTACTTGTCATGTACCATAATCATATATGTTGTACATATGATCTAATTCAAGTTTTAGTGGCTAAAATGGCCAAAAATTAGTTTTCTAGATATATGACACATGGCATCAATCTATTGATTGCATGAGTCAATTTTTTTGGTTAGGTGTCATATCTCATGTGTAGAGGACAACTGACACGTGTGGAATAAGTTGAAGTAGGCGAATTTTGACTTCTAGAAGATTTCCAAGTAGATCTCCATATAGAAGGAAAATGGACCAAAAGTGCTCAAAATAGAAGGTTTTGTCCAAGTGTCATTTTTGCATGATGAATCATCATATGACAAAGCACCTTCACACATGTGGGATTAGAGGGATGATCAGTACCACGAGCTCCCACTTATTGTATATATAGAGCCACATTTGGCCATAATCATAGTGAGACATCAATTTTGGTTTTGGAAGCAATTTTGAGTGATTCTCTCCATTTGTCTACATTTGTTTTGATTTGTTTGAGATTCTATCAATGTGTACTTGATTTTCCAGTTGGAGTCTGTACTTAGACACTGTTTCACACGTGTGAAACCAGAAAGTATACCTACGTTCAATAAATGATTGTTCTTGTTAGGATTTTGTGTCTAGCATTGATCTAGATTGATCGTAATCTCAAGTAGATTGATAAATCAAGTAATATGACAACCAATCCCTCTTGAGGATTAGATTAGGATCCACTCTTGGTCCTTTTTGTACTTTTTGCACATGGTATCAAAGCCAAGTACAAGAGTTTTTGTTGAAATTGATAGGTTTGATCCAAATCAAAGCCAAAATTAGCAGTTTTTTAGAAAACTAGTCAAATTTTGTGTAGCGAGTTGGATTTGATAGCTATCTTCAAAAATTTTGGTCCAGATCTTGTTGTGGGCTGTAGGAACTCTTTTCACACGTGTGAGGCCATACAAATCCGGTTTTGACTAAGAAATTTCAAAAATTTGTAGAATTTGACTCACATACGCAATTTGAGTGATTTTTGGTGCAAAATCAAGCATTTTCTCTAAAAAATCTAATTTCTTGATTAGTTCTTGGATTAGATCAGCCAAGAATTTAAATTTGAAGCTTGAATTAGTTGCATTAATTGATCATCTCTGATTTTTTGAGTGTATGTTGAAGTTGAGAGTGACTTTGCCAAAATCATAGATTAAGGAGTGATATGCAAGGTGAGAGGATGAAATCCATTGTACCATCACTCTATATTTGTTCAAGAGTGATAGGGTCAAGTTTAGAAGCATCAATTTGCTAGAAAACATCCTTGGATCTGTCCTCCAAGTGAAACCTTTTCTAGTGCATATAGAGCATCTATGCAAATCTTTTGTAGAATTTGACATAGATTGGTTTAAATTGAGAGTTTTAGAAAAGAGATTGAGATCCAAGTCACATTGTTCAACCCTACTCAATTTGTTTGAGTGATTATAAGGTTTGAAAAGAGTCATTAAGGTTTCTATGACAAATGTGTAGAGAGAGATCCAATTTTCTAAGAGTTCGTTCCTTTGTAGAGGGCAAGATCTAGAAGCTCATTTTGTGTTGTTATTGGTGGAGAATTTGTATTCTCCTAGGTCTAAGTGGCATTAGCTCTTTGAAGCACAATATCTTAGTGAGAAAAATCACAACTTTTGATTTTGAATTTCATTCCAAGTCTTAAAAAATAGAGTAAATGGTGGAATCCAATAGGAGTGATTGAATTCAATTTGTTGAGCAAAAATTGACATAGTATGTATAAAACTCAAATTAGAACTAATCAACTTTCTTTGTGAAAGTGTGAGGGTCAATTTGTGATCCCATTGGATGTCTAGAATGAGGAGGAGTCCATATTTGAGTATTCATGCATGGTTGAGATCTTTGTGAATCTTTAGTTGTCTAATTTTTAAGCTATGTGAAAAAATTGGTGGTTTAGCTTGTTTTCAAATCAAATCAAATTCATTCTAGATCTCAAGATTGAGATTATTTGGGTCAAGAGTGAGTCCAAGAGAAGTGATTAAGTTTGATTTTTAAGTGTTTGAAACAAAACTCATCTTTTGTTTAAGAATCTTAAATGTTTAGAGAACTAGTCAAGTGAAAAGGAAAATTTAGGTGTCAAATCTTTTCATATCCATTTCAACTTTCAAAAGAAAGAGTCATTGGTATTTGATGAGTTCAATAGGAGAGTGGATCTGATTTCTTTAGTGATTTGATTCAAAGATTGTGTACTTTTGTCTTAATGATCAAAGCAAAGTTTTCAAGTGACTAGTCATTACTGTGAAGATTGATTCTTAAGTTTGTGAGCTAGATCTTTTGTAAGTCTTTTTAGATTGTTGAAGATGTTCAAATCTAGTTTCTTGAGAGTCACATATTACATTTGTAGAATTATATCACAGGTTTTTATTCACATGGCATCAATAGGTGGCATCCTATTGAAGGAAAGAAAGGATCTTGAGTGCAACCTTTGTGGCAAGGGAAGATATTTTTTCTCAAGATGCTATAAAAAAAAGACCAATCCATCCAAGAAGAACCAAAGCAAGGGGGCCGAGGTGAACGATGGAGCTTCAAGTTCAAAATGCAAATACAAGAAGGACAAGTCCAAGGAAAGGTGTTTCCTTTGTGGAAAGGTGAATGAGGCTTGGAGTCTCACAAGGACTTGCAAGATTTGTCTTCAAGAGTCCATCACAACACATGTTGAATCTTTTGAAATTTTTCATTTGGAAGTGCATTGTTTGGTTCAAGATGCAAAGGTAGATGTCACTTTCATGAAAGTAACTTGGATTTATTTTATGTCCTTGAAAAGTATTTTGCTTGGAACTTTAGATAAGTTCAAACTTATTGTTATTATCCAAGAGAAATCAATCAAGAATAAGGAGCAATCACAAAATGAAAATAGTTTCATTTATGCTCTCATGTCAACTTATGAAGAACCATTTTGCTTTGAAGAGATTTTTGTATCTCAAAGGTGGATTAAGGCAATACTAGTTGAGTGTGATGCCTTAAAAGATAGCAAAATATGTTTTTCTTGTAAGCTTACATTAGGTAGGAAGTCAAGGAAATGGAAATATCTTCATAATGTAGGATCTTTTGGTTTCAATAAGATCATGAATGATGTGTTCATTCATAAAGATGAAAATTGTAAGTTTTCAATCTTAAAGGCAAGTAAATTTCTTATGAGAATAAGTGAAGCATCCAAAGTGAACACTTATATTCATAAGCAAGTAATTAGCCTTATTGAGATGAAAATACTTTTTGAATTCAATATTAAAAAAATAATGCCAAGTTGTGGTGAATTTTGGACTTATGTTTCTAGCATAAGTAATCTTGATAATCATAGGAAGTGCATATTGTGAAAGATTTCAGATCCTTAAGATCCAATCTATTTGAATGATCTTTGGTTAGAAAAGAGAAATACACTACCAATTTCACCAATGTAGAAAAATCAGCATCTACACACAATTTGAGATGCAAACACTAATAGAATTTGATCAAACTTGAACAAAATGATTACGTATTGTTTCTGTTCGTACAAAACCAGCAAGCTACTGTATTTCACATGTGTGGATCCAAAAATAACAAATATAGATCATTTTACACATAGAATTACAAGCAATCACCAATATAGTGCACCAATGGATAGTAGTACCCAAGAGAACCACGTATAAGCATGAAATGAGATAAAGAAGAGAGAAGATAACTCTCTCCACGAGTTATATCCTTTTATAGCAGGTCCAAACCCTATTTGGCCACTTGGTTTTTCCACCAAAATGCTAACCTTACCAATTTTGGGTCTAGATTCAATGTACCCAACTTATTTAAATTGAATCTACTCAAACTCGCATTCTATCTTTTCCACACTTTCAAAAAGTGTTTATTGAAATGAAATTTAGACTAATGAACTTTGAAAAGTCAACCTCTAAGTCTAAAACAAGTTTTGGCCTCAATATGCCAAATATGAAAATATTGCAAAATGTGATGAAACTAGTCGAATCTTTCACACTCCCTCTTCAACTAGTTTTAGCATAGACTTTGATAATACTCCAAGTGAAGTCCTATTCTTCATGAACAATTCTTTTTCCAATGCTTTGGTGAAGATATCATCTACATATTCCCTTGAAGACACATGTTGAAGCTCCACCTCCTTTGCAATGAGTCGCTCCCTCACAAAATGATATGGTATCTCAATATGCTTGCTCCTAGTATTAAAGATAGGATTGGATGCCATTTTTTGGGCTAATTGATTGTCACAAAAGATGATTGGGCTCTCTGAAAAATCCAGCAAGTGAAGATCCTTGATCATCCTCTTGATCCATACCATCTCCTTTGTGCAATGTGTAAGAGCTTTGTACTCGGCCTCACTAGATGATAATGAGATAGTGGCTTGTTTCTTTGACATCCATGATATAGCTCCATCACCTATGAAAATACAATAGGAACTAATGGATTTCCTATCCATTATATCTCCAGCATAGTCCAAATCTGAAAATCCAAAAAGATTAGGTGATGATCCCTCATTCAATATGCCAAAACTCGCTTTCCTAGCTTCCAATGCTCCTAGCATAGTTTTTGCCAATAGAACTTTGATCCATCATAAGAATGATCTTCTTCCTAATAATAGACCTTCTTTCAATGATCATGTAATGCTCAAAATAGAAACAACCATAATTGATATAGAGAATAGTGTCCACTTGGGATGCTTCACTATTTCTTACATCAATTTTACATGTAAAAATGTGACTAGAACATGAAGAATCAAATAGAATGTAAATAAAATGATTCCACCATGCTTCCAGCTTTGAACTCTCTGGAAAAATACAGCAAACAAACAATAAATGTGAGTGATCAACTTTCGCTTGCATGTCTTCTCATTTTTTGTCTTTTATTGCCTTGTATCCACCATGATATTCCATGAATGAGCCTCCATCTTCATCTTGCCACAAGAAACCATCAAATTTTGGAAATCCATGAGTAGGTGAGTACATAAATGATGCAAATTCAGTACCACATGATTCCATAAACCAAGTAGTTTGCACTAGTCCATCTTCAAGATCTACTTGACACAAGAAAATGACCATGAATTCACCAAAAATTGACAATCTCCAAGTATTGGCACCAAGTAGCTCAACACTTGAGAACTTAGCCATGGATGAGTGACATAATGAACCTCCAATAGTTTCATTTCTATCAGCAAAATCAGCCAAGAATGTTAGTACAAATCCAACATCAAAACAATGCTCACCAATGTAGCTAGTTTTACCATATCTTGACAATTTGAACACATCCACATGAAATTGCTCGAACATAAGATAGAACAAGTAAAGTAAACTTGAACAACACCTCCTTGCTGCTCCTTTGACCTTACTTGAGTCTTCAATATGCTGTAAAAACATATCCATAACACCCTTGCCAATTACCCCTCCTTTGATGCTCTTGACTAGCTCCAAATTGCCAACTTCCCTTTTGACTAGTTGAAGCGCTTTGAGATCAATTTCTTGATCTTCAACTTGACCATCAAAGTCATTGCACAAACTTTGTTTTCCAGATCCATTACTTGATTTTACAGCAAAATAACATCCATCCACTTGCATAGCTCCATGTACACAAGAAGATCTTCCAAAAGATGTTCCACTCTTTATAAGAGATTGATACTCAAGATCCATTGGTTGGATCCACTCCTCTTATTTCCTTGCTTGATCTACACTTGTAGGCTCATCCAAAGAGGTTAGGAAAGCAACATAATTTTCAGAAACTACTTGCTTACCCTTTTGATCATATGTGAGTCTTGAAGGTACTTGTCTTTTTCTTGATGTTATACTTGGCTTTTGACTTGATGAAGGTCCATCATCACCACCATCCAAAGTAGGATCCTTCTCATCAACATCAAGAATGTTAGAACCATCTACTTTACCATCAAATATGCTTGAAGACACCTTTGGAATGTTTCCCTCATCAAAAATGACATCTCTACCAACAATCACTTTGTTAGTAAAAGGAATGTAAACCTTGTAGGCTTTACTCACCTCACTATATCCAACAAAAATACCTCTTCTTGAAGATGGATCCTCCTTGGTCCTATCATCAAGAGTAATGTTGACATAGCATGTGCATTCAAAGCTTCTTAGAAAGTTGACACTCGGCCTCCTCTTGAATAGCATCTCAAAAGGTGTCCTTCAATCCAAAATAGCAATCGGCCACCTATTGCACAAGAAATTGTTACACAACAAAGCTTGATCCCAAAATGGTTTGTCAAGATTAGCACTTAACCTCATAGCTTTAGCACTTTCACATAAAGTTATATTCTTCCTTTTAGCCATTCCATTTCGTTGTGGGGTCCTTGATGTTGTATACTCCCTCTTGATCCCATGCTCATCACAAAAATCCTTGAACTTGTTAGATATGTACTCACCACCATTGTCACTTCTCAAGCACTTGATCTTTGTGGAGAATTGGTTCTCTCTTGCATTCTTGAACTTGACAAAGATATCATACACTCTATCCTTGCTCTTTAGTAGATAGATCCAACAAAATCTACTAAAATCATCAATGAATGTTACATACATCTTAGCTCCACTATTGCTAATTGTAGTAAATCCATGAATATCCGAATGTACAAGTTGAAAAGGCTTTGTAGATCTAGAAATAGATCTAGTATAAGGTAGTCTATGTGACTTAGACAAAGCACAAGACTCACAAACATGCTTGTCATTACTTAAGGAACTTGGAAGACCAATCACAACCTTCTTCCTTGTCATTACCTCCAATGACTTGAAGTTGAGGTGTCCCATCCTTTTGTGCCAAACCTCTTGATTAGAAAATTTCTCCCTTGCAACACATCCAACTTGGTTAGCAATAACACAAACATCAAGTTTGAACAACTTCCCTTTCCTTTTACCTTTTCCAATCAAGACATCCTTCCTTTTGATCAAACAAGCATCTCCATCAAACTCCACCTTGAGGCCCTTACTTAGCATTTGACTCACACTAAGCAAATTCTTGGTAATAGAGGGAATAAACATCCTCCAAATGAACATTCCTATTTGTAGAGAGAGAAATAAGAATTGTGCCAATCCCTTTGATTGCATACTCACCATCATTGGCCGTGTAGATCAACCTCTTGTCATCTCCATATGCCAACAAAGAAGTGAAGTATTCTTTGTGAAAGGTCATGTGTGAACTTGCTCCACTATCAATCCACCAAGGATCTAGATCTCCATCATTAACAAGCATACATGAAGACATCACAAAAGCATCATCATTTGCATCTTGCACATCCAAACCATCCTCATCAAGAGTAAGATTACCTTGTTTGTCTCCTTGATCTCTCTTCTTCTTGTAGCACTCACTTGCAAAGTGTCCTTTGATGCCACAATAGAAGCACTTGAGCTTTGATCTATCCTTCTTTTTGCCACTTGAAGAAGCATTCACTTGATCTTGCCCTTTAGACCACTTGCTTTTGGTTTTGCCCTTGAATTTGCCCTTTGTGAACATAGCATCCTCTTGAAGTGTCGATGTAGATCCACCTCTTGCTTGAAGCCTATATTCCTCATTGATCAAAATCTCTTGAAGATCCATCAAACTTGGCAAAGTCTTTTGAATAGCAATACTTTAAACAATGTTAGCATGAGCATCCAACAAGCCATTAAGAATCACTTGAATAAGCTCTCCTTCCTTAATGCTTTCATCTATGCAAGCTAACTCATCATTCAATGCTTTCATTCTCAAAACAAAAGTACTTGGACTTTCTTTATTCTTTTGCAAACAAGAAAAGATTTTCCTTCTTTGAGTCAACACTCTAGAAGTGGACTTGGATTCATAAAGCTTCTTCAATGAATTCTAAGCTTCCAAAGATGATGTGCACTTACCAATTTCCTTGAGAAGTTCATTGGTAACATTTATCTTTATCATGTGTAGAGCCTTCTTGGCCCTCTTGTCATACCTCAATTGATCTTGTTGTGTTGCTGGTCTCTCCTCCAAACTTACAACAATATCCAAAACATCATTCATCTCAAGAAGTGACTCCATCCTCACTTTCCATAATGAATAGTTACTTGAGGTAAGCCTATCATTGGCTTCCAACATGACTCCAATTGAGGTTGCCATGTAGCAATGACCTGATCTTCTCTTTCAACCTGTTTCAATGCACAAAGCACTCCTTTGAACAACAACAAATGCTTTAAAAAGAAATCACCAAGATTTGAAACTATCTCACAAATTCTCTCCTAGCACTTATCCAAGCAAATCAACATATAGAATCATGGAATCTTGATCAACCTATGATCTATCCTCAATCTAATGACTTTTGCCACTTCCTAAGATTGAAATACACTCAAATGAAGTCCAGCAACCTCACTATCTAGAGATCCAATCAAAATTAGGGTTTTGACAAAATCACAAAAAATTGACTATTCCAAATCTATATGCAAATGCTAAAAATTTGATATGAAATCTATCAGCCACCACTTAGGCTGAACCAATGATCCAAAAATCGGCCAAATCCAGAAGATCCAATCTACAAAAGCAAAAAATCCGATTTTGGTGTAGAATCCTCTCTAGCATGCTCTAGACTTGATATCTTCACCAAATCATTGATAGATCTGATTTCCTCCTTCATAACCTGAAACCCAAGCTCTGATACCATGTGAAAGATTTCAGATTCTTAAAATCCAATCTACTTGAATGATCTTTGGTTAGAAAGAGAAATGCACTACCAATTTCACCAATGTAGAAAAATCAGCATCTACACACAATTTGAGATGCAAACACTAATAGAACTTGATTAAACTTGAATGAAATGATTACGTACTGTTGTTGTCCATACAAAACAAGCAAGCTACTATATTTCACACGTGTGGATCCAAAAATAGCAAATATAGAGCGTTCTACACATAGAATTGTAAGCAATCACCAAGATAGTGCACCAATGGATAGTAGAACCCAAGAGAACCATGTATAAGCATGAAATGAGATAGAGAAGAGAGAAGATGACTCTCTCCACGAGTTACATCCTTTTATAACAGGTCCAAACCCTATTTGGCCACTTGGCTTTCCCACCAAAATGCTAACCCTACCAATTTTGGGTCTAGATTCAATGTACCCAACTTATTCAAATTGAATCTACTCAAACTCGCATTCTATCTTTCTCACACTTTCAAAAAGTGTTTATTCAAATGAAATTTAGACTAAGGAACTTTGAAAAGTCAACCTCTAAGTCTAAAACAAGTTTTGGCCTCAATATGTCAAATATGAAAATATTGCAAAATGTGATGAAACTAGTTGAATCATTCACACATATTGAATGGTCATACTTGTTGTGACCATTATGAGACATGGAGGTCTCAGATTTTCATAAAAAAAGGAGCACCATGAAGAGGATCTTAAGGAGTCATCTCAAGGTTCGAATGTGCCAAGGATTGAGGAGGAGAATCCTTCTCAAGGTTCAAGTGTGCCAAGGATTGCCAAGGATTGAGGAGGACAATCATTCTCAAGGTTCAAGTGTGCCAAGGATTGAGGAGGAGAGACCTTCTCAAGTTGTGATTCCAAAAAGAAACTCAAAAAACATGGTTGAACCCATGTGGCTCACATTTCAAGGGAAAGAGGAGCATATCTCATGTGGTATACATCTCATACTTACTTCTTTTATGTCATTTGATAAATCAATTTGCTTTAGTGAGATCATTGCATCTCAAAATTGGAGTAAAGCCATACTAGTTGAGTATGAAGTCTCTCTTGAGAACATAGATGATGTTCTTAAAAGGTTGAAATTGATTTTAAATAAATTAGAAAGCAAATGGTTATTTCATCAAATGTATGTTCTTGAGTCATGCAAGAGCAAAAGTGATTTGTTCACTCATAGTTTGAAAATTTGTATTGAGGCAAATTGTAAACTCTTTATGAGAGTAAGTGGATCATCTTCTAAAGACACTTATTTCCATAATGAAGTATTTAGCCTCATTGGATCTGAGATTAGCATGGTAAACAAGCATAAAGATATGATGCAAACACTTTGTTATTATAGCATGCATAGTCTTGCCAATTTGGATGAGTCTAATTCTCTAGATCATGGTAACATGATGTTAGATCTTTGTGATCTTAATAAATCAAGAAGAAATCTTTATTTTCTCATGGAGGAGCATGCACATGAAAAAGGAGCAAGCCTCAAGGTCAAACATCTACATGAAAATTGGAAGCAATCAATTTTGGAGATGCTAGGATGGTGCAAAGCTCTCAAGCTCATTAAAGATGTCAACATCAAAGAAGCACTATCATGGATATGGTGATTTCAGATCAACATCAAGCTCATTGGCTGATCTTCACACCTTTTGAACCAACAAAGACCAATTCAGCCCATGGAGTCAAGTTCAAGATCATCATATTTTTCATCAAGCTAGATTTTTGAGGAGTGTGAAAAATGCAAAAATAAGTTTGGTAGAGGCCAAAAATCTTGTATATAGATAAACACACATGTGTGAATCCTGTTCCCACTTGTGAAACTAGTGTACTTGTCATGTACCATAATCATATATGTTGTACATATGATTTAATTCAAGTTCTAGTGGCTAAAATGGCCAAAAACTAGTTTTCTAGATATATGACACATGGCATCAATCTATTGATTGCATGAGCCAAATTTTTTGGTTAGGTGTCATATCCCATGTGTAGAGGACAACTCACACGTGTGGAATAAGCTGAAGTAGGTGAATTTTGACTTCTAGAAAATTTCCAAGTAGACCTCCATATAGAAGAAAAATGGACAAAAGTGCTCAAAATAGAAGGTTTTGTCCAAGTGTCAATTTTGCATGATGAATCATCATATGACAAAGTACCTTCACATATGTGGGATCAGAGGGATGATCAGTACCATGAGCTCCCACTTACTCGGCTCTGATATCATGATGAAATTTCAGTTCTAGGACATTAATGATTGTACTTAACAAATAGAGAGTTATTGGTTGCTTAATCAATGGATCTATCAAGTTCTACACTTTAGATCTTGATCTAGATTTACTACACTTAGATTTAAGCAAGAGCAATGGATCAAGTATTCATAAACAAGTGAGAGCGGCCTCACATGTGTGGAGTATTGTCCATTGTATGGCCTACACCTGAAACAACAAGTACATAGATTCTTGATAGTAATCATTCAATAAAATCACAATTCTATTGACTAGAAATCTCACAAAAGTGTAGAATGCAAAAGTCTCATCAATCTCATTAGCAAAATGATGATCCTTTTATGGATCAAGTACATCCACGAGTCTGGTACAGTCCAACAGGCCTTCACACGTGTGAAGAGTGCCGCATCACTCATCTTGGTTTCTAAGGGCAGACTTGAACTTGGGACCAAAGAAATTGTGGATGTCAAACTAACCAACTGAGCCAACCTCGTTGGGTTCTCCATAACATACCACACTTGTTTATGTATCTTGTTGTCCAAGGGGAAGCTTAAACTTGGGACCAAAGAAACTTTGGATGTCAAGCTAGCCAACCTTGATGGGTTACTATACTCGTTTATGATGTCATTGTCCATATTGGATTCTTAGACAGTAGTGAGCTCTGCCCAGATTTGTCATGTCGAATATGGAGAACATCATCTGCTTAGCATCCTTTACTAGGTCGATATTGTTGCTAAAGAGCAGTGTGCCATCAACATATAAGATGATAATCATAAAGAGAATGTTGCACTGAATTGAAATAAACATTTGAATAGGTAGTGCTTAGTTTGTGAACAAGCTCTCTATAGAGAATTTATGGCATAGGAGGTTGGGACATCCCAACTACAAATCCATGCTCTCTATGATCAAAGAAGCCAAACCTATTGGCTTGCCAAAGTCACTCTCCAAGAAGATCAAGCCTTGTGAGGCTTGTGCTATTGCTAAATCTCACAAAAAGCCATTTACAAGATCTTCATAAAAAGCAAGTATCCTTTGGAGTTAATCCACTCGGATGTGCATTTCTCATCAACTACAACCAAGGGAGGAGCCCATTGTTTTGTCACTTTCATTGATGATTTCACAAGATTCACTTGGATATATCTTCTTGCTTCAAAATCTATGGTGTTTGATCATTTCCTTATTTTCAAAGCCTATGTAGAGAAGCAATTCTCATTCAAGATTAAAGCTCTTAGAAGTGATGGAGGCGGTGAATATATCTCAAATAAATTTCAAGATTTTTGTGAGCTTGAAGGCATCAAAAGAGAGTTTTCTTGTGCCTACTCTCCATCTCAAAATGGAGTGGCCGAGAGAAAGAATAGATCTCGATCTGAATGTGCAAAATCTATGAGAATTGAGGCATCTTTGCCCAAAGATTTTTGGGGAGAAGCCATTAATTGTGCAAATTATCTTTGCAATAGGCTCCCACATATAGCTCTTGGAGGAAAGTCACCATATGAAATCTTATTTTTGAAGAAGCCTAAGGTTGATCACCTTAGAGTTTTTGGATGCTTATGCTTTGTCCATATTCCCTTGGAAACAAGGAAGAAGGAAGATCTTAGTGCATGCAAAGGGATCATGGTTGGATACTCATCCACCAAGAAGGCCTATAGAGTCTTTATACTCTCTACTTCTCAAGTTATTGAAAGTAGAGATGTTGTCTTTCATGAAGATCAACACTCATCTTTTGAAGAGGCCGAGATCAAGAAATCTATGGATGCATCATCAATTATTGATCTTTAAGACAATCATGATGTGATGGGGTCGAGATTTGAAAAAGACTCTCCTCGAATTTTTCACCAAGAAGATCCATGAGAGATAGATCCGAGCCTAAGAGGCTCTCATATGATGACAAAGGCAAACAAGTGGATCTTGATTCCACTAATTATGTTTTTTATGTCTCTCATGAAGAGCCAAAGAATGCACAAGAGACATTCAATACCAAAGAGTGGTATGATGCCATGAAGCAAGAGTATGATGCATTGATCACCAACAATACTTGGGAGCTTGTGGATCCTCCATCCAACAAGCATGTGATTGGTTGCAAGTGGGTATTTCCGATCAAGTTCAATCATGATGGCACCATCAACAAGCATAAAACAATATTATGTGCCAATGGATTTGCTCAACTCCATGGTCTTGATTGTGAGGAGACTTTTGCACCCGTTGCAAAGATGGTGACAATAAGAATTCTTATTTCTCTTGCTTGTTTTTTCAAGTGGAAGGTGTTCCAATTAGATGTATTCAATGCTTTTCTAAATGGTTATCTTGAGGAGGAGATCTATATGGAACAACCTCAAGGATTCATCAAGGATGAGTCCAAAGTGTGCTTGTTCTTCAAAAGTCTTTATGGATTCAAGCAAGCACCAAGATCATGGTATTCAAGACTTAACTCTTTTCTTATCTCACTAGGATTTACTCTTAGTGACTATGATCCTTCCATGTATCTAAAGTTTGTTGATAGCAATATTGTCATTCTTCTAATTTATGTTGATGACATTATTCTTTGTGGAAGTTGTATCAAGCTAGTTGATGAAACCAAGCTAGCACTTGGATATGAGTTTAAAATGCAAGATCTAGGAGAGATGCATTACATCCTAAGCCTAGAAATTGATTTTTATGAAAATCATGTCTTTATATGCCAATCTAGATATGCTCACTCTATGTTGAAAAAATTCCATATGGAAAATTCTAAGAGCATAGATACTCCAATGGAGAGAATTGTAAAAGATCCTAATAAAGGTGATGAAAGATTCTTTGAGGACATCACACTTTTTAGGAGTCTTGTAGGCTCCTTGATTTGGCTTACAATTACTAGGCCCGATCTAAGTTTTTGTGTGCACAAATTGAATCAATTTATGCAAGATCCTAAATTCCATCACTGAAAGATGGCCAAGAGGATTTTAAGATATGTATCTTCATCTTGTGATTATGGTCTACTCTATAAAAGTGAAGATCTATTCATTATTGGCTACTCGAATTCGGACTTTGCAAGTGACAAGATGGATCGAAAGTCTATTAGTGCATACACTATCTTTCTTGGAGGCAATCTTATATCTTGGCTTTCCAAAAAGCAAGATACTATATCTCTCTCTTCATGTGAGGCCGAGTACAAAGCACTCACTACAACTACCAAAGAAGTGCTTTGGATCAAGAGGTTATTAATAGAGCTAAAGTGCATTAAGGAGGATGATCTACCAATGGTCAAGTGTGATAACATCTCGGCCCAAGATCTTGCCAATAATCCCATATTTCATGCAAGAAGCAAGCACATAGAAGTGGCACACCATTTTGTGAGAGAAAAGCTTATCGGAGGTGAAATCTATTTGAAGCATGTCAACTCATCCTCTTGTATTGCCGATCTACTCACCAAGCCTTTGAGCAAAAGTGCTTTCATCAAGCATAGATCTAATCTTGGAGTTATATCAAGATCAATGCTCAAATCTTCATAGATAATTTTTTAGGAGTGTGGAGAATTGAAAAAGATTATCTATGTTAGATATAGGGGTCTTATGTTTTTTACATCAAGCATCTAGGTGTAGGATGTTGATAGGAATAAATTTGGCATAGATGGCAAATTATGCATTTCCACTTGTAATGCCACTATTGAGCCAAAATAGAGTAAGAGGCTAAACACGTGCCAATTAGAGTGTAGACAAGTGTAAATCTTTTGTTTGATGAATTCCAAAAGGTCCAATAGGATTTAGAGGTGGAACCTTGTGAGGTCCAATAGGAAATTGAGGTGTGCTTGAATATAGTCCAATAGAATTAAGAGGTGTATGAATCAATGATCCAATAGGATCAAGAGGTGACAAAATATGGTCCAATCATAGTTAAGCATAGTGGTAGCTCGTGGATCTACTAGTATCATTGTACTCCTCATTTTGGATCTAATTGATTTGGTGATTTCATGGATTTTGTGAGTTATTGGATTTCTAGCTTTCTCTCTCTACCCGAGAGCTCATGATGTTTTTTCTCTATCTACTCGAGGAGAGCAGCTTGTTTTTACTTAGATTATTTTTTGAATACTTCCCACACGTGTGAGTGAGAGTTGGAAGTAATTGAATGCATGTAGTAGTGTGTTTTTGCCATAGATTCAAAGATATATTTTGAATCTCAATCTAGACTTGATCTTGGTGCATCTATACACCTTAGGAGATCACAAGTACATGTAGTGGACAGTCCACACGTGTGAAATTCAACAGTTAGTGGTTCTTACAATAAACACGAAAGAATGTGGACTTGGTGAGATATTTTCATTGGATCCAAATGCAACTTGTCATGGAATCGGAAGATGCTCAATCATTGTTCATGTAGCCACACAAAAGGAAAGTTATTGTTTGTTCCTACAATGGATGTCGATACTTTGGATGAAACAATTGGCATTTTTGTGATTTGGCGTATTCAAGATGTGAAAGTCAAAGATAATGACACATTGAACAATTCGATGAGAGTACAAAAAAATGCCAACGTGAATGATGATGCTATTGAAGATCCAAATGAGGAGACCATTGAAGAAGCATTGATTCAAAACGAGACAAAAAAACTTACACGTCAAGATTGGATTGACAAGAAGGTAAAAATTTTCAATGCACATTGTGAAATTGCCCTAGGAGAAGGGTACATTTTGTTTGTATTCTCGTATGAGGCAATTGACTTTGAGGAACTTGGTGACGACCACGTGGGAATTACTATAACAAAATGGTAATGGACATGTTGATATTAGCACAATGAATGAGAAATCAGACTTGCTAAAATGGCCAATTGATCAAGTCACTTTAATGAATGGATCAAGATTGAGGGGTTCAGAAACAACAAAATCCGACTTCTTAAATGATGATGAGCATAGTAGTGAAGAGTTAAACGCTACCTTTCTAATGGTCGGAGAAATGTTACTCGAAAAAAAAAAAAAAAAAAGGCCATATAACATGATTTATAGAAAAGCAAAAACCTCAAGCTGTTCAAGTGGGAAAAAGAGAAAAGCCAAGTGCTCATTGAAAGCAATTCAAAAAGTGGCATCCATAGATTGTTGCAAGCAACAATGTTGTCAACTTATGAGTCGTGACAAGATTCACGATGCACGAAAGCAATTTTGGGGCCAAAGTTTTGAAAACAGGGTGACATATGTGTATGACATGTTACAAACTACACATAATGTAAGTGGTTCAAGATGCACATACATGATGTTTCAAAGAGAGCCAATTTGTAGTGTAGCGTGGTACAAAATCCATGGATTGCCAAAATCTTCATTTTATAGGTACAAGGCATCCTACAATGAAGTGTCCAGAAAGTCAATACATGGCAATGCACAAATATTGGACGAGCTTGGAAACATGTTGAAATGACCTTGGCTATAATAGATGCATTTGTGGAAAACAATGCTAAGCAAATGCCTCACAAAAATAGAACTACAAAGACGGGAGAAAGACATGTTCAACTTGTAGTTCCTACTATTTACAAACAACAAGATATATTGGGAGAGGTCAATGATACGCTAAAGAATATGGGCTTCAAATCCATATCGCCTTCTACATTTAGCCGGTATTGGAGGACACGTTATAAGCATGTGAGTTTGTCACAAACTAGCACATTCTCTAAATGTGACACTTGCACAAATATTAAGCTGCAACTCGAATCTACCAAGGCGGAGACTGACATAAATAAATTATTCAAAGAAAGAAAGAAACATATGCTTGAACAAATGACTTGCAGAAACTTGTACTATGCGTCGAGATTGAAGTCAGAAAGAGAACCAGAGCATTACATGTGCATGATTCATGACAGAATGGATTAAAATAAGACAAGTCTTCCACGAATACAACCAACTCCCAAGTCCTTGAATAGAATTTTTCAATTACCTGTGTCACTCACTGGTATGCTAACACACGGCCATGGAGGTAACGCTTATTGTCATTTTGCTACAAGCTTTTGGCCAAGTGGTCTAAATTTCACAATTGGTTCAATTGTGAAATGTTTAAGAAACTTAGAAATTCAAAATGAAGATAAAATAGGAGATCTCAATGCAAATGTTGTTATGGATCAACCTTCTAGAAATCTTTTTCTACAACTAGACAATTGTGATGGTGAAAATAAAAACAGATATGTCTTTTATTTCCTCTCTTTGCTCACGGCAGATTGAGTATTCGAGATGGTGCAGCTGGGATTTTTTATGGTGGGTCACACTCATGAATATGTGGACAGCATGTTTAGAAATTTTTCTGAACGTGTAAGAACAAAATGTGTTTTCACATTGCCACATTTAATGGAGTGCTTTCGAAATTGCACAAAAAAACATCCAGTGCCTTATGTGCCTGATTTTAAGTCATTTATTGAAGGTTTTCTTTGTGATAAAGAACAAAGACTTGTGGGCCACTTGAAGCCATTGCAATTCCGTTTCTCTGTGAAAGATGACATTCCAATCATGCAGTACATGATGCATCCAAATGCAAATGAGTGGATTCCTCGGGAACACATTCAAATATGGAAGGTTGATGAAAATGGGCATTCTCTTCTGCCAATTGGAAGTCCTAAAGCACTACCATTGTTTTCTTTTCTCAACGATAGAGACATAATCAATGGCGGAATTCATAGGTACTTGAAATACTGGAAGGGACATCTTCAAAATCCATTGAACCCACCTGAATTTACGATGTTCATCACACCTGTGATTACCTACTGGAGACAAATTCACGATCTTATGAATACAGAGAGCAAACAATACGAGGAGTTACAAGATGGTTTTTGGCCGAATACTCGTTGGAGAGATTCTACTATTATTGAAAATGATGCAAATTCAAATGCTAACAAAATAGAAGAACAAGAACATTATTGCAGACCAGCATATGGGAGACCAATGGAAGCGTTCAGGCCTCAAGTAGATGTTCATAAAGGAAATGCAGTCCATTTTTAGGGCAGAATGGAGCCAATTTATTGGCTCCATTCTACCCTAAAATAAAAATTTAATTTTGTATCCCTCGAAATAATCCTCAAAAATAGGCTGCCATTTTGAAAGGGATATCCTTTGGTATATCCCTCGGAAGAGACTGGCCACCAACAACCTTCTTTAAGGTATATACCGAGGGACCTCGGTATCTCTGTGTTTTAAACAAAGCAGAAATGAGATGAAGAAGCCTCGATTACCGAGATAATTATCGAGGATCTGCTTTTGAGGTTTACTTCATGTATACCGAGGTTTGTCATCTTTTTTCACCAAAAAAAAAAAACCAAGAACTTCATAAAAGCCTCGGTAATAGAGTTGGAAAACATCCGAAATGTTGTAGTGTCCAGCAACATTACAAGCATTCACATACTCATTTGGATCTACTTTATAGATGCCACCAAATCTAGATCCTAATGCAAGTATCTTATCATTCTTCTTGATAATGCAAGTATCAACATTGAATTTTACATCAAGGCCACTATCAAGCAATTGGCCAACACTACTAAGATTCTTGGTAAGCTTAGGTACATAAAGAATTCTAGAGAGAGAAAGAACTTTAGAGGATGCAAGCTTCAAGGGGATGTTCCCTATGCCTTCAATAGGACACTCAAAATCATTGATTCCATCATAAGGTGCAATAGAAGAGAAAGAGGCCTTGGAGCTAGACATATGTGAAGAGGCTCCATTATCAATATACCATAGGCCGTCGTTCTTGAAAGGAGTAGATGAGAAACTAGAGACCATAAGAGATCCCTCTCCATCACTTGCAATAGTGTCTTCCTTTTCATTGGTAATGTTGGCTTGCTTGAGTTGATTCTTCTTCTTGAAGCAATTGGTGGCATAATGACCTTTCTTGCCACAATAAAAGCACTTGATCTTTTTTTTCTTGAGTTTGGATGATGAAGTATTAGAGGAATCATCTTCCTCCTCATCTTTGTCTTTGGATTTGACTTTGTCCTTGCTTGAGGATTGTTGATGTTGGTTCTTGCTCCTCACTTTGTGCTTATCCTTGGCAAAGAGAGCTTTGCCATCATTATGAGTGAGAGAAAGCTTGTCCATCCTCAAGAGTTTGTAATCTTGTCTTGATTCTTCCGAAATTAGCACACTTTGGAGAGCCTCCAAACTTGGTAGCTCCTCCTTAATGGCATATGATTGGACAAGGTTATTAAATCACTTCTCAAGCCATTGAGAATGACTTGAACTAGCTCATTTTGATTGATGGAATCACCAATGCAAGCAAGCTCTCTATGAATATTTTTTACTCTCACAACATAACTAGATGCACTCTCATCACTCTTTTGGCTACTTTGAAAGATTTGATTCCTAAGAGTGAGAAGTCTAGAGGTATTCTTAGCCTCATAGATAGCCTTGAGACAATCCCAAGCTTCTTTGGCTGTCGTACAAGTACCTATCTCCCTCAATATCTCATTAGAGACATTCATCTTAATGTAGTGGAGAACCATCCTAGCTCTCTTTTTGTATTTTTGAACCTCTTGAAGAACTTGTGGTTCTTCTTCAAGGCCAAGAACTATGTCCATCACGTCTTGAAGGATCAAGATGGACTCCACCCTCATTTTCCAAATTGAATAGTTTGAAGTGGTCAATCTTTCACTTGGTTCCAACAAGGATGAACCCATTGAAGACATTTGAAGTGAAGAAAACTCAAATGATGAACAATAAATGTTGTTACACACTCTCAATAGGATCCAATAATAGAGTACTATCTCCTCATATGAAAGATCTTGCAACTATTTGTGAATTGATTCTTACTAGCTACACAAATCTCTCTAACACAAGATCTATTTCACATCAAATGATGGAGTATAGGAAAAGTTAGGATCAAACACTCTTAGCACGTGTGAAGTACTCTAAGAAACCAAATTTGACTCAAATACAATGATATTGCATGAAACAAAATGGCTAAGATCTCAAAACAGTGCCTAGATCACATATAGATGAGATTGGCAAGCATACAACTGTGATTTTGGATCAACCAAACAATCTCTTGACCAAACCAAATGTGTCCACCCAGGTCTAGGTGCCCTACCTAACCCTCTTCAAAAGCTTATAACGTTTGATTGGCTCAACCAAATGGAATGAAACTGATTGCATCAGAAACTAGACAAAAATAGTTTCAAAACAAGCTATCAACAAGATAAATGGATCAAACATGAGAGAGAACTTCCAAACTGAAATTAGATGTTCCTCACACGTGTTTGAGCACCTGATTCCGTACAGTACCAGGTCAGACCCGATCAATGTCCTTTTCATCTCTTTTGGTCCAAGATTGAACAAGATAGCTAGGAAAATGGGCCTTGACAACTTCTAGCTCAAGATTGATGAAAATTTTTTCACTTAGATGGATCAAAATGCATGGTAACCTTAGGTAGGCTCTGATACCATGTTAAATTTCACACGTGTGGATTGTCCACTACATATACTTGTGATCTCCTAAGGTGTGTAGATGCACTAAGATCAAGACTAGATTAAGATTCAAAATCTATCTTTGAATCTATGGCAAAAACACACTACTACATGCATTCAATCACTTCCAACTCTCACTCACACGTGTGGGAAGTATTCAAAAAATAATCTAAGTAAAAACAAGCTGCTCTCCTTGGGTAGAGAGAGAAAAAACATCATGAGCTCTCGGGTAGAGAGAGAAAGCTAGAAATCCAATAACTCACAAAATTTGAGCATGCCAACATCTATCACTAAATTTTCATAGTTGAAGATTCATTTACAACTACAACATTCATGATCTAGGTTCGCAACGATAATTTTTTTATGGGGCAAGATAGTGAAATTTTTCAATAGTAGAACTCATTTTGTCGTATTTATTGTAAGCACCACTACTATTTCCAATTCCAAATTATAATCAACTTTTTGTACAAGCCTAGACGTTCTCTTAGAACAAATTTCTATAGTACAATAGTTGAGCATGTCATCATCTAGCACTAAAATTTCATAATTGAAGATTTATTTACAATTATTGTTTTTGACGAACTAGGTTCGCCAAAATATCATTTTTATTGAACCACGATAGTGTTATTCTTTAGTAGTAAAAATCAATTCAATGAACCTAGTTTATCAAAATATGTAATCATCATAGATTTATGTAAACCCAAGTTATGTTAAAAAAATTCTACAAAGGCAAGATTCTTTTAATCAATCCTAATTCACTAATAACATGAAAAGAGATTCAATCATCAAAAGAAAACATCATAAGACTTTAGGATGTGTAGGAAAATTGGGGACTTTGTTAATAATTTCATATTTTTTAATGAATATTTGTTACCTTTGATGAAAATAAGTTGGTCCTTGTTGACTCGTCTACATATGCATTGAGTGCCCAAGTAGCGAACTAGATGAACATGATTAGGATGAATCAAAGAAACGATTTTATATTGTGTTGGATTTAATGAGGCTTGAAAATTGAGAGTTTATGCTTAGAAGTAGGGAGATACAAAAGTTAGTCTTTGAGAATCAAGATTTTTTGTACTCAGCTTGATGAACTTAGTTCATCAAAATATCTCATTGTTTCGCTTTGGTAATAGATTTTTCAAAAGCAAGATAGGCCCCTTTGAGTAGTATTCAAAATTTAAAGCTATTTTTTACCAGAAAACCTATAATATATGTTATGAGCATCTTACACATTCTTGTAGACTGAATAAAGAAACTAACTCAAAGAAACTAAGTGCTTTTTTTATTCATGTTTGACCTTCACAAATACTGGTCCAATCTTGCTGAACGGATTGGGTTTTTTCATGCGTTTGTTTCGCCCAATGAGCAACGTCGAGGTGAACCTGCATAAGCAACTAGTCGGACCAAGAATTGGTTGGAATCAATTGATACATGTCAGAACGTTGAACAGAAGGTGGCCACAGGTTCATGTGTCTGATGCAAACCCAAGGGACCTTCTGCTATTCAATTTGGCCTCCTTTGTCTAGAAACACCCTTTTAGCCAAAAAATACTCTATTACAACATATGAAATGGACTACTTTTCCACCTTCCCAAGTACTAGTCTAGTAAGCCTAATAGAGATGGTTGTCTTAGCCGTTTGCTTCATCTAGTGGGCAATGTCAAGGCCAACTCGCAGAAACTATTTAGACCTTGAACAGTTATGTATGGACATAGGAACATCTATGCAAATTCTAGACCCAATCAGGACTTTTGGAAAACTAGGCGTGTCAAACCAAGAATTGGTCGGATTCAGTTGATACATGCCGAAATGTTGGATAGAAAGTGGCCACAGACTCGTATGTCTGATACAAATCCAAGGGACCCTCAACAATTAGAAAGTTTGTAATTTGGTGAACAGTTCACGAGAGTTTGATAAAACCAGTAGCAGATATAGGATTCAACCACAGTTCAAAATCATATTCAAAAGAATGTTTCTCTTGATTGGATGATAGACAATCTAAAATTCTATTTATGTGTGTAATAGCAAACAAGCAAGAGACATTTTCTGAAAGACTGAGAGTATAATTGAAGGAACAAAATTTCTAAGGTAATGATCGAAAAAGCATAGCACATAGACAAAAAAAATCTCTAGCAAATGACTAAAAACATAGAAATGAAGGGCCTGCAATTGTCCGATAGTCACAGAGTCTTACTGTACCTGATCTTTATCTCCTGGGTCAAGATCAGTACCAGCCAGGAGTGATCTTCTTAAGAGAACCTCAATAGATGAAACTCTGTAATTGCAACAAATCCCAAAAACATTCACATCATTTCAACTGGCATAAAATGGCTCCTAAAAGAAACAAGAAAGCATCAACCTCATAGAGCTACATGTGATGAGGGAAGCCTCTTCACAGCTGATCAATGAAGTCTCATCGGGGACCTAGCTCCAGTCAAAACACGTTTACTTAGTCCTCCCAGCTCAGTAGCAAAGCATGAGTCCTTAATCATAGCATTTCCCAGTTGAGCAATGAACCTAACATCTTCACGATCTTCTCTTTACGGTATTGAGTGTGAAAAACTCAGATCCAAAAGATGCTAAAGTTTCATAAAGATCTTGGCCATGGAAGTTATGCACATCTAGATTGAAAAAATGATAGAAATTGTGATGTTAAGCATACTAAACATCAACTAAACATCAAAATCTGATCATAAGCTTCCACAAACAGAAACTTGCTGTCCCTATCCGTACTTCAGAGCCTACAACCTGCATTTCACACGTGTGAAGCCATAGCAACAAAGAAATCACAATTCTAGTGGCTAGAATGCAAGATATGAACAAAAAAGTGAGAGAGAAGAAGATGGATCTTCAAAGAGCATAACATTCATTCAATAGAATGAAAATGAGATGTGTACATACTCGTGGAGATGGCTATTTATAGCAGCCATAGTGCCTCTTGGCCACTTGTCTTATGATAGGCTAAAATTGGGGTCCAATAGGATTCACCCATATACCTAGAAATTTGGTCAAATAGGAATGCACCAAATTATGAGCCAATAGAAGAGCTCCACACTCGACCTCCTCTAATTAATGTGACCTCAAAAGTAGTGTACACATACTTTGGGCCTCTACATACATGTATGAACCTATCTCTAACTTTTATTTGGCCATAGGCCTACAAAATCTCAAGTTAGGAAAATACTACTAGTTGACAATTTTTCACACTCCCTCTTCAACTAGTTTTAGCATAGATTTAGAAAGTACACCAAGACTTGTTCTATGCTTGAAAAATAAGTCCTTTCCCAATGCTTTGGTAAAGATATCAGCCACACATTCCTTTGATGGGACATGTTCAAGCTTGATCTCTTTTGCCAACACTTGTTCTCTCACAAAATGGTAAGCCACCTCGATATGTTTGCTCCTTGCATGGAAAACCGGATTGCTTGCTAGACTTTGGGCTGAAAGGTTGTCACAAAAGATGATTGGACTCTCTGAAAAATCCAGCAAATGAAGCTCCATAATCATCCTCTTGATCCACACCATCTCCTTTGTGCATGATGTCAAAGCTTTGTACTCGGCCTCACTAGAAGAAAGTGATATAGTTGCTTGTTTCTTCGACATCCATGAGATAGCTCCATCACCTATGAAAATAGCATGTGCATTTATGGATTTTCTATCCATAAGGTCTCCTGCAAAATCTGAATCTGAAAAACCAAATAAGTTAGGTGATGAGCCTCTATAAACAATGCCAAAATCTTTTGTTCCCGAGATGTATCTCAAGATCCTCTTTCCTAGTTTCCAATGTTCTATGCTAGGATCTTGCATGAATTGGCTTAATCTACCAACACAATAAGATAAATCAGGTCTTGTGATGGTTAGATATATAAGAGAACCTATTAGCTTCCTATAGAGAGTAATGTCCTCGAAGGATCTTTCATTACCTCTTATAGTTAGCTTTACATGTGATTCCATAGGTGTATCAATAGGATTTGCATCTACCATATGAAATCTATTGAGAATAGAAATAGCATACTTCTCTTGTGAAATAAAAGTGATTTGAGAAGTTCTAATTACTTCTATTCCTAAGATATAGCTCAAAAGACCAAGATCATGCACTTCAAATTCCTTTTTTAGTGCTTTCTTGATATCTTCTATATCTTCCTTGTTCCCTCCACTTAAAATAATGTCATCCACATAAATTAGAAGGATTGTAACATCATTAGCACTAATTCTAAAGTAAAGTGAATGATCATACTCACTCATAGTGAAGTTTTGAGAAAGTAGAAAAGAGTTAAGCCTAGCATACCAACTCCTTGGTGCTTGCTTAAGACCATACAAACTTTTTTGTAGAAAACACACATGATTAGGCTTGCTATGAGAAACATAGCTCTCGGGTTGCTCCATGTAGACTTCCTCTTCAAGATCACCATTCAAGAAAGCATTAGAAATGTCTAATTGCCAAAGATCCCATCCATAAAGAGTTGCAAGGGAAATGATTACTCTTATGCTCACCATCTTTGCCACGGGTGCAAAGGTTTCCTCATAGTCAATGCCATGCTCTTGAGCATAACCTTTAGCCACCAACCTTGCCTTGAACTTGTTGATAGATCCATCTTGATTTGTCTTTACCTTGAAGATCCATTTGCATCCAATTGCACTTTTGCCCTTTGGAAGCTCCACCAATCTCCATGTGTTGTTCTTCATAAGTGCTTCAAACTCAAGATCCATTGCTTGGATCCATTCCTCTTTTTGCCTTGCTTCATCTACACATGAAGGTACATCAAAAGAAGTTAGGAAAGCATAGTTGGATCCATCCACCACTTGCTTACCTTTGCCATCATAAGTGAGCCTTGAGGGTTTCACTTTATGCCTTGGAGTTCTCCTTGGAATTTGACTTGAAGAGGCTTCTTCAACATCCACATCCAATGTGTCATCAACTCCATTGTCATCAAGCACATTAGTTGCAACAACACCATCATCACTTGAAACAACTTTTGGAATGTTACTTTCATCAAAAATGACATCCCTACTTGTGAACACTTTCTTGATTGAAGGAACATAAATCCTATATGCTTTGCTTACTTCACTATAACCAACAAAAATGCCCTTTCTTGAAGATGGATCCTCCTTAGTTCTATCATCAAGAGTAATGTTGAAGTAGCAAATGCATCCAAAAGTTCTTAGAAACTTGACATTAGGCTTCATACCAAACAAAGCTTCAAAAGGGGTTTTTCCTTCCAATACAACACTTGGCCATCTATTGCATAGGAAATTTGCACACAACAAAGCATCACTCCAAAAAGGTTTAGGAAGATTAGCATTCAATCTCATTGCCTTTGCACTCTCACACAAGGTTCTATTCTTCCTCTCGGCCACTCCATTTTGTTGTGGTGTTCTTGGACATGTGTACTCCCTCTTGATCCCATGCTCATCGCAAAAGGCTTTGAATTTGTTAGAAATGTATTCACCACCATTGTCGCTCCTCAAGCATTTGATTTTGGTTGTAAATTGAGTCTCAATAGCAACTTTGAACTTGACAAACACATCAAACACCTCATCCTTGCTCTTTAGTAGATAAACCCAACAAAATCTACTAAAATCATCAATGAAAGTTACATACATCTTAGCACCTCCATTGCTAATTGTAGTAACACCATGAATATCCGAATGCAAGAGAGAAAAAGGCATCTTAGATCTAGATATAGATCTAGTATATGGCAATCTATGTGATTTAGACAAAGCACATTCTTCACAAACATGATTCAAGCAAGTAAGAGACTTAGGAAGTCCCCTTACTACCTCCTTTTTGGCTATTACCTCCAAGGCCTTGTAGTTGAGATGTCCCATCCTTTTATGCCATACCTCTTGAATTGACATTTGTTCATTTGCCATGCATCCAACTTGGTTAGCAACAACACATGCATCAAGCTTGAACAATTTCCCTTGCCTTTTCCCTTTTGCAATGATACTACACCCCTTTTTGATCAAGCAAGCATCACCATCAAACTCAACTTTGAATCCTTTGTCAAGCATTTGGCTTACACTAAGTAAGTTCTTGGTAATGGATGGAATGAGCAAAACATCTTTCAATTCTATATTCCTATTTGTAGAAAGTGAAATAGGAATTGTGCCAATCCCCTTGATTGCACACTCACCATCATTTGCGGTATAGATTACCTTCCTATCACCATCAAATGCCATTAAAGATGAAAAATACTCTTTATGATATGTCATATGAGAAGTGGCTCCACTATCAATCCACCAAGGATCAATGTCTCCATGATTAGCCAACAAGCAAGATGACATAACAAAAGCATCATTTGAAAGAAGCTCATCCCCACCCTCATCAATAGTTAGATTGGTTTGCTTTTCCCCTTGATCCCTCTTTTTCTTAAAACAATCACTAGCAAAATGCCCTTTGACTCCACAATAGAAACATTTTAGCTTAGATCTATCCTTCTTTTTGCCAAAAGTAGAGTGCTCACCTTGGTCTTGCCCTTTAGACCAATTGCTTTTACCTTTGCCCTTGAACTTGCCTTTAGAGAACATTGCCTCCTCTTCTCCTCCTTGAGATGTAGAAGATGCTCCCACTCTTGCTTGCAACCTGAATTCTTCAGCCAACAAGACCTCTTGCAAGTCTCCAACACTTGGTAAACATTTTTGGATAGCATAACTTTGAACAAGATTAGCATGATCATCCAACAAGCCATTGAGAATCACTTGAACAAGCTCCTCATTATTTATGCCATCATTAATGCATGCTAACTCATCATTCAATGCTTTAACTCTCAAAACAAAAGCATGTCCATTCTCACTCTTCTTTTGCATACAAGAAAAGATTTGCCTTCTTAAAGTCAACACTCTAGAAGTAGACTTGGATTCATAAACCTTCTTCAAGGCTTCCCAAGCTTCACTAGATGATGTGCACTTACCAACCTCTTTGATAAGCTCATTTGTCACATTCATCTTGATCATGTGAAGGGCTTTCTTTGCCCTCTTGTCATACCTTAATTGTTCTTGAGGTGCCAAAGGTCTCTCCTCCACACCTACAACAATATCCATCAACTCATTCATCTCAAGCAAAGACTCCATCCTTACTTTCCAAGTAGAATAGTTGAGGGAGGTAAGCCTATCATTGCTTTCCAACATGTAGCCTCCATTTGTAGCCATGTTGCAATGATTGATCTCTGATCTTTGACCTGTTCCAATGCACTAAGAACTCTCTTGAATCAACAAATGAAACACAAGAAGAAATCACAAAGATTTGGAACCTAAAACCTTACTTTTTCTCTCTTTTCCTCACTTTTTCCTTAATTTTAGCCACTAGTTTTATGATTTCTTGATCAAACCAAGACCAAACCTCAATATACTTGCTTTTCCCTCACTCCTAAGATTGAAATACACTCTTGAATCATTCAGCAAACTGAAAATCAGAGGGTTACATCAATTTTGAAGTTTTTGACATGAAGAAGCAAGAAATTGAATCAAAAAACTATATGCTAGAATGGAAAACTAATAGGATCTTGTTGGATCTTGCATCTCCCTCTTTCCAAAACAAATTTTGTCTCCTTATTCTGATAAGTACAGAGGGAATTCGCCCTACTTCAATTGAAATGCATACAAATGATGTTTTGATCACAAAGATCCAATTTCTACACATAAATCAACAAGATTTTTAGCTAGAAACTTGATTGGAATGCTACAAAAGCAAACTCGCCCACAAATCTCTTCTAAATCTGGCAAAACCTGCACATTTGGCCGCCTAATGCTCTGATACCATGTGAAAAACTCAGATCCAAAAGATGCTAAAGTTTCATAAAGATCTTGGCCATGGAAGTTATGCACATCTAGATTGAAAAAATGATAGAAATTGTGATGTTAAGCATACTAAACATCAACTAAACATCAAAATCTGATCATAAGCTTCCACAAACAGAAACTTGCTGTCCCTGTCCGTACTTCAGAGCCTACAACCTGCATTTCACACGTGTGAAGCCATAGCAACAAAGAAATCACAATTCTAGTGGCTAGAATGCAAGATATGAACAAAAAAGTGAGAGAGAAGAAGATGGATCTTCAAAGAGCATAACATTCATTCAATAGAATGAAAATGAGATGTGTACATACTCGTGGAGATGGCTATTTATAGCAGCCATAGTGCCTCTTGGCCACTTGTCTTATGATAGGCTAAAATTGGGGTCCAATAGGATTCACCCATATACCTAGAAATTTGGTCAAATAGGAATGCACCAAATTATGAGCCAATAGAAGAGCTCCACACTCGACCTCCTCTAATTAATGTGACCTCAAAAGTAGTGTACACATACTTTGGGCCTCTACATACATGTATGAACCTATCTCTAACTTTTATTTGGCCATAGGCCTACAAAATCTCAAGTTAGGAAAATACTACTAGTTGACAATTTTTCACATTGAGCAGCAAAACTGAACAGCGAAGCCTCTTCTCCACGCTCTCCTTCACAGATGGCCAGCGAAACCTTCTTTCCATCAATGTTGCCTCCTCGCGCCACAAGACGGATTTAAAAAAAAAAAAATCAAACTTGGGTACCCTTGAAATTCAATGTTAACATTTTTTTAAATTGAGGCCTTTTGACGAGTCTAAGCTAATTGGCATCCCTAGGATTTACATGTCCACCAACCTTAGGAGATCACAAGTGGAATCCCTTTTTACTAGGCACCTACCTTAGTTCATGTAAATTCTTTGGGCATTGATATCACTGAATTTTTCTCTGATGCCCATCCATCACTATTTTCAGAGACATCTCGAAGCATTGCTGCTTACAGGCAACATCGACGGTACCCAACAATGGACAGAAGCAACCCCTACAATTCGGAGCCACCAAACCTTGCAACTACCTGGATCTAAACCCCGATAGGCGTGCGAACGAAAGTTGTAACAGTCCATCCTTTGGTGCCTAGAGTTAAGGTCAGACGTAGAGGTTACCGAAAACTAGAGAAGGTTTTCAATCATTTGAAGGTTTGGTACGTAACATTGGAATATCAGTAATTTAGTCTGGGAAGACTTGCACCTTAACCTCATATCAATGACACTTCGAGCAAATTGCAACACATCCAAGGCCTTCCATTCCTAATATGACTCACCAATCCCTCAATGTCATTCTCAGGGGTGAATTTCATTCAGGGAGGAGAGGGGAGGGCACTCTACCATACATATCCACAACGGAATATAAAAAGACGACAACTGTAGTCACCTAGCTATAAGACATACTCTTGTAACAAGTTCCCAATTTGATTCTAGAACCTAAATACAAACCACACTGAAAAGAAGACCTCCCAGCCAGCACAGTTATGTATGTGAAGAATTGAAAAAGATTATCTATGTTAGATATAGGGGTCTTATGTTTTTTACATCAAGCATCTAGGTGTAGGATGTTGATAGGAATAAATTTGGCATAGATGGCAAATTATGCATTTCCACTTGTAATGCCACTATTGAGCCAAAATAGAGTAAGAGGCTAAACACTTGCTAATTAGAGTGTAGACAAGTGTAAAGTTTTTGTTTGATGAATTCCAAGAGGTCCAATAGGATTTAGAGGTGGAACCTTGTGAGGTCCAATAGGAAATTGAGGTGTGCTTGAATGTAGTCCAATAGAATTAAGAGGTGCATAGATCAATGATCCAATAGAATCAAGAGGTGACAAAATATGGTCCAATCATAGTTAAGCATAGTGGTAGCTCGTGGACCTACTAGTATCATTGTACTCCTCATTTTGAATGCAATTGATTTGGTGATTTCATGGATTTTGTGAGTTATTGGATTTCTAGCTTTCTCTCTCTACCCGAGAGCTCATGATGCATTTTCTCTCTCTAGACGAGGAGAGCAGCTTGTTTGTACTTAGATTATTTTTTGAATACTTCCCACACGTGTGAGTGAGAGTTGGAAGTGATTGAATGCATGTAGTAGTGTGCTTTTGTCATAGGATACAAGATTGATCTTGAATCTCAATCTAGTCTTGATCTTGGTGCATCTACACACCTTAGGAGATCACAAGTACATGTAGTGGACAGTCCACACGTGTGAAATTCAACATGGTATTAGAGCCTAACTAAGGTTACCATGCATTTTGATCCATCTAAGTAAAAAAATTTCATCAATCTTGAGCTAGAAGTTGTCGAGGCCCATTTTCCTAGCTATCTTGTTCAATCTTGGATCAAAAGAGATCAAGAGAACATTGATTGGGTCTGACCTGGTACTGTATGGAATCAGGTGCTCGGACACGTGTGAGGAACATCCAATTTCAGTTTGGAAGTTCTCTCTCATGTTTAATCCATTTATCTTGCTTGATAGCTTGTTTTGAAGCTATTTTTGTCTAGTTTTTGTTGCAATCAGTTTCATTCCATTTGGTTGAGCCAATCAAAAGTTATAAGCTTTTGAAGAGGGTTAGGTAGGGCACCTAGACCTGGGTGAACACATTTGGTTTGGTCAAGAGATTGCTTGGTTGATCCAAAATCACAGTTGTATGCTTGCCAATCTCATCTATATGTGATCTAGGCACTGTTTTGAGATCTTAGCCATTTTGTTTCATGCAATATCATTGTATTTGAGTCAAATTTGGTTTCTTAGTGTATTTCACACGTGCTAAGAGTGTTAGATCCTAACTTTGCCTATACTCCATCATTTGATGTGAAATAGATCTTGTTTTAGAGAGATTTGAGTAGCTAGTGAGAATCAATTCACAAATTGTTGTAAGATCTTTCATAGGAGGAGATAGTACTCAATTATTGGATCCTATTGAAAGTGTGTAACAACATTTATTGTTCATCATTTGAGTTCTCTTCACTTCAAATGTCTTCAATGGGTTCATCCTTGTTGGAACCAAGTGAAAGATTGACCACTTCAAATTATTCAATTTGGAAAATGAGGATGGAGTCCATCTTGATCCTTCAAGACGTGATGGACATAGTTCTTGGACTTGAAGAAGAACCACAAGTTCTTCAAGAGGTTCAAAAATACAAAAAGAGAGCTAGGATGGTTCTCCACTACATTAAGATGAATGTCTCTAATGAGATATTGAGGGAGATAGGTACTTGTACAACAGCCAAAGAAGCTTGGGATTGTCTCAAGACTATCTATGAGGCTAAGAATACCTCTAGGCTTCTCACTCTTAGGAATCAAATCTCTCAAAGTAGCCAAAAGAGTGATGAGAGTGCATCTAGTTATGTTTTGAGAGTAAAAGATATTCATAGAGAGCTTGCTTGCATTGGTGATTCCATCAATCAAAATGAGCTAGTTCAAGTCATTCTCAATGGCTTGAGAAGTGAATTTGATAACCTTGTCCAATCCTATGCCATTAAGGAGGAGCTACCAAGTTTGGAGGCTCTCCAAAGTGTGCTAATTTCAGAAGAATCAAGACAAGAGTACAAGCTCTTGAGGATGGACAAGCTTTCTCTCACTCATAATGATGGCAAAGCTCTCTTTGCCAAGGATAAGCAAAAAGAGAGGAGCAAGAATCAACATCAACAATCCTCAAGCAAGGACAAAGTCAAATCCAAAGACAAATATGAGGAGGAAGATGATTCCTCTAATGTTTCATCATCCAAGCTCAAGAAGAAGAAGAAGATCAAGTGCTTTTATTGTGGCAACAAAGGTCATTATGCCACCAATTGCTTCAAAAAGAAGAATCAACTCAAGCAAGCCAATATTACCAATGAGAAGGAAGACACTATTGCAAGTGATGGAGAGGGATCTCTTATGGTCTCTAGTTTCTCATCTAATCCTTTCAAGAAGGACGGCCTATGGTATATTGATAGTGGAGCCTCTTCACATATGTGTAGCTCCAAGGACTCTTTCTCTTCTATTGCACCTTATGATGGAGTGAAGAAATCAATATACACTGCAAATGATTTTGAATGTCCTATTGAAGGCATAGGGAACATTCCCTTGAAGCTTGCATCCTCTAAAGTTCTTTCTCTCTCTAGAGTTCTTTATGTACCTAAGCTTACCAAGAATCTTATTAGTGTTGGCCAATTGCTTGATAATGGCCTTGATGTAAAATTCAATGTTGATACTTGCACTATCAAGAAGAATGATGAGATACTTGCATTAGGATCTAGATTTGGTGGCATCTATAAACTAGATCCAAATGAGTATGTGAATGCTTGTAATGTTGCTCTTGTGAACAAGCTCTCTATGGAGGAATTATGGCATAGGAGGTTGGGAAATCCCAACTACAAGTCCATGCTCTCTATGATCAAATAATCCAAAGTTATTGGCTTGCCAAAGTCATTCTCCAAAAAGATCAAGCCTTGTGAGGCTTGTGCTATTGCTAAATCTCACAAAAAGCCATTTACAAGATCTTCTATCAAAAGCAAGCATCCTTTGGAGTTAATCCACTCGGATGTGCATTTCTCATCAACTACAAGCAAGGGAGGAGCCACTTGTTTTGTTACTTTCATTGATGATTACACAAGATTCACTTGGATATATCTTCTTGCTTCAAAATCTATGGTGTTTGATCATTTCCTTATTTTCAAAGCTTATGTAGAGAAGCAATTCTCATTCAAGATTAAAGCTCTTAGAAGTGATGGAGGTGGTGAATATATCTCCAATAAATTTCAAGATTTTCGTGAGCTTGAAGGCATTAAAAGAGAGTTTTCTTGTGCCTACTCTCCATCTCAAAATGGAGTGTCCGAGAGAAAGAATAGATCTCTATGTGAATGTGCAAAATCTATGAGAATTGAGGCATCTTTGCCCAAAGATTTTTGGGGAGAAGCCATTAATTGTGCAAATTATCTTTGCAATAGGCTCCCACATTTAGCTCTTAGAGGAAAGTCACCATATGAAATCTTATTTTTAAAGAAGCCTAAGGTTGATCACCTTAGAGTTTTTGGATGCTTATGCTTTGTCCATATTCCCTTGGAAACAAGGAAGAAGGAAGATCCTAGTGCATGCAAAGGGATCATGGTTGGATACTCATCCACCAAGAAGGCCTATAGAGTCTTTATACTCTCTACTTCTCAAGTTATTGAAAGTAGAGATGTTGTCTTTCATGAAGATCAACACTCATCATTTGAAGAGGTCGAGATCAAGAAATCTATGGATGCATCATCAATTATTGATTTTGAAGACAATCATGATGTGATGGGGTCAAGATTTGAAGAAGACTCTCCTCGGATTTTTTCACCAAGAAGATCCATGAGAGATAGATTCAAGCCTAAGAGGCTCTCATATGTTGACAAAGGCAAACAAGTGGATCTTGATTCCACTAATTATATTTTTTATGTCTCTCATGAAGAGCCAAAGAATGCACAAGAGGCACTCAATACCAAGGAGTGGTATGATGCCATGAAGCAAGAGTATGATGCATTGATCACCAACAATACTTGGGAGCTTGTGGATCCTCCATCCAACAAGCATGTGATTGGTTGCAAGTGGGTATTTCGGATCAAGTTCAATCATGATGGCACCATCAACAAGCATAAAGCAAGATTATGTGCCAAAAGATTTGCTCAAATCCATGGTCTTGATTATGAGGAGACTTTTGCACCCGTTGCAAAGATGGTGACAATAAGAATTCTTATTTCTCTTGCTTGTTTTTTCAAGTGGAAGGTGTTCCAATTAGATGTATTCAATGCTTTTCTAAATGGTTATCTTGAGGAGGAGATCTATATGGAACAACCTCAAGGATTCATCAAGGATGAGTCCAAAGTGTGCTTGCTCTTCAAAAGTCTTTATGGACTCAAGCAAGCACCAAGATCATGGTATTCAAGACTTAACTCTTTTCTTATCTCACTAGGATTTACTCTTAGTGACTATGATCCTTCCATGTATCTAAAGTTTGTTGATAGCAATATTGTCATTCTTCTAATTTATGTTGATGACATTATTCTTTGTGAAAGTTGTATCAAGCTAGTTGATGAAACCAAGCTAGCACTTGGATGTGAGTTTAAAATGCAAGATCTAGGAGAGATACATTACATCCTAGGCCTAGAAATTGATTTTTATGAAAATCATGTCTTTATATGCCAATCTAGATATGCTCACTCTATGTTGAAAAAATTCCATATGAAAAATTCTAAGAGCATATATACTCCAATGGAGCAAATTGTAAAAGATCCTAATAAAGGTGATGAAAGATCCTTTGAGGACATCACACTTTTTAGGAGTCTTGTAGGCTCCTTGATTTGGCTTACCATTACTAGGCCCGATCTTAGTTTTTGTGTGCACAAATTGAGTCAATTTATGCAAGATCCTAAGATCCATCATTGGAAGATGGCCAAGAGGATTCTAAGATATGTATCTTCATCTTGTGATTATGGTCTACTCTATAAAAGTGAAGATCTATCCATTATTGGCTACTCAGATTCGGACTTTGCAAGTGACAAGATGGATCGAAAGTTTATTAGTGCATACACTATCTTTCTTGGAGGCATACTATTATCTTGGGTTTCAAAAAAGCAAGATACTATATCTCTCTCTTCATGTGAGGCCGAGTACAAAGCACTCACTACAACTACCAAAGAAGTGCATTGGATCAAGAGGTTATTAATGGAACTAAAGTGCATCAAGGAGGATGATCTACCAATGATCAAGTGTGATAACATCTCGGCCCAAGCTCTTGCCAATAATCCCATATTTCATGCAAGAAGCAAGCACATAGAAGTGGCACACCATTTTGTGAGAGAAAAGCTTATTGGAGGAGAAATCTATTTGGAGCATGTCAACTCGTCCTCTTGTATTGTCGATCTACTCACCAAGCCTTTGAGAAAAAGTGCTTTCATCAAGCATAGATCTAATCTTGGAGTTATATCAAGATCAATGCTCAAATCTTCATAGATAATTTTTTAGGAGTGTGAAGAATTGAAAAAGATTATCTATGTTAGATATAGGGGTCTTATGTTTTTTACATCAAGCATCTAGGTGTAGGATGTTGATAGGAATAAATTTGGCATAGATGGCAAATTATGCATTTCCACTTGTAATGCCACTATTGAGCCAAAATAGAGTAAGAGGCTAAACACTTGCTAATTAGAGTGTAGACAAGTGTAAAGTTTTTGTTTGATGAATTCCAAGAGGTCCAATAGGATTTAGAGGTGGAACCTTGTGAAGTCCAATAGGAAATTGAGGTGTGCTTGAATATAGTCCAATAGAATTAAGAAGTGCATAGATCAATGATCCAATAGGATCAAGAGGTGACAAAATATGGTCCAATCATAGTTAAGCATAGTGGTAGCTCGTGGACCTACTAGTATCATTGTACTCCTCATTTTGAATGCAATTGATTTGGTGATTTCATGGATTTTGTGAGTTATTGGATTTCTAGCTTTCTCTCTCTACCCGAGAGCTCATGATGCATTTTCTCTCTCTACTCGAGGAGAGCAACTTGTTTTTACTTAGATTATATTTTGAATACTTCCCACACGTGTGAGTGAGAGTTGGAAGTGATTGAATGCATGTAGTAGTGTGTTTTTGCCATAGGATTCAAGATTGATCTTGAATCTCAATCTAGTCTTGATCTTGGTGCATCTACACACCTTAGGAGATCACAAGTACATGTAGTGGACAGTCCACACGTGTGAAATTCAACAATGTACGGGTCTCAAAGCCTTCAAGAAGCAGCCCTACAGTGAGTACATTGGGTTTTATAGCAACAAAACCTTTAGTGGCTGTGGTAAATTGAGGCCACTGGTTGAAGTTTTTCAACATGGTGGATCATGAGACTCTACGTCGAACCATCCAATGAGCTAGCCAATACTTCATATAATAAAAGTCTCATTCATATATATTAGAGAGAGAAACTTGAGCTTGACAAGAAAATGGAAGACCTACTCTAGGAAATAGCTCTGCTAGCAAGGGAAGGGCATCAATATAAAAACAGGAAAAAAGAAATGAAGGCCAAGCGTAGAGAGCGTTATACGTTTATCATTCCGTCTCTTTTCTAACATATATCGCAATGAACTAGACGAATAAGACGAGACAAAGATTCTCTTGTGTACGTGAAACGGGCCTTGTTCGGAGAAACTGGGCCTTTGGACGGAAACCAGCAAAAGTAGTCATTTTTCGTGTGCCCTAACTGTGCTATCGCCGGGACCAATGGTCATTTTGACCAAACGACATCGAAATCATGTCGTACTAGATCCGTCTAGTCAGTATGATGTCCACGAGCCTTTCCACAACATTTCGGGCTATGAAGAATTGCCAAAAATTGGCAAATCTAGCTTGATCAAAAACCATGTAGAATAGTGTAAATTGTGTACACAAGTGGGTCCCACACATGTGAGGCCATGATGCCATGTGAGAAACCCATCCTAATGTAGGTTAGGTCAAGTCAAGAGAGTTGGTCATGTCTATTTGGTGGTCATCCCTACTTTATAGGACCTACACCTAAGTTTAAGGTGAAAATTTGACCAACTAGCTACTTACCAAGCATAACTCTAGGAAATAGACTCGGGTTTCATTTTAGGTCAAGAAGAGTGAGTTAACTTCCTTACTACATGCTGGAAATCCACCTAACTTCAAGAAGGAAGTCGAATTTGCTATGTATTCCAAACTCCCATAGTGAGAAGATAGAAAATTTTTGGAGCTCATTGGCAATCTCAAGCTAGTTCACTATGTACATTGAGTTTTTGTGATCCAAATGAAACCAAATCAATTTCTACTTGTTTCTTAGGTTGAAGGCCGTACTACAGCCTGTAGTACACACGTGGGGGCTCGGATTTCAATGTTGATCAATGCTTTTGATTGTTAATGCTTGTTGTTTGTCAAACTGCCAATCTAGATTAACTTTTTTGTGTCTAGTTTTTTGATAGATTGTTAAGAAAACATCCAATCACTCTTGTGGATCTTTTGTAGATCCATTTATGGTCCTAAAGTACAGTACTTTCACATGGTATCAGAGCCAAGTACAAGAGCATAAGCCATTGATCTAATGCAAATCCATTTTTAGCAAGTTTTGGTGCTAAAAACTAGTATTGAGAGGGCAAGCTAGAATCTTGATTTTGGTGAGGAGATTTGATCCCAAACTTGGTAGGGGTCCAAATCCGTACTATCCACATGTGTGGGCACCTCTGAACCTGCATTTAATGCATGGTATTCATTTGATCCAAAAAAATTCAATTTGTGAGCTGTTGGTGTAATTTTTGGTGGAGATCCTAGGATAATCTACCAAGATCATTTGCCATTGATTAGATTTAAATTTGTTTCATGGAATCTAATTACTTTAGGCTGAGTTCAAGTCCTATTAAGGTTAAAAACAGGTCTTGAAAGTACACCAAGAAGGAAGAAAAAGATTAAGTCAATTTTTTGTCCAAAAATAGCTAAAATTGGCAAGATTTGATTGTAAGTAGATTTCACATCATCTTATCTTCATTCCAACTTTGTGAGGGAGTGCTAGAACTGAGATTATAAGTCCATTTGCTGGATTAGAAATCTAATTTGAGTGAAAAACTACGAGAGAGACCTTAGTGAGTTTCTAGAGACAATCAAATCCATTTCTTGGCAAGATTTGTTTGAAAGTAGTTTTCACTTCATCTTATCTTCATTCCGGAAGAGGATATCTATATGGAGCAGCCACAAGGGTTCATCAAGCATGGAATGGAGAACAAAGTATGCCATCTCCAAAGAAGCATCTATGTCTTGAAGCAAGCCTCGAGATCTTGGAACTCAAGACTACATTGCTATCTTATTTAACTTTCTTTTTCTCAAAGTGAATATGATCCCATTCTTTAAATTAAGTTTGATGATGTTGGTATTGTACTTTTACTCATTTATGTAGATGACATCATCATTAGTGGAAATAGTGTTGATGGTATTGAAAAAATCAAGATAGAACTATCCTTAGAGTTCAAGATGGTAGATCTAGGGTGTCGTCACTTCATCTTAGGCATAGAGGTACTTAGAGGGTCTGATTTTATCTTTATAAGTCAAGTAAACTATGCTCAAAGTCTTTTGAAGAAGTTTAAGATGAAAGTATGCAAAAGTGTTGACACACCAATGGAGCAAGATGTAAAAGTGTCAAATGAAGATGATGAAAGATCCTTCATGGACATCACTTTGTTTAGGCAACTTATAGGATCATTAATGTGGATCACTATAACTAGACCAGATCTTAGCTTTAGTGTATGTAGGTTGAGCCAATCCATGCAAAAGCCATTGAATATCCATTGGAAAAAGGCTAAGAGGATTCTAAGATACATCTCGGGTACATTGGATTTTGGGATTCTATATAGAGGAGATGTGATTAACCTTCATGCATTTAGTGATTCAAATTTTGCAGGGGACAAGAGGGATAGGAAAGAAACAAGTGCCTATTCAACTTTCATAGGAGAAGGTTTGGTTTCATGGCTTTCAAAAAAGCAAGAAACTATATCTCTATCTTCAACCGAGGCCGAGTACAAAGCTTTGACAACCACTACAAAGGAGGTACTTTGGATCAAGAGATTATTGGTGGAGCTAAAGATCATGGATTCAGAGGAGGCACCAATCATCTAAAATGACAATATGTCAGCCCAACACCTTGCATCTAACCCAATCTTCCATGCAAGATCTAAGCACATTGAGATATGCCATCACTTTGTGAGAGAAGTGGTGCAAGCCAAGGAGATTGCTTTGTAGCATGTTCCAAGCAATGAATGTGTAGCTGATCTACTTAATAAACCACTTCAAAAGACAACTTTTATGAAGTTCAGATCATCACTTGGAGTGATTAGTAAAGCAATGATTGAACCAAGCTAGATAGTGAGGAGGAGTGTTAAAAATTCACAATTCTAGTTTGACTAGTTTTGGTCATATGACTTGTAAATAGTTAGATGGTCATGATGTGGCTTGTCACATTTGCCAAATAGAATAGGATTCCATTCATAAGGATGTTCTCAAGTAGACCTAAGTGTTAGAACCTTTGGAATGAGTCCAGATTATGCTTAGATACAAGAGAGAAAAACTAGGAGTATTTTTGGTAATTTTTGCATTGTTGAGGGATCTCCAAGATTCCAACCCTAACTTGGTAGGGATGAAAGATCCACCAAAAATTAGCATTAGGGATAGGTTTAGGGCTACTCATACCTACCCAAAACCATGATGGATCATGTATATATAGGTGATGATATCTCACCAAAATCAATCAAGCAATTTCATGATTTTTCTCTCATAATGGTGCAATTGCTCTTGATATTCATATTTGTTTGAGTTCTTGTGATTACTAATGATTATAGGATTGAATGTAGGTCTAGTCTATAGTACTCAGACTGTGGGAGGCCGTACTTTCACACATGTGAAACCTTCTTCGAGGATTTGGGCCATTTAGTGAGGTTCAAGCATAGATTTTTTATGGATTTTGATGGTTCAACTTGTGCTAATCTTATGAGATCATAATCTATTATTTTCCTCATTGTTTCAAGTGTTTTAGGATCCTTATTTGTTGTAATTTTTACAGGTAAGACGAACACGACCGAGAAATGAACTCGAACAGAAAGTGCTCGTGCGCAGCGGAACGAGCTATACGACTCTCCTCGTAAGCATGACTATGTCTATCAGAATGAATAGAACGTTAGTGAAGGAAATCACGGTCATTCTCGATTAAGTAGCCAAACATTAATGAATGAAACACCAAAAGAATAATTTGTCGTGAATAGCAAGACAAATTATGTGTCGCGAATGTTTCGCGAAGAGCTAGACTGTGCTCGACTAATAATTAGTCGCGAAAGATTCACGAAAGATAAGACTTTATGTTAGTCGTCTATTACCAGAAAGAGCAACTAGAAAGATCAGACAGAATGAATAGTAAGCATAGCAATATTAACACAGATCTGAACGCAGAACAAAGAGCTGTATTAGATTAAGTATATCAAGTATACATGTCAATAATGCGGTAGAGCACAAGACAATAGCGGATGAAACTGCGTTCCCTACGAAGCTTATTCAATCTGTAAAGGAATGAAACCTTATTATTGATGATAAAGAATCAATGCACAAGGCATCTACTTTGTCTATCTCACTGATAAGCTTCTGGGAATAGTCTTGTTGTCTCCGTAGTGCTTTACACATAGTGAAGTGAGAAAATCTGCCCAAATAAGCATGGTTGTGGCATCTGCAGGGGCTTGATCTATTGTTAGGTTTGGATTGAGGTTCTTCATGCAAAAACGCTCCAGCTTTTTTGAGGGCTTGCTATTTGTCTTTCTTGCAAACTTGCGTATGTCGGCTCTAACAACACACATCTCTCCTCTCATCTCGGATCTCAGTTCTGTCAATACAAAGTGAATTCAAATTATCGTGACATTGTTCATTGTTTTTATGAAAAAACAAAATAAAAGGATTAACGACAATCTTACCAGGGCTTGTGGCAATATAGTCTTCGGTGTTGTTGTTGACCAGTGTGCCTTCATAGTGTTGGGGCTCTTGCACGTCTTCTATATAGTCCATGGCACGTTTTGTTCTTAGCTCGCCACTAGTTCGGACCCGGGATGCGTGGCTCTTAGAGGCTGATCCTTGCATGATAGGTTCAACAATTGCACGCTTCCCTTGTTGCAATGCGAGCCTTTGATCATATACGTCCTTTTCAGACGAGGGTACAATGCCCTGGGGATAGTGCAACCACCATGGACACTTCTTCCTCTCCCATGCTGATATTGCATTCTCTTTCCACTTCGGAGGGTACATGCTCTCAAGCCCATCATTTACCAACCAGTCAGTAACTTCCATCGGAAGATGTGGTATGGCCTTATCTTCAATGAGGGATATCAGCCATCTACAAAAAAAGAAAATGCACAATGTTACGTATACAAATGTAGAGATAAAATAACCAGTTGCGTAAAGGTAGAATATCCAGGTGAAATGGTGTGTATGGCGAACCTGTACACGAGTCTCTTGGTGGACAAAACAATTTCTGGTTGCTTTGCGGCCTTGATTGAATTCCTCATGTCTCTTTGTAGGTTTGGAAAAGCATGTAAGAAATGGAGTTGACGTTGTGTCCTAAAAGATACCTTGTCTCCATCTGGAAGTCGAGAACCATCAAAGGACAAGCATACAACAATTTTCTTCGCCATCTCAATCATTGCCACCAGTAAGTCTCCTTGGCCATATAACGCCGGAAGTCCTTGTTGTTTGAACTCATGCCTATGACATCTCTCTGTTGTTTACTTCCAGCCAACAATGCTAGCACCTTATTTTTTCTACAAACTAGCACGTCAGTTACAAAACCAACAGATAAATATATTTTTTGCAAGAAATTAATTGTATATTTACTTCGTTGGGCCAACACTAGAAGCCGCAATTGTTTGTAATTTGTCCTCCGTGATAACCAATCCCTTCGATTCCCAATCTAGATTGAATATAATGTGAAAGAATTCAGGGCCATTAGCAGGGTTTGCAATCACTGCCAACTTGAATGCCCGATCTCTAAATGTTGTCTCCACAGCCTGCGGTTATGCATCATTCATATAAGCACCTTAAAAAAGACAATTAAGGCATGCTTGAGTAGGACAATGGCACACCTGTATGGTTGTCTCTCTGTCATGTTGTAGTTAGTCTAACCTGCGATGTTAGAATTCTCGACAGTTTATTTTCAAAGAAGAAAGGATCATTGGCATTGTGGCATATGCTCTTATTTTTATTACAATAATTGCTCATCAAGTGCAGGGATGATAGAAAGGGGACCATAAAACATGATAATCTGTGAAGCAGTGTGGGACTGTAACATCTATCACAATACGTCCAAGTTAAAAATAGTATCTAGTGCTTATTTTAAATGCAGATAGCAATCTTAGTGGTGCTTGGACTAGTAATATTACTATGGGTCTTTGTGGGGACAAGTTAAATAAGGATCTATAGATTTGGCAGTATCAAAGTCATTAAGTGATAGACCTTAAGTCCATAAGGGCTTACTGCTCGGAACTTGTGCTACCATGGCAAATTCTAGGTTTAGGGCTTAGAACCTTTTGGCTTGCTCTTTATTTAAGGAGTGGGCTGCTTTTTCAAAGTTTACTGAGATCCGAGATGAGAGGAGAGATGTGGGCTGCTTTTCAAAGTTTCCTGAACCTCAGCTAGCTTCACAACATTCTGTTTGAAAGGTTAAGTGTAAGTCTGGGTTGATCTCCTGGCAGATGAACATTTGTGTATACTTTTCTTGGAGCTATGGTGCTGCAGTTTGCCTTAAATTTTTTTGGTTGGGAGAGATGAAGGGACATCTACATGGTATCCATTAACAGGATTCTGTAATGAATGACGATCATAGGAAATCAATGAGTTTGTTTGTGAGGATAATAGCACACATGCAAAAGTTCCTTTCAACACCCTGCTCACTTTAGCCACTAGTTTATTCATCATCGTCATCATGTATGGACGATCACAGACAGATTCAATGGTCTCGCTTAGAAGTTAGAAGCGTCTAACGATTTCAATTCAATGGTATTCAGGCTGGGAACCGTTGTTTTCTGAAAAAAAGACTGGGGACTATCTGCGCTGACGCAGATGGTCCCCTAGCTCATTTTTGAAACACTTTTTTGCTGTAAGTAAAGACAGAAAACCATCTGCGCTGGCGCAGATGGTTTTCTGGCTCTCTTTTGAAACCTATTTTTCGGAAGAATGATTACAGGTTGTACGAAGGACACTATATTTTGTTCATCTCCTTACAGCCATGTCCTAATTCAAGGAGGATTTAAGCAAGAAAGCTTAATGTAGGCAGGCAACGAAGGATGTCAATTTTTTTTGGCAGTTATGGTAGCCACTAGTTTTTTTTTTGGATGATCATGATGACGAATGACCCAAGAAACGGGAAGTAATGTCAGATAATTTATCTTCATCACCGTCATCATGTATGGACGATCACAGACAAAAAACCGTTGTTTTCAATTCAATGGTTCAGGCATCAGATTTTTTGGACCGTTGTTTTTTGAAAAAAAAGACTGGGGAACATCTGCGCCGGCGCAGATGGTCCCCTAGCTCATTTTTGAAACAGTTTTTTGCGATGGGAAACCATCTGCACCAGCTCAGATGGTTCCCTTGCTCTCCTTTGAAAACTATTTTTCAGTAAGCAGAGACGGAATGGCCATCCCTCAGTGTTGAACAAAAACGAGATGAAAAGTCTACAAAAAGGTATTTGATTACCTCCAAAACCCAATCCAAATCCTTCAAATTCCAGTGACGATGCAGCTCGCTGATCAATGAGGTGTATTCCTTGGTAGGAGGTCGCTGATTGGAGGGGATGGAGGTCGCTGATCGGAGGGGATGGAGGTCGCTGGGATGTAAGGCATTTTTTTTTAAGAGCCGTTACAAATAGGGCCGAGGCTGTAGGTAATAGGTTTTCGGCCGTTTTGGTATTTTGTATGCATATATTGCCTGTACAAGCCTTGGGACCTACAAGCCTTGGGACTTGGTGCACAAGTCTTTCACAAGTCTTGGGACTCAGTGTACAAGATATTATTTGGACTCTTTGATCTGGCGTTTTGATGAGAGGACGTGAAGGAATCTACTGCTCGGGGCAGACAAAGTACATCCTTGACCCACCTTTCATTTTTGTTGTGTGATGATCCACTTAGTGTCCACTTTTTCGAGAATGTCGGACTTGTTTTTTCCATTTGAGTTCAAATTCAATTTTTTTTTTATTGCGACTTGTATTTAGAATATCTTTTTATTGGTAGTATAACATCACATGCAATTCTAATGATCTTGCTCAAGGTAAGTTTTATGATAACTAAAACTCATCTTATGCATCCAACGCCACCATTGAGATATTCCAAAGTTATATTCACAATGTTTGAATCCCAGTTGTATAGCATTCAAGCAGCTCAACCAACACCTCATGGAGTACATTTCATGTTGGAGCCATTTTCATTTCATCATGTTTGACATTGATGGCAAGTAAATGATGTAAATGTGGACTAAGTAGCAAATGAGACTGCAACTCGCAGACTAACATGAATGGATTGCTATTGGGTGCTAACATTACTATCTGAGGACATGCTAGATATTTGAGGTTCCTTGCCAACTATTTTGATTCAAAATACAAAGATCAAAAGCAATATGCGTGTTAATTGTGGAAAAATGTAGATTGGAAAAATGTGTGTCTGCTATTGAACAAATTGGTTTTTGGCTTGATCCATCATAAAATTCAAACAGTCTTGCCTGTTATGGCTATTCTTGTTGTAATACTGGCTCTACTTGAATGTCTGACCATTTTGTTGAATTGTACAAGATACGATGCCATGGTTGTGACGTTAAAGGTGGTGGCAATTATTGTAGGTTATTGTAGGCTCATCTGACTTTGCCATGTGCTTCTTTTGCTCCTAAATATACAGCTTCCAAGTAACGGCTGAGAGAAGTTGATCGGAACTCTCTTTTTTGGCAATATTTTTTATCTGGTGTTTGGCTTTTTCTCATCCTCACCTTTACAAGTAGAGTTTTAGTAAATTACGTGTCTAGATGTATAAAGCCATTTTTGTATGTGAGGTTTTTAGATCGAGTAAATTGTAGATAGTACTCAGATGTGCCATAATGAAAACGAGAAATTTTACTATTATCATAGATGTGTCGTTTGAATGAAATGCAATTCACTCCATTCAGCGATGAATTCAAATGGGTATTTGGAAGACAAAAAAGAAACAAGTACAAAAAAGTGTTCATGAAGAAACAAATTACAAGTTTTGGTGATAATAAGGTGCAATATCTACTCAAGCAAAAATTACCATATTACATCATATAGTGTTTAGGTGAAAGAAAAATAGAAGTGATAGCTAAATAGAATGCCAAAACTAACTTCAAGTAAATTGAGTAAGGACGCTCACAACCCTTGTAAAAGAAAGAACTGTAAAGCATTAGGTAGATAATTCACAACACAACTCATGAATACCTTGAGAAGTTAATTTGAGCTATGTTATATCTCAATAACATCATATTCAACATGCTGAAAATTATTTTCAAACTCATTGCTGAAGATATATTAGAGTTTAGTGAGCCATGCTCTTAACATTATTCACTATGGATAGAAAAACAAACAATAAAAATAAGCTCTTCACCAACCTTTTGTTAAAAGTAGTTGTGACCTATTTATAATTGAGCCAATCGATACATTTCTATAACTTAAAATCATCATTTGAGCTCGATTATTTCTCAAGCTTATCGTATTCTAGACTCTAGTATGTAGTCACTATTACGCATAGAAGATGTGCAAAAGTATGTTTAAATTGCACACATTTAGGATTTTGGAGACTCATACACCCTAATGGCATTCCATGAATCGTCTTTGATCTTGAACTTTCATGGTTTCAACATTCTAAAGATGGAAAAAAAAAGCACAATTTTAGTACTAATATGTTGGATAAAGAATAATCCAATTTCTACCTTCTTTATGGTGGAGCAAAAGAATAAGACTATTTGCACTCCTACAATGTCATACTAAGGCTTCAATCTAAAAAATGTAGTGAGTACGAAAGCCAAAAAATATGGAGCCATAGTCATTAGCCAATCATCAAAGATTAGTTTTCGAATGTACAAGAGACAACATTAACAATTTGAAGCATTGAACAATTCGTTGAGGCCAATAGTCCAGTAATCAAAGTGGAGGCATTAACATATTAGCCATCATATTGGTATAGCTCAAAGGTGTAAGTATCAAAATGCTTAGAAATAAAAAGTAGAGGCATCAAGTTGTATATTTGTGTGCATGTGTGTGCATGTGTGTGTGTGTGTGCACTCGTGCCCGCTCATTGACATATTAGCCATCATATTGTTAAAGATCAAAGGCATCAAGTTGTGTATGTGTGCACGTGTGTGTGCGCGCGCTCACACGCGCGCGACATTGGAAAAGAACCGTTGCCTATTTTTCCTTGTGTCCCTCACCCTAGTGTAAACATGTGTAACCAAATATCAAACCTCTTAGTGAAGATGATGTCACCACCATTAGGCCACATTTCATGGACCAAAACAAAGTCATTGAGTGTCCTTTCACTTGATGCTATGGCTGTCCTTGGCATTATTCAATATTTAAAAAAATGTATGCCCGAGAAAATTTCCAAATTGGCTATTATGTATCCCAACAAACCCAAAAGGTTAAAAGGCATAGCAGCTCAACTAGCACACCGGCATGCTAGCTGAATCAGCTCCAAAAAGAAATTTATTTTTTCAAAAAGTTCTTCAAAAAAACTTCTTTTTTTTTAAATAGAAAATTTGCATGCTAGCACGCCGGCATGCTAACTTTTACAACTTCAAGAACAGATTTTTTTTTTTTTTAAGTAAACTTATATTTATAGAATAACAAAGTATTTTGGATGGACCTAATATGGATAGTCAAATTTTTAAGTATCCATCAACTCACAATTCTTGTTTTTAAAAAATCATGTAGTGGCATAAAAAGAGTAGCACACCAGCTACCATTTTGTTGAATCATGCGTAGAAGAAACTCGCAAACCTCGCAAACCTCGCAAATAATTTACTTGCAGAATGTCAAAACCCGACTTTTCTTTTCTGAAAAATTTCCGATTTTGTCCAAAATTGCACTTCGGAAACACTATTCTATGTGCCACAACTGAAATAACAAAAAGGAACAGATCTACCACTTTATTATTGCTCTCAGCTTACATGTATTTACAAGTAAACATGAGAGAGAGAGAGAGAGAGAGAGAGAGAGAGAGAGAGAGAGAGAGAGAGAGAGAGAGAGAGATTGTGCCTGTGTGACCAGAGGACAGCTTGGCAAACAGAAAATCTGCAAATTGCTTGATGTCAGATACCTACTACTACCATTATGTTGAAGATCTTAAGACTTGTCCATAAGTTAAACAGACTTGTAAGGTCCCTAAGACATAAAAGCAATGTCCTTTTTTCTGTTGCAAATACAAGATGAGAAGTATTTCTCAGAAGACCAAGAGAACAAAAGGGTATTTTGACTTCAGTATGATGTCTAGAGAGTAGACATCAAGACCCCAGAACTAGCCTAATCATTGCAGCATGACTGCAGGTTTTACATGTGTAGAAGATGAACTCTCTTTACCAATTTCAGTTCAAACTTCATTGCTCTTCACGTCAATTTGGGCGATCTTAAAGATAGAGTGGCATCTGTCGCATTTGTTTTTTCTGCAATGCTTTCCTTGGCATCAGATAAAGTGCCTCCGACACCTTTCGAAATTGTGCCACCATCAGAACCACCATTGGCAGATGCAGGTATAGTGCTGATACTTGTCAAGCTGTTAAGTATAGGCATAACGGCAACAGACGGCTTGTCTCCAGAATCAACTCCTGCCAGAGTGGCTTGTGTTCCGACAATAGTTTTGGTGCTCGTGCTTGACATGGCAGTAGCTAGAGATATGGGCATCAAACATAGGCCCTTGCTTTGAAGATACTGCATGGCAGATCCCATATCTTCCTCCATAAGTCGTGCAACTTGACGTTCAGTTAGAGCAATCCCATCTTGTGGCAGTGCAATATTAGGACCAAGTGAATTGGAACTCATGTGCTTAAGCCCCTACATGATTAACACCAAGTAAAAAACTCATTTCAGTGAGCAAATGCAAACATCCATACCACTGCTATTTCAGGAAAAACCTAACAAAGTAAACTGAAATTGTACTTGGAAAAAGCTTGTTATATATAGACTGGCAACTAAACTTTGATAAAGTACATCACTCTGTCATTATTGTCCGCTACTTGTAAGTTGGCATCAAGCTCTGGATTTATTTTACCCAATTTTGGCATTGCAGAAGCTTCTTCTACACAATGTCCCACCACATACTTTAGTTAGGGACAGATTTGGTGCCAATTTTGGCATAGAATTGCCCTTTGTTGTCCACAGCAAACAATCCTACAGTTTTTTGGGAAAAAAGCCCATGTCAAGCTGCTTCCTAAAACCAATAGTGCTGAAAGTTTTGTGACAGATTGGAGCCTTTTGAGCTCTTTGTTTAACTATTTATCATTTCTGCTGCATGGGCCATGACTGACAGATTTAGATACATTTACAAGTCATTCCCATCAGAATTTTGAGGTTGATCTACCTCTTTTGCCCTAAGTTGTCCACAGTCAGCACTTGTGAAGAAGCTTTTGGATAGTTTTCAGCTCTTAGAGCCTCTTATACCTTAGTTACTTTGCCTCGGATTTGGATAGAATTCAGCACTTTTATACAACACCTTTGAGGACAATTTTCATGCTTATTGCTTGCTGGTTTTTACAGACCTGCCCTTCTTTCTTTATGATTATGCCAGAAGATCAGATTGATGGTAATACAAGATCTTGTTACTCAGGTAAAACTATGGCTAGCAAATTTGAAAGCATTGCAACGATTCTATAATTGCTTGAACAATAAACCCAATACGCGATGCTTCAAGTTCCAAATGATCTCCTGGACAACCTTTGTCAACAGACCACTCATACAAGCACAGGAGTATGATTCTTTAACTATCCAAGGTTTAGAGATAAGGTGCAATTTGTATGTTTATACATGTTCGCCATAAAGTAATGACTGAAGGAGTCGGTTCTCTAAGCTGTCTCTATACATCTGGAGATGTATAGAGCTCAACAGAATTGCTATTATCCATCTGTAGGAACAGTGGAGCTCAGAAACGGTGGCACAGATATAAGCACAGCATTCAGACATTCATAAATTTTCCAGCCAAAACTGTGAGCACAATATTCAAAAGGCATGATACTTCCATAGTCGTGCACCCAGCAGATGGACATTTCAAAATGCTTGAGGTAAACGGGCTGAGTCAAGAGGCCAACGAAAAGGTGACATTTTCAAGCTATCTTATTTCTTCATTGATTTGACTCCTTATGTTACGCGTTTCTAGGCCCCCCGAGAAACAGGGGGTCTGGGGGGCGGTAGCCCCCCGACGGTAAGGCCTCTTCATGATTTGGCCTTCCAACTCCCTGAGCGAAAACACATTTACTGGGACTATCTATGATCGTAACGAAGAGGCTAGAGGTTAGTTTTGAATTTTTATCCTTGACAGAACCCAACATGGATTAATGCACCTGAACTGGACCATCCTGCACCCGAAACAGTCGGCAAACTACACAGTATTATGCTCTTAATTAGAACTTTCATCTGATACCCATATTGCCCAAAAAAGAACCCAAAAAAAAAAACATTTCTGGAATTTTTTTTAAATTTTCAGAAACATGTTTCTGGACCGCGTTTCTGAACGCGATTCTGAAACGCGTTTCAGAAACGCTGGGCATCTATGATTGGTATACAAGGCCCTCGTCTGTATATTATCAGAATATTATGTTGGATCCCTTCATCTGTTCACATTTGAACAAGATATGAATCTTGCCACTATGAAAAACTTTGTACGGCTATCTTCATCTCCTTTGCAGGCTAAGCCTCCTAGGTGTTTGGAGCAATTCTACTACAAAACCTACTTCCATCATTCCAGCATATTCTAGGATAATATCCTCTTAGGTTACAGCTTGGCTATCAACACCTGGCAACCATGTGACCCCAGATACCCCTAAGGGAGTTACATGCTGAAAGACAGGGTGTTAATCATTCTAGCAATTACACAGCGATCTCAAAGCAAAAAGAAATACAATGGTCCAATTCCCAAGGACCTCTTACATCCAAGAGTCAACAAGTCTAGATAGATTGTTATGCATGCAAAAGTATAATAAATCGGGAAATAAATGTGAATAAGTTGACCTCTGGGTGTGATAGATACCCAAACAAAGAGAGGCTAAACCCAAACTTTCTCGACCATAGCCTGTGCTCTGATTCCAAATTGTCACCACCTCGAGTTAAGAGCCTTGAACATAACACTAACAACCCACAGAATCTTGCAACAAAGGGATTTGGATGAGGTTAGATGACAAAAAGTATGCCCTCCAAAACCACACGAAAATGTATTTTCTAACTTGACTAAAAATTACTCTTGCAAAATTTAAACTTGAGACCTTCCAAACTATTACTATCCCATCTGTCTTTTGTGATCATTCTGATTCCAAATGTCATTGACCTTTTTGCTACTTTCTTAAATTTGGTTTCTCCAAAACTTTGATTTGTAAGGGATGTGCCATCTTCTTGTTTGTACATAAATCTTGAATTCTGAGTTCTTGCACCTGATCCACGCAGGAGTGGACTCCTTGGTTCTTCTAAAATAATCTCAATGGGTTCTTGAAATCATTTTCTTTCTTATCCAATGTCCCAAAAACACGGAGGGGAACAATAAATCATCACCATTTTTGTGATTATTTTTCTTTGGACAGGATTCACCTGTGAACCATTCTTCGACTACAATCGCTCTAAAAGACTTCTTGAGTAGCTATCCATTCTAATGGTTGGTTGATCCAAAAAGTACATCAAAAAGCCTGTCAGAAAACTGTCTTTAAGGCATTTCTTTCTCTCTCAACTACCAGGGTCCATTTTTTCTTGAGAAGTTGAGCCAAATTTTTTGAACTTTAAAACCATACATGGAAACAAAAGTTTAGTGTGCCTCAGTAAGTCAAATCATACATGCATGCATTAAAGTATCCAGAATTTTAGTGTCCTTACTTTGAAGACAAATCTGAAAAGTTTCAACGCATACACAAGATTCTTTATTTTTCTGGGAGGATGTCTTAAAAGGTGACAAAGTGCTAAAGACTCAAAAAACTGGAAATCACAATAAATCCACTTCTAGTGATCCAAACCAAGATACATACAATGCAATCAATAGATGCGCTCTAACATAAGAGACGTTGTGCGATAAAGATCGTCAAAAAGTTCCAAACATAGTTGCAGCGAATCTCGATTCGCTGGGTCTGCGATTCGCGGGTCGCGATTCTGCGAATCGCGATTCGCGACCCAGAATCGCAAAAAAAAAAAAAAAAAAAAAAAAAAAATTATGAAAAAATAGCTTATTGCTGAAATTTTTTAGGGGATCAATGGTCAAACCAGCGTTTTGCCTCTCAGAAGTGCAGTAGATGAGGCACAAACAGATCTTATTTTCAGAAGCTATCCGGTTGTCATTTGCTCTGGTTTTCAGTAAATGTTAATGCTACAGTTTGGACTATCAACTGTATGGATGATGATCACTTTTGCAATTGGTTCACTGGAGATGTGAGTGCAATGTACATACAGTTGGGGGCATAAATATTGGTCCCTTCTCGGCGCGCATTTGGACCGCATTTTTATCTACAAGGGGGCGGTGGCATTTTTATCTACAGTGTCTATATAGCAAGAAGCTCTAGGGGGTTCGGGGGACAGTAGCCCCCCGGGAAACGGGGGGTTCGGGGGGCGGTAGCCCCCTGGTGGGGGGTTTGGGGGGCAACGCCCCCCAACGGCGGGGTCCGGGGGCTGCCGGTAGACCCCGGCCCCGACGGTAAGGCCTCTTCATGATTTGGCCTTCCAACTCCCCGAGTGAAAACACACTTTTTGGTGTTTCGCACCCGAAACAGTCGGCAAACTACACAATCATAATCCCCTCGATCAGAGCTTTCATCTGATACCCATATTGCCTAAAAAAATTTCAAAAAAAAAAAAAAAAAAAAATCGATTCTTCGCGATTCTGGGAAAATCCCGAATCGCGAATCGGAATCGCGATTCGGGAATCGCGCTGCAACTATGGTTCCAAAAGAAGTATGAAAGGTGACAACAGTAAAAAAAAAACTAGCAAAATCAAGTAAAAAGGGAATCAACGGTATCTTGACTTTCAAGAATTAAACTATAAAGTGCATCAGAAGCATCTTCCTGCATGAAAAATAGTGACATAGAAATTGCCCCAAAAGGAGAGGAAAAAGCACAAAGTGATAAAGTTTCAGCACCCTAGCTACTACTTGAAAACAGAAAAATTACATATGCATCTAGTAGAGAGAAATGCAATGATTCATCAGATTAAAGATCAGAGCATTTACAAGATAATCAGGCAGACTAGTCCTTAGGATTTTGTCCGAAAATCTTGAAGAAGTGAAGAAATAGTTTCAAGTGCCCAAGTGAAACAAAGATAGACACATTGTGGAATATGGATCCAGCCTCTCAATTTCAGGTGTGCTGTGATTCCAAGGTATAAGAGAAATAATTCATAAGATGGCAATGTCCATAAGGATCCTGATATAACAAATCCATCGTTAATGGACGAACTACTCCAAAACAATCATTCTACCGAATGAGGCATCATCCCTATTCATAATCGACTAGGAGATCCAACGAGTTAGGGAAAGAAGCTTGATAGGCTTGAGCAACCTTATCCAAATTCAATGCCACTATATATAAGATTAAGTGACTTATTACTACGACTAACAAGGCCCAAGAGGTGTAATAACATTATGTTATAAAACAGGTATAATGAGACCCAATGCTCTACATAGAGTCCATAGACGGACTATAATTCCCTCATCAGTGGCTCCAAGAAGATAAAAGTGGAATAAAAATTTGAAAAATATTAATCATTTATAATTTGAAGCTGAAAAAGTCAAAATCAGGGTTCTCTACCACTTTATGATACAAACTCCAAGCCAAATTAAAATGATTACTGTGCCCATCGTCCAAGAAGACCCAATATCTGAAATCAGTGATGAGCCTAGGCCTCTACACCAAAAGTGTTACATTATGACCAAAATGTGTGTGTGTGTGTGTGTGCGCGCGCGCACGTGTGTGTGTGTGTGTGTGTGTGTGTGTGTGTGTGTGTGTGTGTGTGTGTGTGTGTGTGAGAGAGAGAGAGAGAGAGAGAGAGAGAGAGCTTCATTAACATCTTTTCCATGCCAAAACGCATATAAGACAAAACAGTACATCCAAGTGTGATGATAACTAAACAGGAAAGTGTCGCCAACCAGATAGGAAAAACTGAAGCTATCCGCTATGCAATAGTCCAAGAATAACATGCGTGAAAAAACGCACCCATTTACAAGATCAATTGGACATCTCAGACTCAAACTCAACTCTTTTCTGATTCCAAACTCAAGCTCAAAAGATCTATTTCATTTTAGCTAAACGTTTAGCTTCAACAGAACAGATTTTATCATCTTTGTACATGAGGTGTTTCCATGTATGCTTCACGAAAGAAACTGGAGCATCCAATTTACCTAGACTATTGCTCCACTTTACTTTTGAGTTGTTGGACCTTAGTTGAAATAGCTACGTGGGAGGATGCTACACATTTGATGGTTGTAAATTCATGCAGAGGTTCTTCAGTTAATGAATTTGTCCGCTGACGATGTGATTGCATTGATAGGATCATTTCTCAATGGGAATCCATCTCTTTCTAGTGGCTGGCAATAAGTCCGAAGACACCTATCATATCTTCACTGAGTGCAAAAAGTATTGTAGAGGTTGATGAAGGCGCTTCTTGATATGGGGTTAAGGGAAGAGTGATATTAGACTCCATATTAGATGAAATAAACTGGGAGAGAGGGAGAGGTACAGTAGGACACAGATCAAGTGAAACTATCTGGTTCTGCAAGATGTGCTTTGGCAAAAGCACACAAAATGCCTTTTTCAAGATCTCTTGCTAAGACATCTCATGTTTTGCAACTCATTCACTTGGATGTGCACTTTTCAAGTAGTTGCTTGGACAGGTTGGGTGGTAGCCATTGCAGGTGCCATAGGCAGCTCCCCTGCCTATCCAGGTAGTGTTGCTGCCTGGACAAGCAACGCTACTGCCTGTGCAAGCAGCCCTACCTGCACATCCTTTGCTACACAGGCACTGCCTGAGGATCTGTATGCCCACAAGGGGGGGAGCTCCCCCACTTCTCTTTCTATTCCTGGCCATAAGTGTGCATCTAATATGAGGTATGACATATTAAAGGTCCAAATTTAAGTGACCGTTTTAAATGAACAACAGCTGCCCACCAACCACAACATAAATTTTAAAATGTAACAGAAAATAGTTCAAGATTATGCACATGCTTAAACAGTCCATCAATTTGAAGACCTACCTTTTGAACAAAAAACACAATCAGAATTATAAGATGGAGCATTGGTATTATACCTCAGAATGGCTATCAGCAATTAGAGGAGCAATAGCTCCTGCACCACCCAATCGGCTCATACTTAAAACCTACATCCAAAAGAAGATCAAGCCAATTAGTCAATGTTATGTAACAACCAACATGAATAACAATCTCATGAAAGTTTCATGATTTGGAACTAACCTTCACTTGCAGTTGTAAGAACTTCACGTAATCAATAATTTCATCCAACATGGAAGCCTTATCCGTCTGCAGTCTTTCATACCAAGAATCAACATGTATTTTACAATGTCACCAATACTAGAAAGATCAAAACACTATTTATTTGGCTCTAGTTATCAAAGCATCAATGACACAATTCGTGTTTTTCAAGTTATGATTTTCATCAGCCAAAAAAGGTTGAAATGAAGAACCAAAAAAGGCAAATTAATTAACATAGGATTACAATGAGCGCCGAAATAAAAGATGATTGATATAGTCTTAGAGAACATCATAAGTATGTCATATGCCTTGTAAACCCTCTTCAATGAATATTTTGATTACAAGTCTAGATGGTAAAAGTTTAATAATACATGTACAGTTATATGTTCACTCAGATATTGATCCATGAATGATTCTGTTCAAAAACCTCCTAAAAATTGAATTGACCAATCAACATGCTACATGTCCTAAATCACATGGAACACATAACGAAGCATCATGGCAAGATGGCGATAATAACTTGCAAGGTATATTAAAGTTCATATTGTAAATTACATTAACAAAAGCATGGTGATTGATCATTAATGCCATTGTAGAAACATGAACACACAAGATCGGAATAGAGATAGAGAAAATACATAAACATTATGTCTCCATTGGTTTCTCTGTCACACAAGAATACAACAAGACAAATAATAATGAACCAAATGTGCAAAGAGAGAAAGACAGAAAGAAAGTTTATTCATGACTTTTCGGTACTAAAAGGTACATGAGACTGAAAAACACATCTCAAGTGTGAATCATATCGTGGGAGCATATAAAACATATTCAAAATGAACTAACTAAATAACAAACACAGACTAGGAAAATGTATATAAGTATGTATGTGACATATATATATGTACATATCAGACATGAGGGTCCGGGGTGGACACAGCCTTTTGGCGTCCGCGTCCGACGCCCGGACCCGGACGCGGGGTCGGACGCGGCCCATTTTTTTTTTCAAATTTTTTTTTGGACGCGTCTAGAGGACACGTTATTTGATTTAAAAAAAAAAAAACCAGAAGGGCACGCGCGGGCAGCGGAACAGTCCACAGAAGCCCGAGAGACAGCGATGTGTGTGTGTGTGTGTGTGTGATGATTTCTGTGTGTGTGTGTGTGTGTGTGTAGGTTAGTTGATTTGTGTATGCATCTGTGTGTGTGTGTGTGGTGATTTGTGTGTGAGAGAGAGAGAGTCGACGGGAGACAAATTCAATTAGGTCTAGTGAAATGGACTATACTTTTGCAGCTTCTCGTCCGACGGCCCCGTTTATCCAAACGGGGTCCGTTTCAAGTGCCGTCTGTTTCGGCCAGTGGAAAACCTCGATAGGAACCAGCGGGGATAGACAGGACGAGGAACGGACTGAGGGTAAATCCGCAACTTCCGTCTGAAGTTCGACGTTGAACCGGGCTTTAGGTACACTTCGTCCGGTAGGGATATGAAAACTTGGAGATGTTTCGGAGCCCTTGTGTGGGACCGAGCCTGGCTCGATTCAAGTATCGTTCGATCAAAATGGCCCTTCCACGGGATAGAAACACAATTAGGTCAAGCGAAATGGACTAGTTTTGCAACTTTTCGACCGACAGCCCCATTTCTCCAAACAAGATTTGTTTCAGGTGCCGTGTGTTTCGGCCAGTGGACAACCTCGATAGGAACATGTGGGAACAGACAGGATGAGGAACGAGCGGATGGCCGGCCCAAAACGTCCGTTGGAAGTTCGACGTTAAACAGGGCTTCATGGACACTTTGTCCGGTGGGGACCTGAAAATTGGGAGATGTTTCGGAGTCCCCGTGTTGGTACGCAAAATTTCGACAGCATGTTGCAGCGTGTTGAAGTTGTACCATAAGTAATTAGTAAGTTGTTGAAGTTCATTCACCCTAAAACCGATCTCATCAACCAAGACATAGTAGTGTGTAGGTCTTGTGGTTCCCTATAATGAATGGCACAATTTTGCATAAGTAATTACTAAGCTATTGAAGTTCATCTGGGGGAAAACCGATCTCAGTGTATAAGACATAGTAGTGTGTAGGTCTTGTGGTTCCCTGTCTTGAGAGCTAGTCAATCTCCTGGTGAGCATTCATTTCTCCCAGAAACTGGTCCTGAGAGCTTGTCACTCTTCTGGTGAGCATTCACTTTTCCCAAATCATCTGGTGAGCATTCACTTCTTTGAGACAGTCACTGATGCACGCTCCAAGCTTTCGCTCTCATCCAAGCTAACCTTAAACCATAAACTCGTTCGCCATCTCGGCTGCCGCAACATACTCTGCTTCGCAAGATGATTGCGCAGTCACGGTCTCCTTCCTGCTGATCCATATCATAGCTGCACCGGCTGCTATTGTGCATCCTCCTGAGACGCTCTTGCAGTCATCTTTCAAAGATACCCAGCTTGCATCACTGTAGGATTTGATCTGGAATCCTTCATGCTGAGAGAAACACATCCCATAATCCTTTGTCTGTTGAATGTATTGCAGAATTCTCTTATCTATCTTTCAGTGCGTAGGGCCTGGATTGATATTAAACTGGCTCATTCTGAAAACTGCATAAGCAATGTCAGGGCGTCTATTATCTGTCGAGTACATGAGTGATCCGATTAATCTCCTATAGGGCACGTTCTGCATGGCTTCCTGCTCTTCTGCATTCTACGGGCAGTCTTGCTTGGTCAGAATTGTTCCAGCTACCATCGGCGTATTAGCTCCCTTGCAGTATGTCATTTGAAAATCATCAATGAGCAGGGTTAAACCTACCTCAACCACAGCGTAGATGGAGCATAACAGGATCTGAACCAGCTACTCAACGTTGTCACAATAGTTCTAACAGCGAAAAAGAGTATTGAGATCACGCTCCACCAGTCATTACAGCCACAACAGCTACAACCTGGTCTCCTGCAACCCCATTGCCTCTTCAACCCTTGATCCTCCAAAGAATTCTGCTTGCCCATGGGCAAAGGGAAAGAAAACGTGCAATGACCGCTGGAATTCTATTCCCAGATGCAGTTTCTCCACAGCCATCCACAACAAAAGGGCGTGCATCCATTCTATCAAGAAGATCCCAGATTGAAGAGGAAAACGAATTACAGCTTCGAGTAACTAGCCAGTCAAGCACTGACATTAGGTATTTTTAATCAGATCAATAGGTTGTGTAAAACCCAATAGCTGGTTTGATTTTCTTTTCACAGCAGGATACCACATGCAAATCAATCTCTAAAAATAACATTCTAGACTGGCTGTCTAATGGCTTTTAGCAGCTATACAAAGGATTCAGAAGTTTGTCTCTCACCTAGCCATACTTTAACAAAATCAACTCTCTGTAACCTTAACAGAGGGAACAAGTTTGGAAAGATGGCAACTTCTTTTCTAGAGGCTCTTCCAACAGGGTTTCATCACTCCTGGAAATGGTGGGCATGCAGTTCCTCAGAACTTTACTGGCTTAACCAAGCAAAAAAAAAAGACATATCAATGATTTGTTTTCAGGGAATAGCTACATCAACGAGTCTCTGTCAATAACAACAGTTCCCATCAATGATCCACACTTCGCATGTAATATCGGAGGATTAATGTCCTCAGTACTCAACCCTCAGCATGCAAATAGCAGAATCATGGTTACTAGTTTCTAACACGATAAACTAGTTCTGCATGTTATCAATCTCTAATGACATGGGAAACAAGCTACTGGATTCATATAAACAAATCATACCACGTCAATAGGAATCCTCTCAAGGTTTCAAAAAAAATCAGAAGTGAATCAATCACTAATTAGAAGCAATATTAACAAAATCAAAATGGTGGAAGTGCACTCTACCACCACTTTTGCCAAACATGCCTCAACCAAGAATTAGAGTATCCAAATCCTGACTTTTCCTTGAGAGTTCAGCACTTCAATCCGGGACATAAATCCAAGTGCTTCCAACTTGAGGTAGAGCTTCTCTCCAATCCCATCCAAGACCGCAGCTTAGCCAGGCTTTGATACCAATGTAATGACCAACCAGGAAAGCTCCTAAGATGAGGATGGAATCAACACATAAAGAGACTTGTGGGAGCCAAACCACCCACCATCCAACTGAGATGTATCCGAGCACCTCACCCACGAGCCATAGCAAGTGAATACAAGAGGAGAGGAGAGGAGAGAAACTGGCAAGGCAGTTTGAAATGTATTTAGTTTGTTTCAACGAACAAAGCCATACATTTTGCAAGCAGGGGTGAAGACAAAAAGTCAATTTAGGTGATAACAAACTTTGGTATTGAGCTGGACAAGAAGGTTCGCAAACATGCAAAGAAAAGAATCACCAACCAGTAGTTGAGTCATATTTCTCTTAAGGTGCATCTTCAAATGTCACAAGAAAGCCTACACTGTTACAGCGCTCCAGTCAATCCAGTCACATTCAACAGAGGACAATATTTTTTCTAGGGAGGCCCTGTCTAATACAACTAACAAGCTGAACTCATAGGACCCTATCCACCATAGATGTAGTGGTTACGATTTTGAAGTATTTTTGCTTCAGGAAGATCCTTAATAATGAAGTTGCTTTCTGTACATGAGACCCCTTCAAGGTAGCCTATTATCATTTGTTTAATTCTTCATAAAAGAACCAGCACTTGATTGAGAAGCTGATGATATATCCATATTCTGATAAATTTGATATTCTGATTTGAATAATTTCATGATTATTTCAAACAATCATCACTAGCAAATTGTTCATACTAGTGAATTGAGATGCAAGACCAAAAAAATAACAGCTCACTCACTTAATTATCACTCAATTTGGACAAAAGCTAGTTGAGGTACTTTCCCAACTTAAAAAACACCAAGCCCTGATGCACAACAAAAAGAAAACATGGCTAGTATGCAAAAGATAAAATCCCATGATATGCGGAACACTACAAAATTGCACTATTTTAAGGGAAAGCTTTACCTTGTTAGCATTTGGAACAAGTTCCTGTAGAGCTTTCATTCTCTCCGCTATTCTCTCTCTACGAAGCTGCCCCAAGAAACAAACACATTCAAAAGACTGGCCAGCAAAAGCATGCCATGAAACTTACAATACCAGTCTTATCAGGAATGAGTGTCTGTGTGAATTTATATGTAAATGGGAAAGCAAACATGAGTAGATATACACAGACCCTTTCAGCAATGCTGTGAGGGTCGGTGGCTTGACCTCGACGAGCACGAACACGAGGCCTTGCAGTTCCAGTAACAAGATTGCTTGTGGGCTGTGGCTGAGATGTTGGGGACTGGCTTCCATACCCATGCACAGCCAGCCCCTGATTCCCATGACCAGGCTGCTGCCCTTGAGATGAAGTACCATTAACCTGAAATGTATACAAGCATTTACTATTTCATTCCAATGTGGGAGGTTATATAGGTTCACAGCTGAAAATATACCATTCCAGTGAGATCCATACTTACAATACTGACTACATATGACCAACCTGTTGATTAGCAGGTTGCCCAGTTCTTTGAGGTCCTTGAGCTGTCCCATAGCGAGGAAATAGTCCCCCTTGAGAACCATCTTGAACCTGAACCGACACATATAGTTTAATCTCAAGTGATGTTAATTTCATTTGTCATCCTAAGCATCCAAACTTGTGTGAAACCTAATTGTAGCATGAATAGGTGAAAATAAAATCTTTGATGGTGAGACAAACTTCTCCTCAGAACACTTACTGAACTGTTTAAACCAAGATCTCTCAAAAAAACCCCATCTCCATCTCTATGATTTTTCGCCAAAATGTTTGCACCATTTAAGGCAGCTTCTTCTCTTGCCAGAAAGCCTTCTGATTTAGGTTGTCCTAAACTCAAAGGAAGTGGAGGAACACCGCCGGTGTAGCTTTGACACCATGTTGCTGTGATTGGTGGTGGTGACTGACAATCAGCTGTTGCATGCTGGCCAGCTGATCCATCGCTATCTCTGCTCCCAACAGAATGAGATCCGGCTAAATCTACTCTTGATCCTCCTGCAACTGGCATTAAAGATGAAACTACCGCGTTCGAAAATTGGGAGTTTGAAGCATTGGACTGCAATTGTGTTGAGCCTCCACAGGTCACATCTTCGGTCAACATATGCAAAGAGAGCAATCCAGGCTGTGGGACAGCTGCTCCTTGTATCGGCAACGCTGAAACCTTCATTTCTCTTTGATGTGAGTAAGGTGCAGACAGCAAATTCCCAAGAGGAAACTGTGCATGTCCACCAACCTCTATGTCCTCTACATCATCTTGGTTATCATTACTCTGATTCACCAAATCTGAATGACTGTTCACAGTAGCATCTTGTAAGGGAGAAGCTATTGTAGATGCCTTGAGAATTTTTGAAGCACTGAGTTGGTCGACATTCAAGCCATTTCCTGGAACTAAACCATTCCCATTATAGACCAGACTATTTTTGGTCATTCCACCAACATCTGACCAAGAGGGCATGGATAGCATGTGTTCCAAAAAGTCATCCATGAGGAAACTTACTATAACTTCAAACTACTTTGTTGACGAGTTCAGCTTCAAAATTTCCCTAAACCAATCAGTATAAACGTGACACAAACCAAAAGGGGATTTTGAAGAGAGCTAGCTAAAACAGCAAGAGTATTAAAAATGAGTTTGAACTTAAGGGCAGAATTGGCTACTAGATTCACATGGAGGCATGAGTGCCATGCGGAACAAAATTTTACTATGGTTGCTTTCTTCTCAAAAGTGGTACAATTATATTTTGAACAGCAGCCGCTATGGGACATCACAGCACATTTGCAGCATAAATGACTGCTTTTCAATCGGCAATACTTTTCGCATGAAAAATGAGAAGCAAGTGCAAGCTATCGGCTCAAGATGTCTGCAAAGATTTAACTTCGCTCCCTCTGTGAAATAAATGCAACGCATATCTGCAACACACAGCTGCATATTGAAGGGATGGGAACATGGCACAGCACTAAGAGACAGCCTCCAGAAAGTTCCGAGATAAGTTGCGTAAAGACCTGTATAAGCAGTACAGAGTTGTCATCGATTTGTTGTAGCTGATGCATGCATTGATCAGGAAATATAATCAGTGGTATTTCACCACGGGATGAATTATATATAACTACCAGACTACAGCATGCAATTTATCATGTGCTACTAAATCAGGCAGCCTCTCGATCTAAAAAAGTGCTAATGTACATAAATCACGTACGGTAATTGACAACAAAGGATTATATTTCCATAGTAAATATCCACATTCAAACCGAGGTTCGGATTCTCTGTCGCCAATTTCTGATGATCTCTAAGCAGACAGAAAATGATACGAAAACTCAAAATATTGCACAGCGCCATGTATTACAATGCTCATAGACGATGCCCTAAACTAGACGAGAACCCACTGAAGTGAAAAACATGCAGCATCATAAAACGATGCTTTCTTTAAAAGTAATCATGAGTGAAGAAGTAAAAGATTTTTCGAAAGCAAAAGAACGCACTCACCTGAAAAAAAAATTGTCCAGCAGAAGTGATGATGCTTGGTGCTACTGCGGCTGTCCGACGTCCGAAGAGCCTTTGTGTGCGGAGTGATTGGTGGAGCTTAGAAGGTAGAGACAGAAGAGCAGTCAACTCTAGGATGGTGTGTGAATTGCGTAATAAGGCTTGGTCAGAAGGAGTAGGACGTAGAGAGCTTGGCCTTGGCATTGCCCGATCGCGACGCCATCTCACCCACTGTTCCTTCGCATTCTTCTCTCTTCATCCCTTTTTTCTGTTTCCTCTTTATGTTTACAACTCCAGATGCCGCTGCAACTGAAGAAGAGAAAGAAGAAAAAGAAAGGCGGAGGTGGAGCGGAACGAAAGAAAAAGGGAAAAGGTGGAGCGGGCAGAAATGGTCGCCGGTGGTATAGTTTAAAATAGTAAAAGGCATGGCTTGTTGAGCGAGAAGAGTAGGGTCGTCTTTCCACGTAACCCCCTCGCCACTCAACTTTTCACACATCATAAACGCATTGAACAATTGCCTTTGGTATGTGGCTCTCAAACCCCTCAACCCATCCTCAGTGAAACATGGATGTCGAGGCTCCACAGGTTTGAGGCCCATGGCCTATTGTAGGTTAGATGATTTTTCAATGAGACATTGGCCTCAGAGGCTTTAAGACAAGTGTGACCTAGGTGGCCAGTGAGTAATGGTTAGCAGACTCCTTCAACGAGGATTATTTAAAGGGCCTTTGCAAAACTGTGGCTCAATGGACCAAAACTTGTGGCTCAATGTTTTGCTAATGTCAAGTGCGAATCACAAATTGGTATGGAAAGAGGCCTTGAGGGTGGACTCTGGAGCTCATCCTTGTGTTCTACCTCCCATTTGAGGATAGTGGCAAATTAAGTATATATGCAAATGGAATACCCTTATATCAAATAGCATAGAAACCTAGTATAGAGGGAATATTTGTCGAGATCACAAAGGGAAAAACTCAACTAGGAAAAGAAAAAGAAGATAGAGAGATGTCTAACTGGCATAGAAATAGAAAAAGAAGAGCCTCTTGGCGCGCGCGCGCGCGAGAGAGAGAGAGAGAGAGAGAGAGAGAGAGAGAGAGAGAGAGAGAGAGAGAGAGAGAGAGAGAGAGAGAGAGAGAGAGAGAGAGAGAGAGAGAGAGATGCACTACACACACATTGTTAAGTGAATCTCAAGTTATTTAGACTTCACACTCAATGTCATGTGTCAAACCTCTGAATCAAAGCTAAACAAGCAACCAAATAAAGGCAGCCATTACATTATGTTAAAAAGAATAAAAGATAGCAAGTAATCCTTAGCTGAAGATCAAAAGGAGAACAATTCCATTATTAAGGGCGTGGAGTACATGGATTCATGTGATGGGACACATGAGACCAAATCCCAAGGCTTACATTCACAAAGAGGAAGAGGAGATGGAGCTCCAAGTTCACTCAAAGGCAAATGAGCCAAACGATCCTAAGAATGATGTCTAATGCCTACTTATCAGCAAAGCCCATGTCTTAACAGAACATAACTATCTTGAGGTTCAATTAGGCCTTGTTCGCTCTTGTTAAGTCTTCTTTAAGCCATCTTTGGCTTGTTATTCTTATTCTAAAGAATGAACCACCTTCAATCTTAAGGCTAATAATTCCTCTTGGGGCTAACAAAGCTTACCATGGATAATATTATCCCTTGTAAACACCTATTTATGAAATATACATAACGCCCTCCTCCTTAAATATTTTTTTCCTTAAAGATGAAGCTGTTTGTTGAAAAAAGCTTGTATTCTCAGGTTCTACAATTTAAGCATTTTTCATTGAGAATGTCATGTACAATTTTTCATTGAATCATTATCAATAATTAGGTTGCCCCCTCTTCCCATACCTTTTCGTTATTGCTATAGAATCGCTCATCTACCATATTCATAAGCTTAATTCTTTTTTCTCTTTTCGGCCTTCTGTTTTTCGCGAGGTTTCCCTTGGGCCTCATCTTTTCGCTGACAACTTGGCTTGTATCATTGAGCTTCACTAGCTTTCAATGTCTCTTCTCCTTTGTGAGTTAGCCTGGTTTAATGACTTGGCCTATCCAATAGAGAAACTAACTTCCTTTCCTTTTTCTTCTCACATGGTGACTTAGGCCATCTCTACCTCCACTTCTCCTGACTATAATAACAATTGAATTTTTAAGGCTCTTGACAAGTCTGGTAAAATCGCATATTCATCTGTCTTCTCTGCTACCAAAGAGCCAAATTTTACCTTCTCTTGGTTCAATTCCAAATGGAACCTTTCTGACTTTCCTCACCATTGGAAGACTAGATTTCATCGTACTCATAAAATCAAAACTGGTAATTTAGAATCTTCTCTCTTAGAATTCTTCAACTCTCTCTTCATGTGCGAGTTAGTTATAGAGGTGATGTATCGCATGTCTGTTCTAAATGCAAATATCTAGATGAGGATGTGACTCACTTGTTCTTCTATTGCTATGCTCATATAAGAATGTCATTTGGACCAACTTGGACCCCTCCACATAATATCCACACTTGTGGCCTCCACTTTGACCCTTGTTCAAAATATTTGAAATTTCCATATTTAGGCCTCAAGTTGATATTCGTCAATTTGGACTATTTTTTCACATTCTCCCTCAAATTCAATTTGGCCAAACAAACACCATAATCATCATCCATGCTTACCATAACCAAGATAAGACTTATCTTATGAAGATTATTTGGAAACTTTCAAGAACTAGCACTTGAAAAAATCCATATTTGTCTTTGCCCCTTCGTATCTCAGTGAGTACATCACAAAAAGCTTGAGCATCATACAAAATGAAGTAGCAACAATGATCAACCTTAGTCAACACAAAATCAAGAGTAAGCAGGTGATAAAACCATATTCCTTTTGATCTCCTCATCTAATCTAACAATGCACCATATGTTAGATTCATTGATGATCCTCCAAGAAGCATGCTAAGACCTCTAGTTGTCAAGTTTTTACACAAAACTTCACTTTTCAAGCAATGTCACACTATGGTGGATAGATAATGGGGCTAGTTCCCACATGTCTTTTAACAAGCCCTTCTATCTTTGCATACAACCCATTTCGTTGTCCCTGCTCGTTTTGTGCCCTGCCTGCACTGTGGCTCGTCTCTCCTCATTTGACCCCGTTCTACCCCTGCTTTTCCCCTGTATCTGCCTACAGCCCGGCTGTGGGTTCTCCATGTCCTGCTGATCCCTAATCTGTCTGTTTTGCTGCCCTCTTCCTGTTTTGCAGCCTAGCTCGTTGGCTGATCCAATCCAGTCCTGTGGCTCGCTGATCTGCCTGACCTCTGTCTTGAGGCTTTGTGTGGGTTCTGTTGCCCTAACTTTTATCCTTTGTTCTGCTTGTGGCTAAATCTGCCTAGCCTCTGTACTCAACCTACCTGTGATATTGTCATAGCCTACAACCATTTAACAATTTGCTTTCTTCCCATCCCTGTCTTGATTGGTTGGAAATTGCCTGTAGGCCGTTTGAGTCCCTGCTAAACACTGATAGGCAGTGAGTGTCATTATCTTTTAGAAGCATTTTGGATGTTTGTCCATTACAAGCCATTCATTAGCATTTAAAAGTCTCTCCTCATTTGACCTAATATGGATTGTACCTTGTCCTTAAACATCAATCTTGAAAGGTAAATCCATAAATGAATATAGGGCCTTTTGTTTATGCATAGTCTTTGATCGACTTTTTCGCTAAATCCTCATTTGAGGTACACTTCGTAAGAGGCCTTTGCTTTTGCCCATCGTTTTTGAGGGTACTCTTTTTAAGACTCCCTAAGGCCTAAAAGTTGAAGTTTTATCAATTGCTTGCAAGCAATGTAGTTTGTCTTATTTAATTTCTTTCTCTTGGGGATTATGTATTCTGTCTAAACACCCATCAAGCTATGAGGCCTCTGAATGTAAGTGCTGCAGCTAATAGATTTCCTTGACAACTGGATAAACAAGATCCTTGAACCAATGTGTTTATTGAGAAGGGTTGTTAATCAACTACACTAGTTACAAACTTCTTTTAAGCCCTTGTTATTGATTGACTCCATGCCCAATGAATAAGGCCTTTGAGTGTCTTTCATTTGGGCTATTTGTGAGGAGATGAGAGTTGTTAGAACTTTGTTTAAGTCACATGCCTTCTACATGAGGCAATGTCCCCTTGACCCTTTTCTTGCTTTTGTCCATCATTGCCCGGCTTGCCACTTATTGAAGCTTGGTAACCCTGGTGTCTGTGGGTGCGCTAATATCCCGGTTTGCGGCCACCCCATTATTTACTTGCGGCCCATCTCGGCCTACGGACTTGCCATTAACCCTATCTTTAGCCCATTCCCATTCCCTACTTGCAGTTTTACTCCGCTTATGGATTGACTTAACCCTCTTGTGAGAATATTTTGCTTGTCTATCACTACTCAGATTGTGGCTTATCACATTCTGGCTCTACGGTGTTTGAGAAAGACTCCAGCTCTTAGCTTTGGAGATTTCTATGATTCCAAACTTGTGAAATTCTATACTATCTTCATGGTCTAATTACAGACCATATCACTATCAGTAACAAATATTCCTGAAGCCTATGCAAAAGGTTTAGATGAAGACTAGGCGCTTATTCAAGATCTAACCCTCTCTTACCTCACTCGTTAAGTGATTTTTAGCTTATATATGAGTCATGCTTGTACGTCTTATCGGTATCTCAAAAGCTAGAGCTTACACGTGTGATATCTTGTCCATTTCAAAGTTCCTTAGGCTATCTAAAAATTGTCAGTAGACCGTTAGGAATTTGCCTTGTCGATTGCCATTGAAAGTGTCTGTGATCATGAACGGCCTTATTTTCGACTCCATACCCAATGGAGCTTGAGCTGTAATTGTGATATAGACCGACTTCAGTTAGCATTTCCTTAGATTGGCAGTCTATTTGGGGGTCGTTTTATAATCCTTCATGACTCTAAGAAGTCAATATACACTACTAGTGATCAAGCATGCAAGATAGATGGCATAGGATCTATTCCTCTTTGCTTAGGCACATCTAAAAGGATAGATCTAGATAATGTTTTGTATGTTCCTACCATTTCAAGAAACTTGCTTAGTGTAGGACAATTAATGGACAATTGACTAGATGTACATTTTAAGAATGGAGTTTGTTCCATCTTGAAAAATGATAAGTGCATAGCTAGTGGCATTAAGCAAGGAAGACTTTTCAAGTTGGATGCTAATGTTGCAAATGAAAGTGTGAACTTGGCTAGGGAGGAGCTATCTCAAGTAGAGCTTTGGCATAAGAGATTAGGCCATCCTAATCTTCAATCTATGAAGTCAATGGCAAGCAAGGAATTAGCTCTCGGCCTACCAAGAGCTTTCAAAAAGTGTGGAAAGATGTGTGAGGCATGTGGTCTTGCAGAGTCACACAAATCTTCTTACAAGAGATCTTCATCAAGATCTCCCTCTCCCTTGGATCTCATACATTCTGATGTACATAGTTTTTCACATGCAAGTAATGGAGGTGCCTTGATGTATGTTACTTTTATAGATGATTGTACTAGATTCACATGGATTGAGTTACTATCAAAGAAAAGTCTTGTTTATGAAGCTTTCATTAAGTTCAAGTCTCTAGTAGAGAAGCAACTTAGTACTTCCATCAAAGCACTAAGATGTGATAATGGAGGAGATTACACCGCTTATACAAAAGCTTAAGTCAGGTCTAGTGATGGTTAAATAGATTAGGGAGCCTATAAACTTTCTAAAGAGGGTGATGTCCTCAAAGGATACTTCATCACCTCATTATTTGCTTTCACAACATGCTCCATAGGGCTGTCAATCCCCTTACAATCTTTCATACCAAATCTTTCAAGAATGGAAGTAGCATACTTAGATTGACTTATGAAAGTACAATTCCTACTTCTAGACACTTCTATCCCAAGTATAAACTTTAGGAAACCTAGATCTACCGTCGTGAGCTCACTAGATAATCAACTTTTACTTTGCTTATGCCTTCATCATCATTTCCTGTCATAATGATGTCATCTACATAAAGCATCAAAATGATGATCTTTCCTTCATTACATTTGAAATATAAAGAAGGTTCATAAGCACTTAGTACAAAGCCAAGGGAATAGAGAAAATCATGCAACCTAGAGCACCAAGCTCTAGGTGCTTGCTTCAAGCCATATAGGCTCTTCCTTAAGTAGCACACTTTTTGCTCCTCACCAACCTTGATGAAGCCCTTGGGCTGAATCATGTAGTTTTCCTCTTCTAAGAAGCCATTCAAGAAAGCATTTGTCACATCCATTTGGTAGAGATCCCACTTGAACAAAGTAGCAATGCAAATGATTAATGTAATAGTTACAAGCTTAGATACAGGTATAAATGTTTCTTCATAATCCAATCCTTTTACTTGAAGAAATCCTTTAGCAACAAGCCTAACCTTGTACTTACTAATAGATCCATCTTGATTGTACTTTATTCTATAAATCCACTTACTTGCAAGTGGTTTCTTCCCTCTTGAAAGATTTACAAGATTCCAAGTATGATTTTCTTCTAATGCATCATACTCTACTTGAATTGCGTCTCTCCAAACTTTAGATCTATATGCTTCTTCAAAAGATGATGGTCCTTCAAGCAATGTAGCTAAGAAAGAGTAAGAGGTAGAAGATGTAGAATCTTTATTTTGCTTTCCCTTGTCCACATAGGTGAGCCTTGAGGGCTCGGCCTTGCCTCTTGATGATCTTCTCGGCCCCCTTTGACTAGGATCCTTGTCTCCATCCTCGGGTTTGTCAAGATCCTCCTCGGGTTTTTCAAGATCCTCCTCGGGTTTGTCAAGATCCTCAATGCACAATGGGTTAGATCCATTAGACAAGCTCTTAGCAAATTGTGACTCATCAAAAAGTACATCCTTGCTTACCTTTACTTTCTTGGATATAGGATCATATATCCTATAGCCCTTGCTATTTTCTCCATAGCCAACAAAAATCCCTTTCAAGGAAGTAGCATCTTCCTTCCTTCTTGTCTCCAAAGGGATGTGGATATAACAAATACATCCAAAGATTTTAAAATCTTTTACATTGGGTTTCCTACCAACAAGGCTTGATAAGGTGAGATCCCATCAATAGCACTACTAGGAAGTCTATTACAAAAGTAATTAGCACATGTTATAGCTTCTCCCCAAAATAAGATGGGAAGTGATGCATCATGTCTTAAAGACTTTGCACATTCACATAGACTTCTATTTTTCCTCTCGGCCACCCCATTTTGTTGGGGGGTGTAGGAACAAGTGTATTGCAATTTAATGCCATTTATCTCACAAAAGTCTTTCATTTTATTGGAGGTGTACTCTCCTCCATTATCACATCTTAGTGCTTTGATGGAAGTACTAAGTTGCTTCTCAACTAGAGACTTGGACTTAATGAAAGCTTCATAAACAAGACTTTTCTTTGATAGTAACCCACCCAATCCATGTGAATCTAGTACAATCATCTATAAAAGTTACATACATCAAGACACCTCCATTACTTTTATGTGAAAAACTATGTACATCAGAATGTATGAGATCCAAGGGAGAGGAATATCTTGATGAAGATCTCTTGTAAGAAGATTTGTGTGACTTTGCAAGGCCACATGCCTCACACATCTTTCCACACTTCTTGAAAGCTCTTAGTAGCCCGAGAGCTAGTTCCTTGCTTGCCATTGACTCCATCGATTGAAGACTAGGATGGCCTAATCTCTTATGCCAAAGCTCTACTTGAGATAGCTCCTCCCTAGCCAAGTTCACACTTTCATTTGCAACATAAGCATCCAACTTAAAGTCTACCTTGCTTAATGCCACTAGCTATGCACTTATCATTTTTCACGATGGAACAAACTCCATTCTTGGAATGTACATCTAGGCCATTGTCCATTAATTGTCCTACACTAAGCAAGTTTCTTGAAATGGTAGGAACATACAAAAAATTATCTAGATCTATCCTTTTAGATGTGCCTAAGCAAAGAGGAATAGATCTTATGCCATCTATCTTGCATTCTTGATCACTAGCAGTGTACATTGACTTCTTAGAGTCATTACAAGAGAGAAGAATAGAAAAATAATGCTTGTTAAAAGACATGTGGGAACTAGCCCCACTATCTATCCACCATGTGTCTTGACTTGAAGTTGGTGTAGATGCAACCATTAAGGATGTGTTGGATCCATCCTCATCTTCTTCCTCTTGAGCAATGTTCCCTTGATCTCCATTTGCTTGTTGATTCTTCTTCAAGTAACATTCCAAGGCAAAGTGTCCTTTCTTCCTACAAATAAAACACTTGAGCTTTGCCTTGTTTTTCACCTTGCCTTTGGAAGTAGATCCTCCATTCTTCATCTCGGCCTCCTTGCCTTGATTCTTCTTGAATGGATTTTGTTTCTTTTTGTCTTTGGATGTAAAGTTTGTTTTCTCCTCTCCTCCATTAAGTGACATGCCATCCATTCTTGTCTTGAGGTGTAGAATTCTACTCTCCTCGGCCACAAGAACATTGTGCAACTTTTCAATGGATGGAAGAGTGTCTTGAATAGCAAATGATTGGACTAAGTTGGTGAACTCATCATCTAGGCCATTCAATTTGATTTGTACTAGTTCTTGATCTTGGATCTTCTCTCCTATAGCACTCAGCTCCTTGTTAAGAGATTTGATCCTAAGGACATACTCTTCTCCACTCTCTCCACTTTCTTTCATGATTTGGAAAATTTGATTTCTTAGCATGAGGATTAATGAAGTGTTATTGGATTCATAGATACTCTTTAATGAATCCCAAGCCTCTTTGGATGAGGCACAAGAAGACACCTCCTTCAAGAGGTCATTGCATACATTCAACTTTATGCAATGTAGAGCTAATCTTGCTCTCTTCTTGTATTTGGTTTGTTCTTGGGGAGCTTGAGGCTCTTCCTCAACTCCTAAAACTATGTCAAAGAGGTCATGGATCACTAGGAGTGATTCCATTCTCACTTTCCAAATGGAATAATTTGTGGAAGTGAGTCTCTCACTTGATTCCAACAAATATCTACCCATGGATGACACTGTAGAATGAATGCTCTTCTAAAAATCACAAAGATTTTTGAATTTTAAAAGATCTATGAAAGGCCTAAAGCTTACAAGATTTCTTATAGCCTTGTCTCTATCAAACTAGCACACAAGCTCGAATGATACACATAGATCTTGACAAAAATTCCTAGCTTTCACTCTCACAACAAAATTTTGCTTTACACTTTTCTTAGAGATTTCACTTCAACTAAGGATTTGAACAAATCAGCCTCTTAGATCTGATCTTAGTCTCCAAAATGAAATGCTTCAATGATCCAAAACTCTATTTGGTCATAGGCATTAGCTAGATTGAATCTAGATCAATACTATGCTTCAAAAAGCACTAAAAATGAACTAGAATTGTGATTTTAGGACCAACAAACACAAAGTAACATGAAATGAAAGTTGTTGTATAGTTTCACACGTGTGAAAAGTACATACACAGCCTCCAAGTCATTTCGATCCAAATGGACACAAGCTATCACTCTAGATGAACTCGCCCTCACTAGTATTGGCCAAAAACAAATTTTGTCAATGATGTTTGCAAGTTTTATGATTCAAATGATCACTCTCTTACTTAGCTCTGATACCATGATAAATTTTCAGTTTTTAGGACAATAATGATTGTACTTAACAATCATAGAGAGTTATTGGTTGCTTAATCAATGGATCTACCAAGTTCTACACATTAGATCTTGATCTAGATTCACTACACTTGGATTTAAGCAAGAGCAATGGATCAACACATCATAAATTAGTGAAGCGGCCTCACACGTGTGGAGTAATGTCCACAGTACGCCCTGCACCTGAAACAACAAGTACAATAGTTCTAGATAGCAATCATTCATAAAAATTGGAAGACAAATGACTTGAAATCTCACAAAAGTGTAGAATGCAAAAGTCTCATCAATCTTCTTAGCAAAATGATGATCCTTTTATGGATCAAGTACATCCACGAGTCTGGTATAGTCCAGCAGGTCTTCACACCTATGAAGAGTGCCACATCACTCAGATCTATCCATTTGATCCATCCTTGATCTTTATCCAAAGTTGACCTTCTAGAATATGGCTAAAATCCAAAAAGCTAGTCTCCTAGAATATAGGAATATTTCCTACAAAATAGGATCTAAGGAAAATGATCAACTCTTAGCTTCTAGAACTCTATACACATGTGTGAACATCCACTTGCCATGTGGGAGCATTTGTGAAAGATTCAACTAGTTTCATCACATTTTGCAATATTTTCATATTTGGCATATTGAGGCCAAAACTTGTTTTAGACTTAGAGGTTGACTTTTCAATGTTCGTTAGTCTAAATTTCATTTGAATAAACACTTTTTGAAAGTGTGGGAAAGATAGAATGCGAGTTTGAATAGATTCAATTTGAATAAGTTGGGTACATTGAATCTAGACCCAAAATTGGTAGGGTTAGCATTTTGGTGGGAAAGCCAAGTGGCCAAATAGGGTTTGGACCTGTTATAAAAGGATGTAACTCGTGGAGAGAGTGATCTTCTCTCTTCTCTATCTCATTTCATGCTTATACATGGTTCTCTTGGGTTCTACTATCCATTGGTGCACTATCTTGGTGATTGCTTGCAATTCTATGTGTAGAATGATCTATATTTGTTATTTTTGGATCCACACATGTGAAATATAGTAGCTTGCTGGTTTTGTACGGACAACAACAGTACATAATCATTTCATTCAAGTTTGATCAAGTTCTATTAGTGTTTGCATCTCAAATTGTGTGTAGATATTGATTTGTCTACATTGGTGAGATTTGTAGTGTATTTCTCTTTCTAACCAAAGATCATTCAAGTAGATTGGAGCTTAAGGATCTGAAATCTTTCACAGGGTATCAGAGCTTGTGTTTTAGGTTATGAAGGAGGAAATCAGATCTATCAAACTACGGTCCTGTGCTGCGCATGCAAAACTTGCTATTTATGAGTTACAAGCATTTCATAGCCTTTGATTTTCATGTAATCCTACACTCCAGAACATGCCACGTGGCTATTTGGTAGAGCAGAGAATTGAAATTTCGGTATAGGACAAAATTGTAAAGAGCAAGGATGAAATGTATGATGTCTTTGTCAAGTTCAAGAATGCAAGGGAGAACCAATTTTCCACAAATATCAAGTGCTTGAGAGGTGACAATGGTGGTGAGTACATATCTAACAAGTTCAAGGCCTTTTGTGATGAGCATGGGATCAAGAGGGAGTATACAACATCAAGGACCCCACAACATGATGGAGTGGCTGAAAGGAAGAATAGGACTTTATGTGAAAGTGCTAAAGCTATGAGGTTAAGTGCTAATCTTGACAAACCATTTTGGGATCAAGCTTTGTTGTGTGCCAATTTCTTGTGCAATAGGTGGCCGAGTGCTATTTTGGATGGAAGGACAGCTTTTGAGATGCTATTCAAGAGGAGGCCGAGTGTCAACTTTCTAAGAACCTTTGGATGCACATGCTATGTCAACATTACTCTTGATGGTAGGACCAAGGAGGATCCATCTTCAAGAAGAGGTATTTTTGTTGGATATAGTGAGGTGAGTAAAGCCTACAAAGTTTACATTCCTTCTAATAACAAAGTGATTGTTGGTAGAGATGTCATTTTTGATGAGGGGAACATTCCAAAGGCGTCTTCAAGCATGATTGATGGTAAAGTGGATGGATCTAACATTCTTGATGTTGATGAGAAGGATCTTACTTTGGATGGTGGTGATGATGGACCTTCATCAAGTCAAAAGCCAAGGAGAATATCAAGAGAAAGACAAGTACCTTCAAGGCTCACATATGATCAAAAGGTAAGCAAGTAGTTTCTAGAAATTATGTTGCTTTCCTAACCTCTTTGGATGAGCCTACAAGTGTAGATCAAGCAAGGAAATAAGAGGAGTGGATCCAAGCAATGGATCTCGAGTATCAAGCTCTTATGAAAAATATAACATGGAGATTGGTGGAGTTGCCTAAGGACAAGAAAGCTATTGGATGCAAATGGATCTTCAAGGTGAAGACAAACCAAGATGGATCTATCAACAAGTACAAGACAAGGTTAGTGGCAAAAGGATATGCTCAACAACAAGGAATTGACTATGATGAGACCTTTGCACCCGTGGCAAAGATGGTAAGCATTCAAGTCATCATTTCACTTGCTACACTTTACAGATCGGATCTATGGCAAATGGACATTTCAAATGCATTCTTGAATGGTGATCTTGAGGAGGAAGTGTACATGGAGCAACCCGAGGGCTACATTTCATCAACAAAGCCAAATCATGTGTATCTTCTACAAAAGAGTTTGTATGGCCTTAAGCAAGCACCAAGGAGTTGGTATGCTAAGCTTAATACTTTTTTACTCTCTCAAGGCTTTGTTATGAGTGAGTATGATCATTCAATTTATTATAGGTTTGCTGAAAATGATGTTACCATCTTGCTAATCCATGTGGATGATATCATCTTGAGTGGTGGAGACAATCATGATGTGGAGGATATCAAGAATGCTCTTAAGAAAGAGTTTGAGGTGCATGATCTTGGTAATTTGCATTACATTTTTCAACACTACAAGTCTAACAATAAGAACTAGATACATGTTGATGTAGCATGCAAACAATACTCAACACAATGTGGATCTTCTCGGTCTCTTGATATTTCTGTACTCTTTGTCATGTCTTTTTTGTTCATGCAGTATAGACAATGGTGCTTTCATAGCTTAGCTCTAGATCAATTGTGGCTTTATTCGTAACTACATTGGTAAACTCACCGAATACAAGCACTCGATCCCAAACACCATCATGATCCGTTCCAGCACCCCCTCATGCCCAGAAGACACAGGCAATACTTTCAGAGGAGGGATTGCAACCACACAAGCTGAACACATGATTTTAGCTGACCCCACTCATGATGATAAAGCTAAAGAGACTGAAGCAGCCAATCCTGACCAAGAAACAAAAAAAGATCAAGATCAAGGTGGAACCTGTGGGGACAGACGAGACGCCGAACAGATTGACGGGTAGCCCGAGACCTCCGTCCGAAGTTCCGCCCAGAAAAAGTCTTCAAGGACACTTGACCGGTCGGGACCTGGAATGGGTCGGATTTGTCCGGAGCGGCTCGGAATGCTATGGAAAGGCTTGTGGGCCCCATATTGACCAGACGGATCCAGCCCAACATGATTTCGATGTCGTTTGGTCAAAATGACCATTGGTCCTGGAGATAACATAGTTAGGACACATGAAAAAGGACTACTTTTGCTGGTTTTTGTCCAAAGGCCCAGTTTCTCCGAACGAGGCCCGCTTCACATACAATCAATTTCGACCTGTGGGCAACGTCCAGTGGAACCTGTGGGGACAGACGGGATGCCGAACGGATTGATGGGTAGCCCGAGACCTCCGTCCGAAGTTCCGCCAAGAAAAAGTCTTCAAGGACACTTGACCGATCGGGACCTGGAATGGGTCAGACTTGTCTGGAGTGGCCCGGAATGCTATTGAAAGGCTTGTGGATCCCAAACTGACCAGACGGATCCATCGTTGCATGATTCCGACGTCGTTTGGTCAAAAAGACCATTGGTTTCGACGATAGCGCAGTTAGGGCAAACGAAAAAGGACTACTTTTGCTGGTTTCCGTCCAAAGGCCCAATTTCTCCGAAGGAGGCTCGTTTCACGTACAATCAATTTTGACTTGTGGGCAACGTTGAGTGGGACCTGTGGGGATAGACGGAACGCCGAACAGATTGATGGGTAGCCCGAGACCTTTGTCCGAAGTTCCGCTTAGAAAAAGTCTTCAGGGACACTTGACCGGTCGGGACTTGGAATGGGTTCGACTTGTCCGGAGTGGCCCGTGTGAAAGTACTATACTTTAGGACCATAAATGGATCTACAAAAGATCCACAAGAGTGATTGGATGCTTGCTTAACAATCTATCAGAAAACTAGACACAAAAAAATTGATCTAGATTGGCAGTTTGACAAACAACAAGTATTAACAATCAAAAGCATTGATCAACATTGAAATCCAAGCCCACACATGTGTACTACAGGCTGTAGTATGGCCTTCAACCTGAGAAACAATTAGAAATTGATTTGGTTTCATTTGGATCACAAAAACTCAATGTACATAGTGAACTAGCTTGGAGTCCTCGGGTCTTGAGCTTGATCCTCCACTTGACTTGACTCCAAAACATCAATGATTTGAATAAGGTGTTGATCCAAAGGTGCTTCTTCAAGTTTCAAAATCTTCCACTCTTGAAAGATCACATTTCCACCATTGACAAATTCTTTGGTGGAAAACAAGTAGATTCTACAATTTTTACGTGAAGAGCAAAACAATACCATTATTTCTATCATTGAAATAGGATAATCTTTGGTCCTTACATTGGAATGATCATGCACAAGGCATGTGGACACAAAGATTTACAAAGCAAATGATGTTTCATCTTTTATGACTCTATTCAAACTATTACAAAAATAGTTATCCAATGAAATTGCCTTATCAACAACAAATGTAGATTTCAAAGCATCCCATTTCATTGTCTTGTCATACAAAGTAGTAAACACTATGAATCTTAAAGGTAAGAAACAAGTCACCTCATGTCTACTACTACTTTCCAAAAAGTATTCAAAGATAGTAGACTCTCCAATGCTCACCACCCTTGCAAGATGCACACTTGAATGGACAATTTGCATGCAATTTGATGACTTGGCCATTGTCATTGAGGACTCTCTTGGAACTCTCATGCTTTGAGGCTGATCCTCAAGATCTTCCTCCATTTGATGCTCCTCCTCAATGCAATCAAGATCACACTTTGCCAAGATCTCCTCTTGAGTGATCTCCTCCTTTGCCAAGCTCATTCTTTCAAAAGCAACACTAGCTTCCAACTTAAACAATCTTCCATGTTTAAATCTCTTTGTAGTGCAAACATCATTCTTCAAGATGAAGCAAACACCATGCTTAAAGTGGACATCCAAACCACTTTCTAAGAGTAGACCAACACTAAGTATATCTTGGGGATTGATGGTACATAAAGGACATTTTCTAGATCCATGCATTTTGAGGATTCTAGATACAAAGAGATGGTGGCAACACCATATATCCTACACTCTTCATCATTTGCAGTAAAGACAATCGTTTTAGCATCATTGAATGAGTGTAAGGTTGAGAAAAAGTCCTTTTCATAAGACATGTGGGAGCTAGCCCCACTGTCGATCCACCAATTGTCTCTTGAATTGCTATTGCTTGTTGGTGAGGATGTAGATGCCATCAAGAATACATCTACTTCATCCTCCTCCTCCTCCTTTGCAAGGTTTCCTTGTTTGTCCTCCTCCACTTGTGCTCTTAGCCTCTTGTAGCATTCAGATGCATAATGCCTCTTCTTTCCACAAAAGAAGCATTTTTGCTTTGACCTATCCTTTGAGCTTGATGCATCATCCTCTTCTTTGGCCACCTTTGGATGCTTCTTCTTTCCATTGGTCTTCTTTTTTCCCTTGAATGAGAAATTGGATTTCTCATCACCATACTGCAAAGACAATGAAATCATTCTTGCCTTCATGTGGAGCATCCTACACTCTTCAGCCACTAATACACTGTGAAATTTTTCTATAGTTGGCAAAGTATCTTGGATGGCAAAACTTTGGACCAAATTTGCAAAGTCATCTCCTAGACCATTAAGGACAATTTGTACAAGCTCTCCATCATGAATCTTCTCTCCAATGGAAACCAACTCCCTATTTAGAGACTTGAATCTGAGTACATAATCTTGTGCACTCTCCTCACTTCTCCTCATGCTTTGCAAAATTTGATTTCTAAGCATAAGAACTCTAGAAGTGTTGCTAGACTCATAGATTGATTTTAAAGACTCCCAAGCCTCTTTAGCACTAGTACATGCTGATACTTCTCTCAACAAATTGTTGCTCACATTCATCTTCAGACAATGAAATGCAAGCCTAGATCTCTTCTTGTATCTAGCTAACTCATGTGCACCTAGAGGTTCATCTTCATCTTCAATCAAGAACTCATAAAGGTCTTGGAGCACCAAGAGTGACTCCATCCTAACCTTCCAAATAGCATAATTTGTAGAGTTCAATCTCTCACTAGCTTTTAGAAGGTATGCTCCAGCAGATCCCATCTTACTAGTCACTTCTACAAACAAGAAATAGATTTGATTGACTTGAAACTCACAAAGGTCTCACACTTGCAGTGTTTCACTCAAATTTGATTTCTAATCCAACAAATGGACTTATAATCATAGTTCTATCACTCCCTCACAAAGTTCAAGAAAGCATTAGAGACATCCATTTGACATAGGATCCATCCAAAATGTGATGCAAGTGCATTGATTAGCCTTATTGTGACCATCTTGGCCACGGGTCCAAAAGTTTCCTCATAGTCTATCCCTATCTCTTGAGCATAACCTTTTGCAACTAATCTTGCTTTATGTTTGTTAACACTCCCATTTGCATTCAACTTAAGCTTGAAGACCCACTTGCATCCTATTACATTCTTTTGAGGTCTACCAACAAGCAACCAAGTTTCATTCTCAATCAAGGCATCATACTCATCCAACATAGATTTATACCATTCTTTGGAGTTCAATGCATCTTCAACATTAGATGGTTCTTCAAAACTAGATAAAGCATAAGAAGTGGATGAGATACCCTCGACTTGCTGCCCTTTGCCTTGATATGTGAGCCTTGATGGCTCTACTTTTGCCCTTGAAGATCTCCTTGGTGTGATAGGTGGGTTTGGTGCTTGCTCCTCCACGAGCTCCTCCTCAAAACCAAGATCTTGCTCCTCGGCCATCTTCTTCTTGATTGTTGGAGCACTTGAGCCTTCTTCAAGCATATGCATATGATGTTCATCAAAGATAACATCCCTTGAAACAACAAATTTGTTCAAGGATGGGAGATAGACTTTGTAGCCCTTGCTTGAGCTTGCATATCCAAGCATGATCCCTCTTGTGGAAGATGGATCCTCCTTGGTTTTTGTTTCCAATGGCACATGCACATAACATATACACCCAAAATTTTTCAAGTGATTAAGATTGGGTTTCTTTCCATACAACATCTCATAAGGAGTTTTGCCTTCAATTGCTTTGCAAGACACCCTATTCATCAAGTAGTTTGCACATACAAGAGACTCACCCCAAAAGGATTTGGGCAAACGAGCATCTAATCTTAAAGCCTTAGAACATTCACATAATGTTCTATTCCTTCTTTCAACAACTCCATTTTGTTGAGGAGTGTAAGGACAAGAAGTATCTTTCTTGATTCCTTCCTCCTCACAAAAGGCCTTGAACTCATTGGAGATGAATTCTCCACCATTGTCACTTCTAAGAATCTTGATGCTATGATTATGATGCTTTTCCACAAACAACTTGAACTTCACAAAAGTATCAAATACTTGAGACTTGAAGGAAATTAAGAACACCCAACAATATCTTGAGTAGTCATCAATGAAGGTTAAAAACATGGATGAACCTCATTAGATTTGGTGCTAGCAATGTGCACATCCGAGTATATGAGTTCAAGAGGATGAGATGACTTTGTGATGGAGTTAGGAAACATCTTCTTATGTGCCTTGGATAAAGCACAAGCTTCACAAACTTTATCTTCCTTCCCAATAGACCTTGGTAGGCCTAAAGCATACTCCTCCTTGATCATAGCCTCCATGGAACCTGAGTTGACATGTCCAAGTCTTTTGTGCCATAAAGTAAAGGTAGATATCTTGCTCTTCTCGGCCAACATGACAACATTAGTATCCACAAATGCATCCAACTTATAAAGTTTGCCAAGTCTAGTGCCCTTAGCCACTATCTTACCCTTCTTCTTGATGAAACATTCATTTGAAGCAAAGTCAACATTGAAACCATTGTCTACCATTTGGCCAACACTTAGTAGATTCTTTGTTATTGTAGGAATGTTCAAAACATATTCTATGTTGATCTTTTTGAAAGATCCTAAGCAAAGGGGAATGCTACCAACTCCTTCAATCTTACAAGCTTCATCATTTGCTGTATAAATAGACTTTATAGGTCCATCATAAGATAAGAGAGAAGAGAAAAACTCCCTTTTGCTAGTCATGTGTGAACTAGCAACCGAGTCAATCCACCAAGGATCTTCTCCTTTGAAGGTTGTTGAAGAAAATATGGACATCATGAGAGAGTCCTCATGTGAACTCTCCTCCTCCTCCTCTTTGCTCATGTTGGCTTGGCTTTGATCTTGCTTCTTGTTGAAGCATTCCGAGGCATAATGCCCCATCTTGCTACAATAGTAGCACTTCACCTTTGATTTGTCCTTCTTGACTTTGGTGGTTGATGGAGATGCCTTTGAGGGTCCTTCTTGATCCTCAAGATTTGAAGACTTCTTGAATGTTGATCCTTTGCCTTTGGACTTGCCTTTGCCTTTGGTGAAGAGAACTTGGTCATCTCCACCTTGGATGGAAAGCCTATCCATCCTCTCTTGCATTTGGCTCCTTCTTGATTCCTCGGCCATGAGTGTGCCTTGGAGTTCTTCAAGTATGGGTAGCTTACCCATAATTGCATATCCCTGAGTCCATAACCCAGTTGGCCTTTGTTGAGAAGGCCTTTCTATCGACTTGATTGGCTTCTTGCCTACGGATTGTAGGGGCGAGACATTCCGTGCGATGGTACAATTCTGTGACAAGGAGGACAACCTGAAAAAAAAATGTATTAGTCCAACATGTGGCTAAATAGTTGACCAAACAAACTTGTGCCAAATGTCTGTTCACCTCTTCTCATGGGTTGTGTCTGACGTAACCTTCCTCGCATAGGTGTTAAGGCAACGATGGAGTGAGAACCCAGATGCTTCAGCAAATGAATCGACAATGGGGAAATGCTTGGGGACAGACATGCAAGAAAACCACCCCTGATCCGCAACATAGGTGCTTGTGATCTCAAATGCAGCTGCGACAAGATCTGTAGAAAATATGTTTACATACACTCATCTTTCGTCAGGACTCAATTGTCCAATACTCGACCTCTTGATTATCACTCTCTAATCTCCACACCGAAAATGGTGTTCAGTATCTATATATATACATCATGTTACAGGTGTGCAGATGAAGAAAGTACAGGGTGCATATTCTGTCTGTAAGAGATTGTGGGTGGCTGCAATCGTTGTCTAGTCTGTTAGCATAGCTGCGTGGCTGAGCGTGAAGAGGGTGTGACGTCAGCCTTTACTTTTCGTCCTTTCATTGCCTGTGAGAATTTGTATGTTAATATGCAGACTGCGCGACAATGCGAGTAAATATGTAGCATGAATGGAGGCAGATTAAAAATGGGATTTGGTAGAGTAGAGGAAACAAATCCAACACATCCTAACTATAAATCTATGCTTTCTATGATCAAGAATGATAAGGCTATTGGCCTACCAAGATCACTTTCCAAAGATATCAAGCCAAGTGAGGCTTGTACTACAAGCAAGAGGTGGATCTACATCGACACTTCAAGAGGATGCTATGTTCACAAAGGGCAAAACCAAAAGTAAGTGGTCTAAAGGGCAAGATCAAGTGGATGCTTCTTCAAGTGGCAAAAAAAAGGATAGATCAAAGCTCAAGTGCTTCTATTGTGGCATCAAAGGACACTTTGCAAGTGAGTGCTACAAGAAGAAGAGAGATCAAGGAGACAGGCAAGGTAATCTTACTCTTGATGAGGATGGTTTGGATGTTCAAGATACAAATGATGATGCTTTTGTGATATCATGTATGCTTGCTAATGATGGAGATCTAGATCCTTGGTGGATTGATAGTGGAGAAAGTTCACACATGACCTTTCACAAAGAGTACTTCACTTCTTTGTTGGCATATGAAGATGACAAGAGGGTGATCTACACTGCCAATGATGGTGAGTGTGCAATCAAAGGGATTGGCACAGTTCCTATTTCTCTCTCTACAAATAGGAATGTTCATTTAGAGGATGTCTTGTCTATTCTATCTATTACCAAGAATTTGCTTAGTGTGAGTCAAATGCTAAGTAAGGGCCTCAAGGTGGAGTTTGATGGAGATGCTTGTTTGATGAAAAGGAAGGATGTCTTGATTGGAAAAGGTAAAAGGCAAGGGAAGCTGTTCAAACTTGATGCTTGTGTTATTGCTAACCAAGTTGGATGTGTTGCAAGGGAGCAAATTTCTATTCAAGAGGTTTGGCACAAAAGGATGGGAAACCTCAACTTCAAGTCATTGGAGGTAATGGCAAGGAAGAAGGTTGTAATTGGTATTCCAAGTTCCTTAAGTAATGACAAGCATGTTTGTGAGTCTTGTGCTTTGTCTAAGTCACATAGACTACCTTATACTAGATCTATTTCTAGATCTACAAAGCCTTTTCAACTTGTACATTCGGATATTCATGGATTTACTACAATTAGCAATAGTGGAGCTAAGATGTATGTAACATTCATTGATGATTTTAGTAGATTTTGTTGGATCTATCTACTAAAGAGCCAGGATAAAGTGTATGATGTCTTTTTCAAGTTCAAGAATGCAAGGCAGAACCAATTTTCCACAAAGATCAAGTGCTTGAGAGGTGACAATGGTGGTGAGTACATATCTAACAAGTTCAAGTCCTTTTGTGATGAGCATGGGATCAAGAGGGAGTATACAAAATCAAGGACCCCACAACAAAATGGAGTGGCTGAAAGGAAGAATATGACTTTATGTGAAAGTGCTAAAGCTATGCTAATCTTGACAAACCATTTTGGGATCAAGCTTTGTTGTGTGCCAATTTATTGTGCAATAGGTGGCCGAGTGCTATTTTGGATTGAAGGACACCTTTTGAGATGCTATTCAAGAGGAGGCCGAGTGTCAACTTTCTAAGAACCTTTGGATGCACATGCTATGTCAACATTACTCTTGATGATAGGACCAAGGAGGATTCATCTTCAAGAAGAGGTATTTTTGTTGGATATAGTGAGGTGAGTAAAGCCTACAAGGTTCACATTCCTTCTACTAGCAAAGTGATTGTTGGTAGAGATGTCATTTTTTATGAGGGGCACATTCCAAAGGTGTGAATGGATCTAACATTCTTGATGTTGATGAGAAGGATCTTACTTTGGATGGTGGTGATGATGGACCTTCATCAAGTCAAAAGCCAAGGAGAATATCAAGAGAAAGACAAGTACCTTCAAGGCTCACATATGATCAAAAGGGTAAGCAAGTAGTTTTTGGAAATTATGTTGCTTTCCTAACCTCTTTGGATGAGCCTACAAATGTAGATCAAGCAAGGAAAGAAGAGGAGGGGATCCAAGCAATGGATCTCGAGTATCAAGCTCTTATAAAGAATGGAACATGGAGATTGGTGGAGTTGCCTAAGGACAAGAAAGTTATTGGATGCAAATGGATCTTCAAGGTGAAGACAAACCAAGATGGATCTATCAACAAGTACAAGGAAAGGTTAGTGGCAAAAGGATATGCTCAACAACAAGCAGTAGACAATCATGAGACCTTTGCACCTGTGGCAAAGATGGTAAGCATTTGAGTCATCATTTCACTTGCTACACTTTATGGATGGGATCTATGGCAAATGGACATTTCAAATGCATTCTTTAATGGTGATCTTGAGGAGGAAGTGTACATGGAGCAACCCGAGAGCTACATTTCATCAACAAAGACAAATCATGTGTGTCTTCTACAAAAAAGTTTGTGTGGCCTTATCAAGTTCTATTGGTGTTTGCATCTCAATTTGTGTGTAGATGCTGATTTTTCTACATTGGTGAAATTGGTAGTGTATTTCTCTTTCTAACCAAAGATCATTCAAGTAGATTGGATCTTAAGGATCTGAAATCTTTCACAGGACTCATATTAGGGCAATTTGGTATCCCAAAAATTGATAAGGACTTTCGGATGTAAGTTACCAAGGAGACTTGGTTGGAGCATCTCATGGAAACCTCTGTGAAGGTGCTCAAAGAATGTTTGGCTCTGAGTAAGCCTACTTTCTTTATGCAACTACATTTAGATTTTGCATACATCCACCTTTTGATATCCTCATTCATGCAACTTTGTTATTACTCTTTGTAGGGCTGATGAATATCCTGGACTACAAGTCACTGGAAGAGTATTTCATAGATTTCAAGCTCCAGTACAAAAAGATGATGTTTGCTGCTATTGAGCACGGCATGGAGCTATCAAAGGGAGCAATGGAAGAGCCCAACATCAGGGGTGCAACAAAGAGAGTTGTAAGGAGGTAGTATTTAATGCAATACCTTCTAATATTGATTTATTATGTATCGACCATTGCTAGACTGTACCCTCAATGCCTATTTTGTAAACTTGCATCAATTTTCTTGTAGATATGTCGCAAATCTGGTCAGTTTGAAAAAAGTGGATAAAATGCCTTCTTATATTATGAGGTTGTGGGCACAAATCGAAGATAAAAAAAACCTCTATGTACAATGAGGCTTACCACCATTCTGACAAAAGAACTCTTATTGAGTGAGAGACTGTTATGTCCATGACCATTACATAGGATTCAGTATACTCCTAGTATTGGATACACACAATAGTCCAGTGAAACAAGCTATTAGTGTTTGCAAATCATACACATAATGTTTGCTTCAAAACTTACTTCTAATATTGATTTCTCTTACTTGTCATCAACACTTGCTTAGAACTAGAACCTGCCAATTAAACATCATGTCCCTATTATTCAAATCAACCAAAAATACTTGCTTCTCACAACAGATCCCTTTCCATCAACATTTCCACAACGAATGGAACATGGCAAGAAGAATTTAACAATCTAATTCTTAAGCATTCAACATCATAACTCAGGCATGTCACTTTGGTTAACTAGAGATAAGATCTACTCATTTATTGTGCTTCTTACAAGATTACTACTCACAAATTGTAGATCTAGAATCTCTTACTTACTCAACATAGGACTCTTGCTCACATTCATAATTCATGTCATTCAACATCGGAATGCTTCAAGGACCTAACACACGACTCAAGCAACAAAATAGTACATAGAGATGAAAAGAAGTACTTCAAGGATTCTCATTCCAATGACAATAACTTCTTACAAGACTCCATGCACAAGATGTGTGCTCACTTGTAAATTTTGCTATTCACAAACACTGATCACAAGCACATCGAATCGACTATCCTTCACTAGATTGCTTGATCCCGATCAACTGTTTGATCCCTCACACCATCCACTCTCCTTATTTTCTATCTTCTCTCTTATTACCCACCTTCGAGCTTCTTGGCTGTCACTTTCTATAACCAAATATTGTTGAACTACCACTACCACGGGTACATCCGACAAACTTTTATGTAACTAACTAGTCTTTCCTCAACTCATGGTCTTACAGAACAAGATGCCATGGTAGGGTTCATCATTACAACTCTAGCTACTCCAGTTCTTGGATTAACCGACACCAAAAAGTATACCTTCAGCTGATTGTGATCTTGGTAGAGAATCTACCAACATTTCCCTCCTCCAAGCTTGTTGTAGGTCCCTCTACAATTTCAACTTGTCTTCATATGTCGGGTTCTTTAGTTGTTGATCTGGTTCTCCATCTTTTGCAAGTTTTTTGCATTATGCACATGTTGACTTTCAATTAATCCTTCAGTGAGAGTTTGAGTCTATTGTCATGCCATCCCTATTCAAAACATCAATGAAATTTTTTCTATTTTAGGATTGCACATAAAAACAAATCATTAGTCCATCGAGCGAATGGATTGTAGTTCAATGTTGGTCATCAAAAGTATGAGTTATTGGATTCAGTGAAAGATGAATAAGGTAGAGAAGGGAATAGAGGGATCAGTATGGTAGGGTATAGTCAAGGCCCCTTTGAGATTTTGAAAGCCATGTGGAACATTATACCCAATTAGGTAGTAGCCTTGGATGATCCTACCATGCCATGTCCATATTGGTCTTCCTTTCTTCCCAGTTGTGCAAGCCTACTTGTACTTTATAGGTAGTGTTCCAAAGTCGGTTCACCTGATCTAGCACCCTTTGTAAGTCTTGCTACATTTTCTTAACTTGATTATGGGATTCAAGTAGCTTCTTCTCATGGTGATCTTGATAAACTTTGGTATTGGCCCTGTGGGCTTTATACCTTTGGATCAATTCCACGTATATCTGCATCCGGACAACCTCTCCAGGTGGTGGCGCTACAACAATGTCTTCTAGTTCAACTTGTAGTAGCTCAACTGTTGTGGTTGTTAATCTATGATGCTCTGTAGAGGCCTGCATGGCTTGTTGTTTGAGCTGATCTAGTAGTTGTAGGAGGCCTTGGATTTGTTTTTCGATCAATTCTTGTGATTCCTGATTTCTCAATAATGGCTTGGTTGATCCCATTGTTAGATTCATGCCAGGTACCTTTCCCTCGGTTGATACCATCGATGTGTGTTCTTCTCTTGCTTCTGCATCCTCGATGGTTGTGCACTCAAGCATTATGCTCTGAATCTGATCATGCTTTGTAGTGTCCACTTCTGTCTGTTCTTCTTCTATTTGGTGCTCTCCTTCTTCTTTTGAATTCACAGCCTGGCTATCAACCACTCCCATATCATCCATTGCAGTACTTTGGATATAGAAGCTGGTGGCTTGTGAGTGTGACTTAGATGAGCTTTGGTCGTCTTTTGTGCTAGTAGGAGATGCTTGAACCTTGTGCCCGCGATCGCGACAACCATCATTTTAGTCTTCTTAGCTTGTGGAGGCCCTGTCAATGATTGAGAATTATTGCTTTTTGTATCTGATCCAGAATGCGTAGAGGCCTTGGAGTGTAAGCTCCTCCTTTGCTTAATGAGTCTCTTACCATTCAATCATTCCTACTCCTTTTCTTTTCCTAGTGTTGTCTGCTCCTCTTCTTCTTTTGATTTTGCATCGGTTGTCGCCCTTGGATGTTCTTGTTTCTTTTCTTCAGGGGTGTGATTTTCCATGATGACCTTATAGCTGGTGTGGATGCCTCTGACTGTTCATCCTCTTGAGCACCTGCATCTGGCTCAGCTATCATATTTGTAGTTGCCTAAGCTCTTTGTCTAGTGTTGCAAGATTGTTTTCAGGTCATGTCATGGAATATGGGACTGCGTGATGTCAAAGAGAAGGTAGCCTAATGTGGTGAACATCTGCTTCTTGAGGATTGCTCCATACAAAAAATTTGATATCATGCTGGCCCAGTTCAATAAAGAAAAAACAACATAGGGATGCACTTCACCTTTGACCTCTGCCTATGTGTATACTTGGTCAGGTATGTGCATACTGCAGCCAGATCTTTGCTCTTGATGGCTTCTAGCACAGCCATCTTTGTTCTTGTATTTATCCACCGAGATGTCTAGGAATTTGGGATGCCAAGGATTCTCTACCTACTTCAACTTCTTTGTGATTGTGATTGGCCCTTTTGGAAACCCGAATTCCATAAGGTGGCCAGAGGAATGATGAATGTATGGTTGTTGTTCTTTGGCAGGCTAAATGAAAAATTCTTCAATGCCGGATTGTAACGGTTGTAGGTTGCTGTCATCAAAAAGTGACTTTGATAATCGTGGGTCGGAGGGATCTTAAACTCCAGCTTCTGAAAAATTGGTTGTGCATCCGCATACCATTGTTGCTTTTCTTTCATATCAACTAGGGCTAGGCTCACAGGTACAACAATGCTACCAACCATAAACTCGAACTTAGTAGAAGTAGTCATTTTTTGTTCTACTTCGGCTCATCTTTGTGCTTTTCGGTCTTGAGATATTGCAATCTCTTTGGCGCTCTATCGGATTGTAGAATCATGGAGTGCAGTCACCAAGTATAATCATAGTTAGCGAAATAGCAATATGATTGATCTATTGCGAGTGTCAGAGCGTTCAGCATTCACAAAGATCGTTAGGGGGTCACAAGAGATAGCACTCAGTTGTGCAAAATTCTTCTGCGATGTAAGTACATTTGTGAACGGTCATCTTATAGTTTTGAATTTTGTTGAATCCTTCGGCTGATCATGTGACCTTTGGTTGATGTGGCCTTCGGTTGATGACCTCACCTTCTTCTCAATTGAGTTATCCTAGTTGCTAGCCGAATTCGATTGAAATCAGCCGGATATCTCATTAACCGTGACTGTTGTAAAAGCTCATTCCAATATGTCAGGAGATAATTCTTGAGGCACAAGGATTTCTCCTTGATTCTCCCTTCCTCAGAACTTTTTGAGAGGAGAAGAGTTAATGCGTAATTGCAAATAGAACAAGTAGGTGATTTGAAACAGATTAATCTATGAAAAAATAGATGAACGTGTGGAGACACCAAGTGCTTATTGGAATAAGAGCAATACAAAAGTGAGGAGATTAATAAGAAAATATCAAAAAAAATTCAATGAATATGTACAATTCTAGTCTTTGTGATAAGGAATAGTGTCGCAAAATAAGAAGGTACGATTTCATATTCTTGGAAAAGCATGGATATGAATTGCTTACATAAAACCAAGAAACTTATTACCTCTTTTTTGAAGAATATATACACATATACAAAAAGAGATCCCATTTTTATATTGTATTTGTATGGAATTTTCTCAATCGAGATCTGTAGTGGGGGTGCCTCACCTTTATCTATCATTGCGGCTTATTGTCGTCAACGAGCTCCTATAACTTTACAACGCACTCAGGCACTTGCAATACTTCAACGTGCCATAGTTGCAGGAATAGCTACTTCACAACTTTCTGCACTACCTTAACTTCCAACTATCTTAGCTAGCGACTTACATCAAGCAGTAGGCTTTATGTAGATACTTTGTGAGATTGTTGCTTTGTTATAGTTGTACAATATCTCAATCGCCTTATGGCCTTTACACTTTCTACATGCATTCCTTTATACTCTGATTTATTAATAAAAATAGGAAGTTTCTTCTAAGAGAAAAATGTTTTTGAAAGTCAACATTATTCACATTTGTTGGGCATTGATGGTTTAGAGCCCGAGGTCAAAGGCTCACCCTTATGAATGAGGATGTAGATCACCCCAAATGTGAAAACCTCCTTTACTATTTTGCTATTAGTTTTTCTTGGTGTAAAATTTTTTACATGCATCGTCCATAAGGTGTATGTAAAAAAAAAAAAAAACAATCCTCCATGCATTTCACTTGACGAGGTCACTGAATTTTCTTTGAAAAAAACAAGAAAAATGATTTGACATTCAACAGAAAGATTCAAAGAGATTATAACCCAACTTTTTTACTACATATAGGATACATTAACTTCAAAAATAATAATCCACTAGATTGTAAATAAATTTAATGTTGTTATGTATATGCACTTTAATTACATACAAGGGAGAAACTTTGAGGAAAACTTTGGAAATTTAGGACATTATAAGTGTACATTACAATCTATTGTTTGTCTTTATCTTTTGCTCATGATTAAGTCTTGAGGTGAAGGCTATATTCGTGGGAGGTAGAGCACAAGCCTTGAAGGGGTGTAAGTCCCATGCTTGGCAACTTTACTTGGTGTAAACAATGACGTGGCTCTTGCGTTTTTTTTTTCCTACTTGGACTTCTATGGGCATATTACCTTGCCTAGGCAAGCTAGCCAAGCCATTATGAGCACAATTTTATGTATTGGCTTGTTCCAATAAAAGCCTAATGTGTTCACGGATAACAAAATTTAAAGATAAAATTTAGCATTTGAAGAATTTAGATGACAACAAGTATTCACTTGTAGGATTTTGAAGGTGCCAATAAAAGCTAACAATATTCAAAAGAACGTTGGATATTAGAGGTACAATTTCCATGAATTAGGTTCTCTAAGCACTGGCTCCATGAGAGCATAAACATATAACCTTGACCAGGAAATCACCTAGAACACCATGATATATCTCATGACTTGCTTTATTTAATCACCGCTCAATATAATGTTTGACTAGTAAGGACACCTCAAAGCGAGGCCACGAGATAAAGTGATACCATATCCCACAAAGAGAGTCAGGGTCCAACAAAGGCATGTGACACAAGGAGATGAGGCTAAAGGTCACAACACGCAAGTAGGCAATACATAACAAAATTGTCTTGATAGGAATAACATAGATTTTATGCATGAGTTTTATATTTGTACATAGAAAGATTGAAATCATGTGCCAATACAGAGGGATTGGGATCAAAGGCAGTTCTTGCCAACTCTTTTAGAGAAAAGCAGTCATTTATGTGGCTTTCCCAAGACTTTTTTGCAGGTTGTGTAGATTTTCCCAATCTCCTAACATAAAGCGACGAATCCTATTGCGAGATTCCCTGTGACCAGCATCACCACCCCGAGGAGGCAGAGGCAAACACCAGAGAGGAAAAAGCAAAAAGGCATGCCAAGCTGCGATATCAGAAAGGTTGGAAGCCAGACCAGACAAAGGGAAGGACAAGCTCTCTAAGACGAAGGGTATGTGTGCATGAAGATGAGGACGAGGAAAACCTAAGTGAAAAGCGGTCAGAATATCAAGGGAGCGAATCTAGGTCCAAGCCAAGTCAGGTGGCAAAGTGGGAGCAGGATGAGGTGCAATGTCGACATTGGTTAATGCGAGCTGCTGACGAAAATCAAAGCAAGCGTTTTGATGGCGTGAAAGACCGGCATTTTAAGGTGACCACAACCTGCACATGGAACACGGAGGTGAGAAGAGAAAGAAGGAGAAAGTTGAGAGACTGAAAGAGAGAAAGAAAGCTGCTGGCGAAGATGGGGCGGACAGTATGGCACCACCTGGCCAAAGAAAACAAGCAAGGAATCCGCAACATCATGGTGGGCTTCATGATGCGCGCATGAAGGGAAAGCATTGAAAGGATGGTCTGAAGGTAAAACAGGTCTCTTTTTGCCACACCGAGCAAGAGGATTGAAATCTGGGAGTTGCAAAGGATGAAAAGATTCTTGAGGAACCATATTGACAATTAAAAATGATCTCATCTTTAAAACAACACAAGGAATGCACATGTAGAAGGAAAAATGGAAAGCAGAGACAGGAAGACAAGCAAGTATTAGATTGTAAGATCCTTGAAGTAGAAACAATCACGGATGTTGGAAAGATAACCACATCAGCAGTCTAAGAAAAACGAGAGCCAAACGCTTTGAGAAAACACCAACGGCCAAACAGAAGAAGAGCTTTGTACACGTACATAGCTGTAGCGCCAGTCTCAACAAGTTTCCTTAATTAGCTTTGCAGGCTTTTAGAAACAAAATAGACTATTTTTGGGACAAAATCAAGCTCAAGATGTTGCGCCACCTTTGTATATTAACACCCGATCCTAGGATGAAGCCGAGGTTCACTGCCAACCAATTGTTGCTGTAGAAATTACTGATCTGCTCCAGAAGTGGCTGTCTTCACAACAAGTTTTGCCCGCAGTTTGACCTCCAACGCTACCGAAACTGAGATTTATATGCTAATTTCAAAGAATCTTGAGGCTTTGAAGGGATGCCCAGCTTGCATTGCTATAAAATTTGATCTAGAATCCTTCATGCTGAGAGAAACACAGTCCATAATCCTGTCTGTTGAAGGTATTACAGAATTCTCTTGGCTATCTTCCAGTGCGTAGGGAATGGATTGATATTAAACTGGCTCATTTTGAAAACTGTATAAGCAATTTCAGGGCGTGTATTGTCTGCCAAGTACATGAGTGATCCGATTAGCCTCTTGTAGGGCACGTTCTACATGGCTTCCTACTGTTCTGCATTCTGCGGGCAGCCTTGCTTGGTCAGAATTGTTCCAGCTACCATCGGCGTATTAGCTCCCTTGCAATTTGTCATTTGAAAATCATCAATGATTTTTTGAATGTATCTTGACTGGTGAAGATACAACTTCTCTTCATCAAGCTCTCTGTCAATCTGCAATCCTAGGTAGCATCTTGCTTTCCCTATGTCTGATATTTCAAAATGTTGTGAAATATCATGCTTCACTTGAGCAATTAGCTCGTCGCTTCTGGACAGGATCAAAGTGTCATCCACGTAGACTGTTATGATCATAATTTTTCCATTTTGGTGACTTTTGTACAAACATTGTAGTCGGCCATCAATGGTTGAAATCCTAAGGATTTGAGAGTGTGATCCTTCTTCTTATACCACTACCTGGTAGACTACTTCAATCCGTATATGTTTCTTTGCATTCGGCAGGCGTAGTTTGCAAAGTGTGAGCAGATGAATCCTGGTGGCTAGCATATAGACCTCTTCATTCAACTCGTTGTGTAAGAAGGCGGTCTTTTCATCCACTATGTGGATCTTGAGATTGTATATTGCTGCATATGCAAATAGTAGGCGTAAGGATGAATGCTTTACGACTGGAGAAAAAGTTTCAATATAGTCAACACCATACTTTTGAGAGACACCTTTCGCCACCAGTCTGGCCTTGTATTTTGATATGTTGCCATCAGGTCCATACTTGTATTTGAAAACTCATTTGCACTTTACAATCTTCTTGTCTGCTAGTAATGGCTCCAGATTCCAGACATTGTTCTGCTCCATGGAATTCATCTCGTCTTCCATCGCTTTAATCCACTTGCCCAGGCTGGTAAAGCACATTTTCTCTCTCAAAGAAAGTCATTTTCTCTCTCTAGAATTTATTGATCCCCAGGCTTCCTTTAATCATGCCTAGATCGCATGAGGTGATTGCACATCAATTCAAGATCTCTGGACTTCGCTAGAATCGATGAAAGTTTTTCAGCCATAGGAACTTGGCGCCGGCTGGATTCTAGTCACAGTGGCACTGGGAGCAACGCCGGCGCCGGTGACGCCAGGAGCAGCAGTGGCACTACTGGCGCTGGGGACAATGTTGGTTCCAGTGGCTCCAGAAGTAAAGCTTGTAAAGGTAGCTTTACAACATCCACTCCACCTTTATAAAATCTGATGTCCTCATTAGATGTCAGATTAAAATAAAGGTGTCTCCCAATTAAAATTAAATATACATTTAAGCTACTTGGCATAGTACTCAATTTACTGGCCACTTTTTATTAACAATGTAACTGGCACACCACAAGTCAGAGGCTCAGCTCTTTTATATTGAAAAATTACATAACTTGAAAATATTACTTTGGGGAAAAGCGTAGATTTTATATCGCTTACGTAAAACCCGAGAACCTTATTTTACTTGGTGACATGGGGTTGTTGAAGTATTCACCCTTGTCACTTTTGCCCTTGACTTTGGAACTCCTTTGAGCTCTGGATTTGTCCGTTCTGCACTTTGTGTATAGCTCTCTGAGCTCCAGTTTTGATCATTTCTGCACAGGTATCAAGGCTCCTTGAGCCAAAGGATTTATCATTGTTCGCTCACTTTATGGTCCACTCCGTGCCTTCTTGCTTTTGCACCTTGATTTCTCTCCTTGTCCCAGCCTGATCTTGATCCTTTTTCTTTCAGCTCTTTAAGGTATGCAAAGATTGAGTACTCCGCAATGCACCTCTCACTTAGCTTGAAGTAGTTGTCTTTAAATCAACACAAATGTAACCATTGACCTTGTGGAGAGCCAAGGGGTCACACTATTTTGATCCGCATACAAACTATCTCTTCACATTTGTTTGAAGCACCATGTCCATCGCGCAAAACATGAGTTTCACAATTCCATCACTGGTCAGTTGCCTCATAGTCAAAACAAGAAATGTACATTTTGCTTGGCTTCAAGTAGCTCTTTTTGAATCAGACACATGCATCCAGAGTTTGCACTAGTTCGATTCCAATACGAACTATCCCTTAGCGTCCATTCGAGGTACCATGTCTCTTGTGCACGATTCAACTTTCACAGTTCCTTCGTTGATCAGCTGTTTTACACGCAACACAAGTTAGCGTACTCATTGTGTCTCCTCATCATTGCTGTCCAGAGAAAGCCTATAACAAGCTTTTCATTCCACAACAAGGACTTGTCAACTTACTAGGTCCAAAGTTTGCCAGCAGTCTCCTCGTGTGAGTATGGCTAAGTCACCTTGAATTTGCCCCCATTTTGATTAACTTTCATTCAATATTTGCATCAAGAGTGAGAGGTGTGTGTGTGATAGTTCTCCTCCACTTATAAAATCAGCTGACCGGACTTAGAGTTCTTAGAAAAAAAAATCTTTCCAACACTTTGCTTTCCATCTACTAGGATTATGGCTTGATCTAACTTGTTGCCAATCTCTGAACAGGATCCTAGTCTTTTCCCTTTGAGGAAAATCTCAACTGACACTGGATATCACCCATGCTCAGTGAGTTTCAGTTCCGAAGGTAGTCATCCCAAATGAAGACCAACTGTTCCATAGAAGATCTCCCCTAAAATTGCCTTTTCTAGCTTTTGACTTCTTGCTTGCATATGGTGGGCTTTGTCACAAATGAAAACTAACCCAAGTAATAGGCTAGCCATCCACCCTTTGCAAACATCGAGTTGTTTTGTTGTCATTCACATGCAAGTACTTGAACCACGAATCCATGTGCAGTGAGTTTCAGTTTCGAAGGTAGCCATTCCAAATGAAGACCAACTGTTCCATAGAAGATCTCCAGTAAAATTGCCCTTTCCAACTTTTGACTTCCTACTTGCATCTGGCAGGCGTTATCGCAAATGAAATTAACCCAAGAAACAGGTTAGCCATCCATCCTTTGCAAACATCGAGTTATTTCGTTGTTGTTCACGTGTGAGTACGTGAACTGCAAATCCGCCCCACAGATTTTGTAGTCCTCTTTGTTTGATGGTATCAGCCTTCAAAAGAAAGGTTCCTTCTCGAGGCAACAGCTCCTTGTATCACAAGCAATCATGCAAACCAGACAAAGCACGCTGTACTAAGACTCACTATGAATACATACAAGCAAGACACTCAGGCATGTTTATTAACAAATAACAAAGACAAGGTTCCCCTTTGAGATAGTCTGTCAAAGGACCTTTGCCTAGTTGCGCCCATACAGATCGATCACTAAATCAGCCCACAGAAAACACACATCCAACTATCCATGCTTTCACCATTAAGCAGCACATCGCCTCAGTCACACCCCACCAACTCTAGTCGATAGCAATTATAGCTAAATGATCGGCAACTATCCCACATTGGCAGCTAACCACCCGTGCTTTACACTTGAATTCGAGCAGCATCTTTGTATCAATGGTTAACCCGTAGAGTTTGCATGTGTCACTCTACACCCCACAACGCACAGACCGTGCTTTCACCTACCTAGGCAGCACTGCCCAAACCACGAGAACTGACTATGCTTACACCTCAAGGGCAGCACCTTGACTTATCAAGTCCCCTATTCTGCCGACCACCCCGATTGTGGACGCACCTGTACTTACACAGTGGGCAACACCTTGGACAACAATTGTGTCCTAATGAACCCCAAACAATGGCCATTTCCATGAGATCCGCATAGCTGACCGACTAGTCAGCTCTGATACCACATGTAGCACAGGCATTCCAAAGAGAATCAGGAACCACGACTTAGCTTCCCGGCTTTCAACTCTTGTCATCCGAACCCACTTGATATACAAGCAGCCAACTCACCAACAACGATCAAACTTAACCAACTTGAAGTTCGAAAACCAACATTGAGATTCAACCTGGCGCCATGCCAGACTGGGGGGTCCCAATGTGGGTGGCCTCCCTCCAAGCAAGCCACCCGCCGGCATACATCAAACTTAGCTAACTCGAAGCTTCATTACAAATGAGTAACATCCATTCCAAGCAAGTCGTCTGACTTACATCAGACTTAATCAACTCAAAGCTTTGTCACGAGCGCTGAAAGCCAACCTGGCACCACACTAGACTGGACAACCATAAACAGGTAACTTCCACCCAAGAAAGCCATCCAACTCAGCCGACAAGCATCATTCCCCAATAGCTTAACCCATTCACGTTCCTGCAAGGAACACTCAGAACTACAAGATGTGACAGATATGAAGACAACCAGTTCCTAGACCGAATGGTCCTGACAGCATACCGCTGGAGTCTCAGATCGAATGGTCCCAATGGCATACCGCTGGCATTCCGGGATACGACCCTCAGCTATGTGCCAGATCAAAAAGTTTTGAAGCGGCCATACAATTGGCGCTTTATCGAACACTGAAACCCAAAAGGTAATCAAAGTCAATTTGAGAAAAATCTCACTTTATTAATAAATCTAAGAAGGTTACATTTTAAGTGTGTGACTGACCCTAGTCTTTATTAAAAATGCACAATTCTAGCTTGACTAGTTTTGGTCATATGACTTGTAAATAGTTAGATGGTCATGATGTGGCTTGTCACACGTGCCAAATAGCATAGGATTCCATTCATAAGGATGTTCTCAAGTAGACCTAAGTGTTAGAACCTTTGGAATGAGTCCAAATTATGCTTAGATACAAGGGAGAAAAAATAGGAGCTATTTTTGGTAGTTTTTGCATTGTTGAGGGATCTCCAAGATTCCAACCCTAACTCGGTAGGGATGAAAGATCCACCAAAATTAGCATTAGGGATAGGTTTAGGGCTACTCATACCTGCCCAAAACCGTGATGGATCATGTATATATAGGTGATGATATCTCACCAAAATCAATCAAGCAATTTCATGTTTTTTCTCTCATAATGGTGCAATTGCTCTCTATGTTCATAATTGTTTGAGTACTTGTGATTACTAATGATTATAGGATTGAATGTAGGTCTGGTGTATAGTACTCAGACTGTGGGAGGCCGTACTTTCACACGTGTGAAGCCTTCTTCAAGGATTTGGACCATTTAGTGAGGTTCAAGCATAGATTTTTGATGGATTTTGATGGTTCAACTTGTGCTAATCTTATGAAATCATAATCTATTGTTTCCCTCATCATTTCAAGTGTTTTAGGATCCTTATTTGCTGTAATTTTTACATGGTATCAGAGCCTAAAGGCTGAAATGAGCTAAATCCTTGGTTTTCATTCAATTTGATCACAATTTTTGATCTAAATCTTGTGTAGATTGGATCTTAGCATCTAGTATTGATTCTAGAACTCAAAGTGAATCAAATACATTGGAGATTGGTGTTGTGTGACTTCATTTACAGGTGTTTAGGTGTCTAAAACCAGAGGCAAAGTTGAATTCAATTCACATTACCAAGATAGCAAGTTTTGCTTGCTCCAAGCATTGATTTCTAAGCGAGTTTTGGAGGTGATTTCATAGAGGAGGCTTTCTAGCATTCAAGGAGAGGGAAGATCAGAGTTTTGGGGACTCTTCAAGGCTGTTCTAAGGTGTAGTAGGCACCTCCTAACGTGATTTAGGTTCAGTCCAACCATTGCTTGACTTATGCACCAAATTAGATCAATTTTTCATCAATTTTGATCATTTTTTGCTTGTGATTGGATAGTAGATTGTGTTGCATCCTCATTAAGTTCCGTTTAGATCTTTTACAAGTGATTTTGGAAGTATATTAGGTTGCTGAAATTCACTCTTGATCAGATCATTTGGAAGCTTTAATGTTCTTTATAGAAAGAGGGGCAATTCTACTAGTATTGTCTACTTCAATCAAGCAAGTGCATTGTTTCTAGTATTCTATGATTTGATTTTGTTAGAGATCATTCTTAGATCTTTATAGGAAGTCTATTACTGATCTTTTCAGGTCCCTAAGAAGTGGGATAAGGTAGACCTTCAATCAAATCAATAGAAGTAACCTTCATTTGTGTCAAGTCCTTGATTAGGAGACTAGATGGCATCTATAAATGCATATCTTTTGGATACTAATGAAAGGCTCAACAAAACTAACTATTCCATATGAAAAGTTAGAATGGAATCTATCATGATCATGCAAGATCTGATGGAAATTGTAAATGGTAAGGAGGGTGAACCTATTCATCCTCAAGAAAAAGCCAAATACATCAAGAGGTGCAATGTTGCACTACATTGCATAAAAATGAATGTTGCAAATGAACTCTTAAGAGAGGTAGGAGATTGCACTTCAGCTCAAGATGCTTGGGAGACTTTGCAAAAGGTCTATGAATCCAAGAACCAAACTAGAATGTTAGCTTTGAAGAATCAAATCTATAGAAGCTATCAAAAGAAAGGAGAGAGTGCACATACTTTTGTCCTAAGAGTAAAGGAATTGAACAAAGAGCTAGCCTTTATAGGTGATCCTATCAAGGATGAAGAGCTTTTTCAACTCATATTGAATGGACTAAGCTTTGAATTTGACAATTTGGTTCAGGGATATGCAATTATGGGTAAGCTACCCATACTTGAAGAACTCCAAGGCACACTCATGGCCGAGGAATCAAGAAGGAGCCAAATGCAAGAGAGGATGGATAGGCTTTCCATCCAAGGTGGAGATGACCAAGCTCTCTTCACCAAAGGCAAAGGCAAGTCCAAAGGCAAAGTATCAACATTCAAGAAGTCTACAAAGCTTGAGGATCAAGAAGGACCCTCAAAGACATCTCCATCAACCACCAAAGTCAAGAAGGACAAATCAAAGGTGAAGTGCTACTATTGTAGCAAGATGGGGCATTATGCCTCGGAATGCTTCAAGAGGAAGCAAGATCAAAGCCAAGCCAACATGAGCAAAGAGGAGGAGGAGGAGAGTTCACATGAGGACTCTCTCATGATGTCCATATTTTCTTCAACAAGCTTCAAAGGAGAAGATCCTTGGTGGATTGACTCGGGTGCTAGTTCACACATGACTAGTAAAAGGGAGTTTTTATCTTCTCTCTTATCTTATGATGGACCTATAAAGTTTATCTATACAGCAAATGATGAAGCTTGTAAGATTGAAGGAGTTGGTAGCATTCCCCTTTGCTTAGGATCTTCCAAAAAGATCAACATAGAAGGTGTTTTGTACATTCCTACAATAACAAAGAATCTACTAAGTGTTGGCCAAATGGTAGACAATGGTTTCAATGTTGACTTTGCTTCAAATGAATGTTTCATCAAGAAGAAGGGTAAGATAGTGGCTAAGGGCACTAGACTTGGCAAACTTTATAAGCTGGATGCATTTGTGGATACTAATGTTGTCATGTTGGCCGAGAAGAGCAAGATATCTACCTTTACTTTATGGCACAAAAGACTTGGACATGTCAACTCGGGTTCCATGGAGGCTATGATCAAGGAGGAGTATGCTTTAGGCCTACCAAGGTCTATTGGGAAGGAAGACAAGGTTTGTGAAGCTTGTGCCTTATCCAAGGCACATAAGAAGGTGTTTCCTAACTCCATCACAAAGTCATCTCATCCTCTTGAACTCATACACTCGGATGTGCACATTGCTAGCACCAAATCTAATGGAGGTTCATCCATGTTTTTAACCTTCATTGATGACTACTCAAGATATTGTTGGGTGTTCTTACTTTCCTTCAAGTCTCAAGTATTTGATACTTTTGTAAAGTTCAAGTTGTTTGTGGAAAAGCATCATAATCATAGCATCAAGATTCTTAGAAGTGACAATGGTGGAGAATTCATCTCCAATGAGTTCAAGGCCTTTTGTGAGGAGGAAGGGATCAAGAAAGAGACTTCTTGTCCTTACACTCCTCAACAAAATGGAGTTGCTGAAAGAAGGAATAGAACATTATGTGAATGTTCTAAGGCTTTAAGATTAGATGCTTGTTTGCCCAAATCCTTTTGGGGTGAGTCTCTTGTATGTGCAAACTACTTGATGAATAGGGTGTCTTGCAAAGCAATTGAAGGCAAAACTCCTTATGAGATGTTGTATGGAAAGAAACCCAATCTTAATCACTTGAAAGTTTTTGGGTGTATATGTTATGTGCATGTGCCATTGGAAACAAGAACCAAGGAGGATCCATCTTCCACAAGAGGGATCATGCTTGGATATGCAAGCTCAAGCAAGGGCTACAAAGTCTATCTCCCATCCTTGAACAAATTTGTTGTTTCAAGGGATGTCATCTTTGATGAACATCATATGCATATGCTTGAAGAAGGCTCAAGTGCTCCAACAATCAAGAAGAAGATGGCCGAGGAGCAAGATCTTGGTTTTGAGGAGGAGCTCATGGAGGAGCAAGCACCAAACCCACCTATCACACCAAGGAGATCTTCAAGGGAAAAAGTGGAGCCATCAAGGCTCACATATCAAGGCAAAGGACAGAAAGTTGAGGGTATCTCATCCACTTCTTATGCTTTATCTTGTTTTGAAGAACCATCTAATGTTGAAGATGCATTGAACTCCAAAGAATGGTATAAAGCTATGTTGGATGAGTATGATGCCTTGATTGAGAATTAAACTTGGTTGCTTGTTGAGAGACCTCAAAGGAATGTAATAGGATGCAAGTGGGTCTTCAAGCTTAAGTTGAATGCAAATGGGAGTGTTAACAAACATAAAGCAAGATTAGTTGCAAAAGGTTATGCTCAAGAGAGAGGGATAGACTATGAGGAAACTTTTGCACCCGTGGCCAAGATGGTCACAATAAGACTAATCATTGCACTTGCATCACATTTTGGATGGATTCTATGTCAAGTGGATGTCTCTAATGCTTTCTTGAATGGTTTTTTGGAAGAGGATATCTATATGGAGCAGCCACAAGGGTTCATCAAGCATGGAATGGAGAACAAAGTAGAAGGTTAAAAACATGGATGAACCTCCATTAGATTTGGTGCTAGCAATGTGCACATCCGAGTGTATGAGTTCAAGAGGATGAGATGACTTTGTGATGGAGTTAGGAAACACCTTCTTATGTGCCTTGGATAAGGCACAAGCTTCACAAACCTTGTCTTCCTTCCCAATAGACCTTGGTAGGCCTAAAGCATACTCCTCCTTGATCATAGCCTCCATGGAACCCGAGTTGACATGTCCAAGTCTTTTGTGCCATAAAGTAAAGGTAGATATCTTGCTCTTCTCGGCCAACATGACAACATTAGTATCCACAAATGCATCCAGCTTATAAAGTTTGCCAAGTCTAGTGCCCTTAGCCACTATCTTACCCTTCTTCTTGATGAAACATTCATTTGAAGCAAAGTCAACATTGAAACCATTGTCTACCATTTGGCCAACACTTAGTAGATTCTTTGTTATTGTAGGAATGTACAAAACACCTTCTATGTTGATCTTTTTGGAAGATCCTAAGCAAAGGGGAATGCTACCAACTCCTTCAATCTTACAAGCTTCATCATTTGCTGTATAGATAAACTTTATAGGTCCATCATAAGATAAGAGAGAAGATAAAAACTCCCTTTTACTAGTCATGTGTGAACTAGCACCCGAGTCAATCCACCAAGGATCTTCTCCTTTGAAGCTTGTTGAAGAAAATATGGACATCATGAGAGAGTCCTCATGTGAACTCTCCTCCTCCTCCTCTTTGCTCATGTTGGCTTGGCTTTGATCTTGCTTCCTCTTGAAGCATTCCGAGGCATAATGCCCCATCTTGCTACAATAGTAGCACTTCACCTTTGATTTGTCCTTCTTGACTTTGGTGGTTGATGGAGATGTCTTTGAGGGTCCTTCTTGATCCTCAAGCTTTGTAGACTTCTTGAATGTTGATACTTTGCCTTTGGACTTGCCTTTGCCTTTGGTGAAGAGAGCTTGGTCATCTCCACCTTGGATGGAAAGCCTATCCATCCTCTCTTGCATTTGGCTCCTTCTTGATTCCTCGGCCATGAGTGTGCCTTGGAGTTCTTCAAGTATGGGTAGCTTACCCATAATTGCATATCCCTGAACCAAATTGTCAAATTCAAAGCTTAGTCCATTCAATATGAGTTGAACAAGCTCTTCATCCTTGATAGGATCACCTATAAAGGCTAGCTCTTTGTTCAATTCCTTTACTCTTAGGACAAAAGTATGTGCACTCTCTCCTTTCTTTTGATAGCTTCTATAGATTTGATTCTTCAAAGCTAACATTCTAGTTTGGTTCTTGGATTCATAGACCTTTTGCAAAGTCTCCCAAGCATCTTGAGCTGAAGTGCAATCTCCTACCTCTCTTAAGAGTTCATTTGCAACATTCATTTTTATGCAATGTAGTGCAACATTGCACCTCTTGATGTATTTGGCTTTTTCTTGAGGATGAATAGGTTCACCCTCCTTACCATTTACAATTTCCATCAGATCTTGCATGATCATGATAGATTCCATTCTAACTTTCCATATGGAATAGTTAGTTTTGTTGAGCCTTTCATTAGTATCCAAAAGATATGCATTTATAGATGCCATCTAGTCTCCTAATCAAGGACTTGACACAAATGAAGGTTACTTCTATTGATTTGATTGAAGGTCTACCTTATCCCACTTCTTAGGGACCTGAAAAGATCAGTAATAGACTTCCTATAAAGATCTAAGAATGATCTCTAACAAAATCAAATCATAGAATACTAGAAACAATGCACTTGCTTGATTGAAGTAGACAATACTAGTAGAATTGCCCCTCTTTCTATAAAGAACATTAAAGCTTCCAAATGATCTGATCAAGAGTGAATTTCAGCAACCTAATATACTTCCAAAATCACTTGTAAAAGATCTAAATGGAACTTAATGAGGATGCAACACAATCTACTATCCAATCACAAGCAAAAAATGATCAAAATTGATGAAAAATTGATCTAATTTGGTGCATAAGTCAAGCAATGAATGGACTGAACCTAAATCACTTTAGGAGGTGCCTACTACACCTTAGAACAGCCTTGAAGAGTCCCCAAAACTCTGATCTTCCCTCTCCTTGAATGCTAGAAAGCCTCCTCTATGAAATCACCTCCAAAACTCGCTTAGAAATCAATGCTTGGAGCAAGCAAAACTTGCTATCTTGGTAATGTGAATTGAATTCAACTTTGCCTCTGGTTTTAGACACCTAAACACACCTGCAAATGAAGTCACACAACACCAATCTCCAATGTATTTGATTCACTTTGAGTTCTAGAATCAATACTAGATGCTAAGATCCAATCTACACAAGATTTAGATCAAAAATTGTGATCAAATTGAATGAAAACCAAGGATTTAGCTCATTTCAGCCTTTAGGCTCTGATACCATGTAAAAATTACAGAAAATAAGGATCCTAAAACACTTGAAATGATGAGGGAAACAATAGATTATGATTTCATAAGATTAGCACAAGTTGAACCATCAAAATCCATCAAAAATCTATGCTTGAACCTCACTAAATGGTCCAAATCCTTGAAGAAGGCTTCACACGTGTGAAAGTACGGCCTCCCACAGTCTGAGTACTGTACACCAGACCTACATTCAATCCTATAATCATTAGTAATCACAAGTACTCAAACAATTATGAACATAGAGAGCAATTGCACCATTATGAGAGAAAAAACATGAAATTGCTTGATTGATTTTGGTGAGATATCATCACCTATATATACATGATCCATCACGGTTTTGGGCAGGTATGAGTAGCCCTAAACCTATCCCTAATGCTAATTTTGGTGGATCTTTCATCCCTACCAAGTTAGGGTTGGAATCTTGGAGATCCCTCAACAATGCAAAAACTACCAAAAATAGCTCCTATTTTTTCTCCCTTGTATCTAAGCATAATTTGGACTCATTCCAAAGGTTCTAACACTTAGGTCTACTTGAGAACATCCTTATGAATGGAATCCTATGCTATTTGGCACGTGTGACAAGCCACATCATGACCATCTAACTATTTACAAGTCATATGACCAAAACTAGTCAAGCTAGAATTGTGAATTTTTAACACTCCTCCTCACTATCTAGCTTGGTTCAATCATTGCTTTACTAATCACTCCAAGTGATGATCTGAACTTCATAAAAGGTGTCTTTTGAAGTGGTTTAGTAAGTAGATCAGCTACACATTCATTGCTTGAAACATGCTCCAAAGCAATCTCCTTGGCTTGCACCATTTCTCTCACAAAGTGATGGCATATCTCAATGTGCTTAGATCTTGCATGGAAGATTGGGTTAGATGCAAGGTGTTGGGCTGATATATTGTCATTGTAGATGATTGGTGCCTCCTCTGAATCCACGATCTTTAGTTCCACCAATAATCTCTTGATCCAAAGTACCTCCTTTGTAGTGGTTGTCAAAGCTTTGTACTCGGCCTCGGTTGAAGATAGAGATATGGTTTCTTGCTTTTTTGAAAGCCATGAAACCACACCTTCTCCTATGAAAGTTGAATAGGCACTTGTTGATTTCCTATCCCTCTTGTCCCCTGCAAAATCTGAATCACTAAATGCATGAAGGTTAATCACATCTCCTCTATATAGAATCCCAAAATCCAATGTACCCGAGATGTATCTTAGAATCCTCTTAGCCTTTTTCCAATGGATATTCAATGGCTTTTGCATGGATTGGCTCAACCTACATACACTAAAGCTAAGATCTGGTCTAGTTATAGTGATCCACATTAAGGAAAAATGCTGGCACCGAGGACAATGCTGGAGCTAGTGGCGCTAGAAGTAAAGCTTGTAAAGGTAGCTTTACAACATCTTCCAATGACATATTAGTGGACTTTGCATGTATTGATTCAATTTGCCAACACAAAAGCTAAAATCTGATCTAGTGATGGTCAAATGGATCAAGGAACCAATAAGTTTTTCATAGGTAGTGATGTCCTCAAAGGATGTTTCATCACTTTCCTTAGAAACTTTCACATTTAGTTCCATGGGAGTTTCAACCCCTTTACAATCCTTCATGTCAAACTTCTCTAAGATGGACCTAGCATATTTAGATTGACATATGAAAGTAAAATTATCAAATCTAGTGACTTCTATTGCATGTGTAACCTTTAGAAGTCCTAGATCTACCATCTTAAACTCACTAGACAAGGAAATTTTTACATCTCTAATGCCATCATGATCATTTTATGTGAGAATTATATCATCAACATATAAAACCAAAAGAATGATCTTTTACATCTATAGTACAATGATAGTTCATAGGAACTTACAACAAATGCAATGGAAATAAGATAAGAATGCAACCTAGAGTACCAAGATCTAGGTGCTTGCTTGAGTCCATAAAGACTCTTCTTCAAACTCAATGTTGATATTAATCAGAGTGCAATTTTTTTCTCACTACTGTATTGTTCATTTGCGCAATTTGTATGAATCATTCTTCTTGAATATTTCTACTGATAACTATCGCGTTTCCATTCCTACATGCCTACGCTCAAAGCTTCGAGCTTCCGCTGCCGGTCATTCCCACGTTGTACGACACAAGAGACAAATTTTGAAAGGAATTTCCACTTCAAAGAAAAAACAACTCAGCCGACTCTTTCTCCCATCCCTCAGCATATGGAAATATCTGAGTGGAAGAACATGCGAGTGTCAGAAATGGTGAACTCCTAGATTTTGCCCAGTAATACGAATCTTGAGTTGGAGATCTGCCACAATTATAGCTTCAGATACTACTTTGGGACGTGTGACCACCGATGATCTCGCTTTAGAAATCAATACCAACGGAATTCAAATACAAGCCACTTTATACCTATGATTGGGTCATCACTGGTTTTTTCTAGCGGTTCAAGTTGCACTTCTAGACGAGATCCCTCGATTAGCCTTAGGGTTCATATGATGGACCTAGAATACCAGTTCCTACCCCCACCAGGTGACGTGTGCCAACTAGTCAAACGAGGAATTCCAAGATATCATTTCTACATGCTAGTATTTCATCACAACCTACAACCCTGAGATATATTATTTGGAATACAACATCATGAGGGCTATAGTTATTTAGAAGTATATGAACTCAGGCCAGACGGATCATGGAGACTAACTGACGCCACATCCACTCCCTACGCAGAAGTATCGCAATCACCTTCGAATACCCCTTACGTTGATCCATCTGAACAATACCCCGAATCACCTGGGACCACTAATACCACGAACATAAATCCAAGTATAGGATTCAAAGAGCATTGCATCAATACCTTGAACTAGTTATAAACATTTCAAGTGACGGACTATCCCAAGATCCAGTTAATAGTCCTAGCCTAGAAGTGAGAACTACTTAAGGCGTTTGGGTTGGATTTAAGTTGGATCTCATGAGACTCTTGACTAGAAATCCCTTTGAGCTCCTCGAGTGATTTCTACCCTCCCCGAGATTCATTTAGATTCTATCTAGGGTTCATCCTCAAATTTACCACAATCGTACATCAGTATCATGAATAGCTGCACCCCTTAGATGTTGTCCAGTTCTATGCATAGAAGGATGGATGATAATAAGATTTGTCACCCTCGACACCCAGCATGAAAGCATTCGTACCGGATATTTAGCCATTGAGGTAGTCAAATAAGGTCAGTTTAGAATATGCATCTATTGTCACATAGATCCCGTTATGTATTGGATCCACACATGTGAAATATAGTACCTTACTGTTATTGTATGGAAAACAACTTTATTTTATCATATATTTGATGTTTTCTCAAGATCTTATTGAGTTTACATCACTTAGTTGATGTTAGATTTCTACATTGTCATTGGTGCTAGTTGTGTTGTCATTCATAACCAAAGATCAAAGGGACATTTTGGATCTTAGTGATTCATATTCCTTCACAAAGTACATGAGCCAATCTCCTTCAACACTTCATTAGAAACATTCCTCTTGATGATATGAAGGGCCACCCTTGTCCTCTTCTTGTACTTTTGGACCTCTTGGAGCTCTTTTGAGGCTCCTCCTCAAGTCCTAGCACAATATCTATCACATCTTGGAGCACCAAAATGGACTCCATCCTCACCTTCCAAATAGCATATTTGGAGGTGTTCGATCTCCAACAAAATGGAACCTAAGGAAGTCATTTTCCTTTGAGAAATTCACTTGTAATGGATCAAAATCTCTCTCTCTCTCTCTCTCTCTCTCTCTCTCTCTCTCTCTCTCTCTCTCTCTCTCTCTCTCTCTCTCTCTCTCTCTCTCTCTCTCTCTCTCTCTCTCTCTCTCTCTCTCTCTCTCTCTCTCTCTCTCTCTCTCTCTCTCTCTCTCTCTCTCAATAATGGATTCAAAAAAGGTGTACTACCAACTCCAATATGAGATCTTGCAACTTGGTGTGAGACCTATCTCACTAGCTCTACCAATCTCTCTCACACTAGATCAAACTCTCATCTCAAGATGGAGCAAGGACAAAGTTTGGGTCAACTTGACTCAAGCACACAAAAGCACTAAAAAAAACATACACAAATGACTCAAATACAATTGTATTGCATGAAACTATTTGGCTATGACCTCAAAAAATTGTCAAATAGAGAAGTTTGGCAAGCTTTTTTCTAAGTTTTTGGATCAAACAAGCATGATATGAGTCAAACTAAATGTGTCCAACCAGGTTGGGTGTCCTACCCACCTTGATTCAAATGGATATAACTTTTTATTGGCACATCCAATTGATGTGAACCAATTGCAACATAATCTTGACTCAAATACCTTTCTAGCAAGCTATCAAGCATTGATTTTGGATCTAACTTGGAAGAGAACCACTTGTTCAAAGATGGTTGTCCTTCATACGTATCTGAGCACTAAATTCTATATAACACCATGCACTTAGCATAGATGTGTCCAATTATAGAAAAATCAATTCTCATTGGGACCCACAATGGGGCCAAGGTGATAAAATTCCAGCAAGCTCACACGTGTGGGGAATGATTCTCAAGTGTGAATGATCTTGTTAAGCTTTGTGTTTAGCACATAAATTGATTCTAGATTGAATGCCAAGATCTAGTATGAGATTTTATGGCTAAATTACAATCTAGCATGCTAAGAATCAAAGAATGATTGCTTTGAAAAACAAGAGAGAAGAAATACAAGAATTTAATGCATTACCATAAGTCTCTAATCGAGTTAGAGAGAAAAAGAGAGAGCAAAATTCAAGCAAACAATTGTGTAGATTCAAAATAAAATGAAATAGCTTCAAAGCTTGGTTCTTCATCAAAAATTATGAGAGAGTCTACAAATATTTATGGAGTTTGGAGTAGCTCGAGATAGAACCATCTCCATCCAACTTTCATCCACATCTAAAAGTGAAAACTAGAGACTTAGTGACATTTGTCACTTTACATGCATGCATTTCTACCTACTTTTACCAAGTGTCAAATTTTCAACTAGAATTTTACAAATCATCATGCATGTGTCCAATTCACTTTGTGCATGCCTTGCATGTCACTATGGATCACTTACAACCATTGCATGTGATATGCCACAAGTTTGTACAAGCCTATTATTGACATTTCTATGTCTACATTCTATATGCAAGTTATATTTTACCAACTAGATTTTTCTATAGTAGGTGATAGTAGCTAACATTTCTATGTTAGTGATTTACAGTAGCTGGCGTTTCATTGTATCATCTACATTTTTTCAAAACACTCAATATCTATACGTGTCGTTTACAAGGCACGTGCAACTATCACATAAGCAAATGTCAAAAAGCTACTAAACTGAAAATGTACATTAGACTCTGAAATAAACTGGGCTTACTATATTTAACATTAAGGACCATGCATCATGTACTCACATCATTTTGAACTTTAGCCTTAATATTGAAGCTTGTTCTTTATTTTCTCTATATCCCTACTAATTTGGCACCTCTATAGAGAAGAGGAGGCAAAGGAATTCAAATATCTACTGAAGATCATTCTCGTTATAGGGCAGAAGGAAAGAAGAACTTGGATTTGTGGACAGATGGAACATTATATCCTCAAGATCCTAGTACTTTGACTCATCTCGCATTCTCTTCAATAACTAATCTAGTTACATGGATATGCAATGGGCATACTGGATTACTAGGATATTGTGAGAGATTGAAGAATCATGAAAATCAGTTTATTATGAATAAAATCTACTTTTTAGAATGTGAGTTGATATGGATATCCTCTTATTGTCAGAATAGAGATTGTCTTCTCCAAAAGACCTTAGAGGAAAATGAACAACTTAAAAGAAATAGTGAATCATTACAAAAGATAACAATCGATATCAAATCAAAACTAGAGCAAATGCAATCAATCTTACAATCTATTCAAATTGAGAACTTACAATTATTGAGAAATGTGGAATTGGCCAAGAAGAAGGCTGAGAATAAGAAGCAAAAGCGACAAAGTTGCAAGGATATTCAAACTCTTTCAAAAGGAGGTTATCAAAATAGAAGGATTCGTGCATTAAGGTAAGCATATTCTAATTTTTGTAACTTGACCAATGACATATAGATTTAATTCACCTACGACAATATTCTGCTAACTATCTATTTTTTTTGCAGATCTGCATTAGTAGCTCCTCGGAATCTTAAAGACAATGCTTCACTTGGAATGTCATTGGGCTCAATATTGACAGGAAAATCCACTGAGTGTATCATGATGAACAATAAGAGTTCAAATGTAAAGTGCAAAATAGCAAAGTCTTTGATGGTGGACATTCAAAAAATTTTAGATAAGACTATAGTTCAAGGTGCTTGTGATTTTGCAGGTATTAGCAGGGAAGCATATGCCACAATATTTAAACTTATTAGAGAAGCTTTTAAGCAAGTTCGAATTAGAAAAGTCCCAATCCCAAGGTCATATCACTTGAAGAAAGAGAGGGATACATTAAACATAGGTACACATAAGATCGGCACCCCATTTCATATTGAGGAGGTGTATGAAACTGATGGAAGATCATTATCTTATAGCTCATCAAACAACTTATTTGTTGATCTAAATCACTTGCTAACATACATGGTCACATTTTATGATATAACCTTTGAAAAGGTGAATAATAAAATAATCATACTACTTAAGTTAGATGAGTCAGAGATTGTGAAAGGGTAGAAGATGGAGAGGGTTAGTATAACTCTCATGAATGGTGCACTATCATAAACAATGGATCAAGGAGATTTCAGATTCAGTGTCCGATCGGAGAATGATATATGGTGGTTGGTAGCATTTCAGGTAATTTTTCTCATTATTACATTAGATTCCATGGATAATATTAATTCATATTATACTAAGTTTGATTAATTCTTTGGACAGGTACTAAAGGAGGATCATGGATATTCTCTAAGACATCTTATCCTAGGATCATCAAGGACCATATGGATGGAGGATTTCTCAATGTTCCAGGAGCTGGAGACTTCAATATTGAATGGCACTTAGCAGGTGATTTGAAAATATTGAAATGCATGTATAATGTCTCTAATGGTGCTACATCTAAACACCCTTGTTTGTACTGCATGAAAATGACAAAAGATGTAACTAGAAGTACATGAATTACTGGAGAATATGCAGATTCCCTTGAAAAACATGTTTGCACTTTTCATATAGAAGTTAGAATAATAGAAAAGTTCATTTATCTTCATATAGTTTGTGCTTGGAATACTAAGCCAGCATCATTCTCGAAGGAAGCTATCTCGAGATTAGAAGACATTTTATCAAAAGCAGGACTTCATAAGGGACATGTCAAAATATAGAAAGATAAAAAGCTTTCAGGAAAGCTAGGAAATATGCCTACTAAGACAAGCATAGGAGGAGCAAAAGCATTGATTCCTATCAAACCATATTGATAAGGCTTCTAATATTCAACACTCAGTCTGAATAGATATCATTGCTGCCACTCAGGACTTCGAGAAGAGAAAACTAGAGTATTAAAAGTTAATGTATGGAAGAAGCTTGATAGTATGATTGGAATTCTAAGAAAAGATAAATTTTTTGATATCGATAAGAAAGTTGTACAAAAGACTTGTGTTGAGTTTGTTGATGCAGTATTAAAAGCATGGGGAGAAGATCACATCACTCATTACATGGTTAGTATAAATGCTTCGAGATGCTTTTAATTTTTCCTATATATTCTGATCCAAGCATATGACTGACATTATGATTTTGACATGTGTAGCACAAACTAAGAGATCATACAATAGTTTTTGCAAACACATATGGAAGCATGAGTGTCTGGTGTGAAGGATTTCAAATCATTCAAGATCCAATCCATGTCCCTGATCTTTGGTTACAAAAAGAGCAAACATACAATCCTGCCAATGTAGAAAAATCAGCATCTACATACAAAATGAGATGCAAAATCTAAGAGATATTGATCAAACATGAACCAAAAAAACTACGGTTGATGTCTGTACAACTATAGTACCCTACTATATTTCACACGTGTGGAACCTAAAATAGCAATGAATGACCATTCTACACATAGAATTGCAAGTTAACATCATGAGAGTGCACCAATGAGTAGTAGAACCCAAAAAGGACCATGTATAATGATGAAATGAGAGAGAGAAGAGAGAAGATGTGTATCTCCACGAGTTTCATCCTTTTATAGCAGGTCCAAACCCTATTTGGCCACTTGGCTTTCCCTCCAAAATGTAAACCCTACTATTTTTGGGTCTAGATTCAATGTACCCAAAGTTCAAATTTGAATGTCTCTCAAACTTGAATACCAACTTTCTCACACTTTCAAAAAGTTTTTATTGAATGTATTTTAAACTAATATAACTTCAAAAAAAATTTCTCTAAGTCTAAAATGAGTTTTGGCCTCATATTGACAATTTACCAAAATATGACTAAACTAGACTAAACTAGTTGAAATCTCTCACACTCCCTTTTCAACTAGTTTTGGCATAGTTTTATCCATACTAATTTGATCCAACTCTGGAATGATCTCCATCCTAAGTATAGATCTATTTTCTAAGGTTCTAAAGTATCTTTCATAATTGATATAGAGAAGAGTGTCCAAGTTGGATAATTTTACACATCAAGATATAACTAGAACATGAAGATCCAAATAGAATGTGAAAATAATGATTCCTCCATGCTTAAAATTTGAACTCTCTAAAAATTTACAGCAACCAAACCATAAATGTGAATGATCATCCAATGCTTGCTTGTATCCTCCATATTTGTCCTTTCTTTATATGTATCCACCATAAAACTCCATGAATGAGCCTCCATCGCCATCTTGCCACAAGATATCATCAACACTTGATGACTTGGCCATGAATGAGTGACATAATGAACCTCCATTAGCTTCGTTTCCATCAGCAAAACCAGCCAATAATGCTAGTACAACTTCAACAATAAGATATTGCAAGACGATGTAGCTAGTTTGTCCATATCTTGACAATTTGCACACATCCACATGAAATTGATCAAACATGAGATAGAACAAGTAAAGTAAACTTGAAAAACACTTCCTTGCTACTCCTTTGACCTTACTTGACACTTCAAACACCTGCAAAGATAGATCCATAACATCTTTGCCAAATAGCCTTCCTTTGATGCTCTTGACAGGCTCCAAATTGCCACCTTTCCTTTTGTGTTGTTGAAGTCCTTTGAGACCAACCTCTTGATCTTCCACTTGACCATCAAATTCATTGAACAAACTTTGTTTTTCAGATCCATTACTTTCTTTTATAGTATGAAATTCATGAGAACCAATATCCACTTGCATAGCATCATCTACACAAGAAGATTCTCCAAAACGTGTGAGTAAGGCAAAGTGAGTCGCTTCCACTTGCTTACCTTTCTCTTGAACATCAAAGATATCAAAGATATGAATATCTTCAGACCTAAACCTCTGGAAATATTCCCTCTCAAACATATGATCTAGATCCAACAAGATCTCATCAATGCTTGATCTTGAATTTCCACAAAGGTTAGTGAAAACAATGCCATTGGTGGCACCATCATAAATCAAAAGATAGATTCCAAACTTTCCATCCAACATGAAGTAAAGTAGGTGAAGATGAGTATCAAACCTAATCAATAAGCTCACTAATGAGATCTCCCTTGCCTTAAAAAAATTGCCTCTCGATTTGCTCCATGTAGTCTTCTCCAACCAACCTTTTGCCATCTCGATCATGAGTGATCAATACACAATCATAGAATGCTTTGAGTTGATGAAGAAATGTGAGATCCATGCCTTGGATCTTCCCAAGAACCAATCTTCCATTGCTCTTTCCTTCATAATACTCCATCTTAATGATTGCATCATAAGAAGTAGAAACCTCAAAACATTAGAAGCCATGAAAAAAATGATTAGTACCTTCAACATAAGGATGATTGAAGTACTCTCTTTTTTCAAACAAAAACTTCTACTCAATGTTTTACGTAAAGATTCATATGATAATGATTTTTGCTCAATATCATTCACAATGACATCATTCAAAGTACATCCTACTTTGAACTCTTCACATACTTCTCTTCTTCTTGACTTGAAACTATCTCCCTCACCAAGTCTCTTGATAGAGCCATTTGGTCTACTCTCTTTATGAAGACATGTGACTCCACTTGCTGCAAAAATGACTTTCTTGGACTCATCACAAAAGAATGTAGAAGAACCATCTCCTTCATGCATGCACCTAGCAACATCTTTTTCCATATGATCAAAGAAATCATTAACAACAATCTTTTCCAATGAAGAATCTTCAACCTCCATTGATGAAGTTAGCTCTTTCCTTACCTTTTGCGTGCTTGCACTTGCCATGAAGAACCATTGAAACACCATCATTATCCTAGCACAAAGATGAACATCTCCAAGAAGCATATTTGATCTCGACCTAGATCTAGCATAAGGGAGCTTGTTAGACTTTGCATAAGATCCACCAATCTTATTGATGCTAAAATGGAACTTTGGAAAGTTGAGACCAATATCCTTTTCCATTCCATCCTTTTTGTTAGCCATAACAAAAGCATCAAGCTTGAAATGTCTACATTTTCTATTGCCCCTAGCAACCAAGATTTCTTCCTTTGTAATGAAACAAGCATCACCACCAAACTTTACCATGTATCCTTTCTCTATCATTTGACCAACACTTAGCAAATTCTTTGAAAGTGAAGGAATGTAAAGAACAGCATCAATTCTTGCTTTCATGATTAGTAGAGAGACAAACAGGAATTGAACCAATACCTATCTTTCTTTTTGCCAAAAGAGAAAGTCTCGCCTTGATATTTCCCTTGAGACCACTTGCCTTTTCCTTTGCCCTTGAACTTGCCTTTGATGAACATAGCATCCTCTTCATATTGAGATGTTTATGTAGATCCACCTCCTCTTGATTGAAGCCTATACTTCTCATCCACCAAGATCTCTTGCAAATCCACAATACTTGGCGAAGTCTTTTGAATAGAAAAACTTTGAACAAGATTAGCATGATCATCCAACAAGCCATTAATGACAAAATTTCTAGAATTCACATGTGTGAGAAAGATCCACAAGTATGATAGATCTAATTAAGCTTTATGATTAGCACAATAACCTGATTCTAGATTGAATAGCAAGATCTAGTACAGAAGTTATGGCTTAACCACAATCTAGCATGCTAAGCATCAGAGAATGATAGCAATGAATCATAAATGAGCAAAAACACAAGAAATTAGTGTAATAGCATTAGCCTCAACACGAGTTAGATAGAGAAAGATAAAGAGGTATCAAGCAAAAATTGTGTGGATCCAAAATGGCAAGAGATAGCTACAAAGCTTTGGCTCTTCATCAAAAATTATGAGGAGAGCTACACATATTTATGGAGTTTGAGGTAGCTCGAGGTAGAACCATATCCATCCACCTTTTGATGACATCTAAAGTGAAAACTAGAGTCTATGTGACATTTGTCACATCTCATGTATGTATCTCTACCTACTTTTACCAAGTGTCCTAGTTCTAGCTAAAAATGTACAAATCATCATGCATGTGTCCATTTGCCTTGCATGTCACTATGGATCACTTACAATCAATGCATGTGAAATGCCATGAGTTTCTACTAGCATATTTTTGCTAATTCTAAGTCTACAATCTATATGCAAGTTGTAATCATCAAACTAGATATGACAAATTCGTATAGCTCGAGTTCTATCTAGTCCAAACTTGGAATTTGCATTTATGGAACAACATACTTGCATGGTACAATGTTTGTAGCAAGCCTAAAGTCAAGATGGATTATTTTTTTATTTCAACACTCCTCCTAAAAACAATCTATATTGACTTGAACATGGATCTTAGTATTACTCCAAGATTGGCTCTATGCTTGATGAAGGAACTCTTGTTCAAAGGTTTGGTGAGCATATCAGCAATAGAAGATGATGTGTTGATGTGCTCCAAGTAGATTTCCCCTCCAATGAGCTTCTCTCTCATAAAGTGATGTGCAAATTCAATATGTTTGCTCCTTGCATGAAATATTGGGTTGTTGGAAAGGGCTTGGGCTGAAATGTTGTCACACATGATCATAGGTAGATCATATTCCATGATTATCTTTAGCTCCAATAGCATCCTCTTGATCCAAAGCACTTCCTTTGTTGTTGTAGTGAGTGCCTTATACTCAGCTTCACAAGATGAGAGTGATACAGTATCTTGCTTTTTGGAAAGCCAAGATATCAAGTTTCCTCCAAAATATATGACATAAGCACTTGTAGATTTTTTATCCGCTCTATCACTTGCAAAATCCAAGTCAGAATAACCAACAATAGAAAGATCTTCACTTTTATACAATAAACCATAATCAAAAGTTAAAGATATATATCTAAGCACTCTCTTGGCCATTTTCCAATGATAAATAATGGGATCATGCATAGCCTAGCTCAACTTATGAACACTAAAGCTTATGCCAAGTCTAGTTATTGTGAGCCAAATTAAGGAGCCTATAAGACTTCTAAAAAGAGTGATGTCCATGAAGGATCTTTCATCACCTTTGTTAGGGTCTTCTACATTTTGCTCCATAGGAGTTTCTATAGTCTTACAATCTAACATATTGAACTTTTTTGACATTGAAAGAGCATACTTGGATTGACATACAAAAGCTTTATCTTTAAGAAAGTCAATCTTTAATCCTAATATAGTGAAATTTTCCAAGATCTTCCATCTTGAACTTTTTTCCAGGTGCAATCTTGGTTTTCCCAACTAACTTGATACAACTTCCTATTACAATGATATCATTAACATAAATAAGAAGGATGACAATATCTCTATCAAAAAACTTGACATACAAGAAAGGATCATAGTTACTAAGATTAAATCCTAGTGAATCAAGAAAGGTGTTAAGTCGAGAATACCATAACCTTGGAGCTTGCTTTAGTCCATATAGACTTTTGAAGAGCAAGCAAACTTTGTCTTTGTCATGGATGAACCCAATAGGTTGATCCATATGAATCTCTTCTTCTAGATATCCATTTAAAAATGCATTAGAGACATCTAGTTGAAGAACTTGCCAATTGAAAGAACAAGCAATAGAAATTATGATTCTAATTGATACCATCTTTGCAATTGGAGCAAAAGTCTTTTTTGCTTGATTTAGCTCTCAAATTCTTGTACAATCAGAGATGTTAGCATGCAAAGCTCAATTTGGCTCTAATAGCATGACAAAATTTCCAGAATTCACACATGTGGGAAAGATCCACAAGTATGATAGATCTAATTGAGCTTTATGATTAGCACAATAACCTGATTCGAGATTGAATAGCAAGATCTAGTATGAAAGTTATGGCTTAACCACAATCTAGCATGCTAAGCATCGAGAATGATAGCAATGAATCATAAATGAGCAAAAGCACAAGAGATTAGTGTATTAGCATTAGCCTCAACACGAGTTAGAGAGAGAAAGATAGAGAGATATCAAGCAAAAATTGTGTGGAACCAAAATGGCAAGAGATAGCTACAAAGCTTTGGTTATTCATCAAAAATTATGAGGACAGCTACACATATTTATGGAGTTTGAGGTACCTTGAGGTAGAACCATATCCATCCACCTTTTGATGACATCTAAAGTGAAAACTAGAGTCTATGTGATATTTGTCACATCTCATGTATGTATCTCCTCTCCTCAAGAGAGAGAGAGAATATTCTCTTTAGGATTTCCATGCAGCCTAAATTGAGGTATTGACTTCCTATTCTTGCATTAAAGCAGTCTTCACCATGCATGTGGTCCTATGTCCAATTATAGGTCTGGGCCCTCATATGATTATTAATTATTTAAAACAACCATGTCCGGAATGACGTAGCATAACTAATACCCACATACAACTGGAGTGACCAGCTATCCATGTTAGGAATTATTCTGATTCCCTTGTACAGGACATGGACATAACACATTCACTACTTAAGACAAGATAAATAATGCTTGCCTTAAGTTGCCTTCGAGCGACCATGCAAATACATCTTGGTACTCTCTCAACAATTCAGTGAATTTTGCTAATTCTGTCTAGGCAAGAGACTGAGAAACATGCACAAATTTACCAGGTGCAAGTTCAATCAGCTCAGCAAAATCTAGAAAATAATATCTTCCGTCATACTGGCCTTGGTATGGCCATAAATTTCGTGCATGGCTGACTCCATGGATTTATTCTTGTCATTAGCTTGGCCTTTATTTCCAAATTCTTGTTCGGATTCGTCAGATTCATCATCAGTATCTTCATCACCTTGATCAGAATCTTCAGAATTCATGTTTGCAACTTTTGATTCGTTCAAAGATATATCAACTTCTGCATTGCAGACATCGAACAATTCTTCTTCATCATCCGATGAATCATTATTCTCATAGCATTCGAAATGATTTAATTCTAAGTCTGATGCATTAGAGAATATATCAAGGTCATAAGAAGAATCTTCTGAAGTGAAACTGGTGTCGACGGACATAGAAGTTTCATGACTCTAGGTGATAATCTGTTCTGTTCATATTTGTCATGACTCTAGGTGATAATCTGTTCTGTTGGCTTTCCACGATTAGTTGTCTCGCCAGTTTGAAATCTTAGTTCTCTGGATCCAATGTACACTTGTGTTAGACTGATAAGGCCAAGGTCGTCCAATCAAAACAGAAGAAAATGACAAACCAAGTGGTTTGATAACAATAAAATTTATTGTAACAGGCTTGGCTTGAATATATACAGTCACATCCTTCAATTCGCCAACAGGTTGTCGAGTCTGCCATCTTGATATTTCTTTGGGTTTGTTGAATATTAGTCAAAACTAAGGCATGAGCAGTGTCTTCAGTTATTATGTTGACACTCGAACCTGAGTCAATTGGCACCTTTTTGATTAAGCACCTGGCAGTTGTAACGTCGATTTCTGGTGCACCAAGGTCTCCTAAATCAATAGATAGTATGTCTGCTACAATCATCCAGGTAAGGGTTTTTAGAATAGTTTTCAGATTTTGCAAGCATCACCTATGCTCGAAAGGTAAGGTGTCTCTTCACAAATATACTCCATTCTAGGTGACTAATAAAGATCCTAAACACAAAATTTAGTTGGTTTCTACTCAGTTCAACTACATAACTTCATAAGTAATGTAATTTTTTTGCGTTTAATGACACACTGTCCCGAAGCAAGGTTTCTCCTCAAATTATCTTGGACAACATAGATTTGCGTAAGATAAATGGTTTTTACAGAAGGATTAGAATGGCACGGATCTGCCTTGATACCTTGTAAAAACCATGAGAACCTCATCAATAAAATGTAGCTTATCCGATACAAGGGTTCAAAAAAACCACGGGATGAATATGGAGTTAAGATAAACGTAAGTTTACTTGTAGCTACACTATTCAACCATGGCTTATGCTAATTTATTACCCATTCGATTGTTATATCAGACTATGTTGAGATACAACTAGAAAGCATGGATATGCTCAGGAGTATGGATAGTAGTGCGTGACGTTTCTTAAGTCACACGGGTTAGAATATCATGGATTTGCTCTGACACCGGCACACGTGTTTACACCATTTCTTTTAGCGATAAGCAATATATACGGTGAAAACTTTTCATACCTTTGCTATAAACAAAATAAACTGATACTGACCAATGCCCAAAAACTGTTCAGCATGGCACTCGTCCTGATACGGAATGGAGGGGCTTGGCCTATCGCTATAAAATCATCTTTGTGTTTGGGAAGACTGGATTATGTTTTAAAATGCTATTTATGCTGATGAGTAGTATAACTTCTTTTGGACATGGATAACAACTAACGCTCAGCTATGACACCTGTCTTCCCCACTGTACTAACTCGTGCGGTTTGTGTTGTGGGATGCTGGCAGGTATCAGTTGGACGTTTTGAGAGTGGTTATGCTATATGGTGCTTTACTGTACTGTACTTTACTTTTCAGCTTTACTGTACCTTGTTGGTTTATATTTAAAGGCGTCAAAGGTTTCTTCTTAGGGATAGAGAGAACTGTTTAGTAATTGTTATCTGCCAACAATTGATCAAAAGTTATATTGGGACGAAGGGAACCAATGTCAATTACAATGTCATCGTCTTTCGTCTTTGCTTTCGAGATAGGCTTGTCAATAGTGGCCTCCGCAAAAATATCCTTTGAGAATAACTTGGCTACATCATGATCGTAATCAGAATCAGCTTTGAGATCTTCCTTCATTATAGACTTGTTCTTCGAGGAATTTTTCTGCTTCTTTGAAGATACTTTTGTGTCATGTTTCGAGGAGCTTTTGCTCCTTGTACTCACTTTAAATAACTTCTTGACATCACTTGGCCAAGATTGATCAAATGTCTTTGTCTGTTTGGCTTCAATGACATCAACCTTTTGCACAACAATGTCCACTGAAGGTTTTACTTTTAAATCAGCAGCAGCAGCAGGTGTAGCAACTTACTGGTACTTTGGACGTGGCTTCTGCGGTTGTAGGCAGTCTGGATACTTGTGGCCATGTTCTTTATTGTTTGAGCATAAGGGTATATATCCAATCGGCTTTCGGGGCTACGCACAATCAAGCAAAAAATGTCCTAGTTTACCATAGTTATAGCAATTTCCCAAAACGGGTTTCGTCGAACTAGTAGCATCGCCAACAAATTCTGGTGGATTGTATCTTTTCGGTGCAAACTTTGGTTTGCCTTGTTGGGCAGGTGTTGGTTAACCTTGAACATAATTGGTAGTCACATCATCTTGAAATATAAAGAGTAGTTCCTGAGAAGGATCTTCAATATACTTTACATTCACGGATTTGCAATCGGTCTCTTGTTTGTAACTTCTGAAATTTGAACTTTTAGATCGTTGAACTTCCTATTAAGATCAGCCATATTACTTTTCCAAAGCTTTTGAACTTAAGATGTCGCAGACTTGTCCTCAGTGGTTTTGCTATCTTCTTTTCATTTGGATTTTCGTTTCTTCCTTTGATCTGCATCATTAGTTTCTATGTCTGATGAATCACTGGAATCAGATTCGGAACTGGAAGAACTTGAACTGGATTCAGATTTAGATTCGTCTTCACTGTCGCTTGAGTCATGCTTAGACTTTTGAGTTCGTCTGGTAGAACGTCTTTTGCGTGTTAACTTGGAAGTCTCATAGTTCTAAGCGCTTGCGCACATGAGTATAATTAAGTGTTCTAAGTTTGTTTATGAATTTTTTACGCGCATGACTAGTTAGTGCCATTACAAATTCTAGGATGGGAATATATGGAGGATATTGTACACCATTTATTCTTCTTTGGATGAATGGTGAGATAGATCCCCCTCATTGAAAGTTTTGGAGCTGGGGTTTCTACTAGATGATAGTGTAGACTTATAGTGAGGGGAGGCCAGTAGTAATATTTTTTTTTTTCAACTATTTGAATTTGATTAAATGTCATTCATTCACAATGTCTTTAGAGAGTTTGAAAGTACACTTCTAAAGTTGTCTCAAAATAGGGCGTCAACGCAAGTTGTTGATAAGGCTTTTTGGTTGTGGATATAAGAATGCTCTTTCAGTAAAATAAAATTACCGCCATATCCAATTGAGATCTGGGGGCAAAAGATGTCACAATGCATTCGAAGTTTGTGAGCAACGAGTAATTCGGAACATAGTGTTTGTCTTGTGATGTTGAATGCTCAAACAGTAAAAAGTCAGCACTACGTAGTTGTAAAAGGATCCACTTCCGACATTTACTAAATGATGAATTCATCACGAGAAGTTCGAGTAATGGTTGGTTTATATTTCTTGTTTGCTGGGGAAATTGTCCTTAGGTATGATCACTAACCAGCGGCTTTTATTTCAGAAATTCTCATAGCATGAACTTTGAAACATTTGGAGGAAAGTTAGTTTATGTGTCGATCCAATAAAAATCGTTCCTCTCACTTCCCGGACCCAATTCTTGCAAGAAGTCCACAGAGAGGTGCATTCATGTAGGTGGTTGGCTCCAACTGATCGTAGTTATTTCTCACATCTCTAAAATTGTCGTTGTGATCTGGTCCTCCAACTAGCGCTCCTACGTGAACGTTTGGGTTGGATGAGTTGCGGCCATACCAATATGTATAGCCGTCACCGCAGCCCACCTTTTGCGGATGGATCAGCATGGAAGGAATGGATGCTCCCCGGTGATGAACTTGCTGTGGGTATTTATCACCGAATCCGACCATATATGACATTTGAAGTGGGTTATCGCCCAGTAGATAATCCACCTGTTTCAAAGAAGTCATGCAAGCGATCGTTAGCATCGACTCTTCGGTGTTCGCCCTAAAAGATCATCTCAGATGGGCGTCCGATGAAGAAACTTTATCGACTGTTATTTTTCAAGGGATCTAGTTTTCTCTGACAGAATGAAAACAGCTGATTATGGAGGTAGATTACTTGAGACTTGGCAAAGGAATACAGCTCATCAGCCGTAACGTTGATAGCTCCACATTGGATTGAACTTTGCTGAGAATTGTTGAGATAATCGGAATAGACTGCGAGCAAAAATGATGCCCCTGTAACGTACTGAGCGTTGTTCACTCCACGAATGAAAAGCAATCCTCCTGCACACACACACCCCGGATGAGGTGACTAAACGTATTCGGTTGGGATAAATTTAACTTACTCATGCGTTCGTGTTCAATATCGCACATAGACAGGCCAACTCAATCTTAAGATTATTAATAAGTGCTGAGCTTCATGCTCTTCTGCTTTATGTCGTTCCCTCGCACACCAACATCAAGTTTTGTCATCCAATGCCTACAAGCCCATCTTTACAGCCAGTTCCTGAAACTTGAATTTTCAACATATTTAAGCATTCAAAAAGCCAGTATCAGCTAAGCAACAGTTCAATCAAGGGTTAAAATTTCGATGTAAGAAGCTTATTGCAACGATAACCTGGAGTTCTAGACACCGATGTTTGAGAGCTTCCAGGGTAATTTGCACACATGAACCATTCAGCTTGTCTTTTATACTGGTCAAGCGCAGAAACTCCGGAAAAGTATATCTGTCGTTGTCCAGGACACACAAGACTCTACTCCACTCAGCTAAAGCTCAGCAAAGGTTCAGAATGCAATAAAAAGCAGCAACTGAGATATTTTTTGAGGCACGTATCATGTGCGAAGCAGAGAATTTCATGTTATCGTGCACGCTGCCATGTTAAAAAAAAATAATTCATCTCTCTCTCTCTCTCTCTCTCTCTCTCTCTCTCTCTCTCTCTCTCTCTCTCTCTCTCTCTCTCTCTCTCCACCTTTGATAGAAGAACTTGAACTCCTGCAAACTTGTTGTCCCAGCTGAACTCATTGATTGTGTAGCTATTGCTAGAGTTGTGTATAGTGTAAAGCAAATAGGAGTCGTTATTCGTTGCTTTATGTAGCCATGCAGCTCCCCAAAGCAGCTCATCCTGCCATACCCAGTACACAATTGCATTCCACAGAATTCCCATCACAATTAGAACATACTGTCATAGCAAAGAATAATTGACACTTGCTTTGATACATTCTACACCATGCTTCCGACTTGGAGATGATGATAAGATTTAGAGGTACGTGAGCATTGATACATCTTCTAAGCTCCAACATATATAACCATACAGGAATTAACTCACACTGTAGCCCGAAAATGAGCAATAGAAGGGGCATGCTCGATCATAAGATACGCGGTATCTGTCTGCAAATTTGAAAAGCTTTTGGGTGTTTTCCAAATTCCAATGTAGAAATGCAGTACACGGTCAGTTAGCTGAAAACGAATTTCTGTGTTCTTCTTCTGTGGTGCATGTTCTTAACAGATCTGGTGGCCCAAAGCATTAATAAAATTGAACAAAATGTTTATTCATGGAATGCATGTCAAGAATCTGCGAATTATATTTTGTCTAAAAACAGAAATGATTACCGAGACGGAGGTTTGGAGAAGCTGAGCAGAATATGTAGCATTGGTCGCATTGAAGACTATGGAAGCGGCTGCGAGAGCTGCTGCTGTCTCAGCAGCTATCTCTGTTCCGGGTGATGATATGTTCACCTGGTACAGCGTGCGAGGAGTGTCCATTTCTTCTGGGCGCTCCCAGCATCTATGATCAGATTGACCATCACCCACCTGAAAATCAGCATCCACATTTAAGCTGCCAACTTTGCTTTTCCTGAACGCACTACTTTCAACACGCAATTAGCAATGCGAAATGAGTTCCGCGAGTCGAACATGAGTACATAATCAGGTCGACAAAAGAAAGGGAAAAATCACCAAATTTTAATCAGAATCTGTTCATATAATGCGCCTATATAGTATACGATGGTGACCGTTGATGATCAGGCTTGTTGTCGGCATTGAGAAATTGTTTGGTTTCTTCATTAATATGATAGAGACGCTAAAGCATGCAGTGGATCTTAGAGACATACCTGTGTCCAGAGTTCTGTGGGGCCTGCTGCAGTCTTTAGAAGGTAATCAGTCCCCCACCGGATAGCGTCCTGCATATTTTGCAGTTCCCCAGCCTGTTCCATCTGATTTCCGTATTCAATAGCTGCCCATGAGAGCATTGTTACAGTGAATGCCATGGGAAGTCCGAACTTCACATTATCGCCAGCGTCGTAGTAGCCACCCGTTAAATCGACCTACAGATACAACACCCAGCTATTTGACAACGTTCAATATCGGGGGTGGAGAGAGAGAGAGAGAGAGAGAGAGAGAGAGAGAGAGAGAGAGAGAGAGAGAGAGAGAGAGAGAGAGATGCTTACGCTTGCAAGTCTTCCATCTGCTAACCCAGAGTCTCGTCTCCATGTTACTCTTTGATCAGACGGTAACTTTCCAGATCGTTGCCCTTCATAGAACAAAATAGATTTTGAGAGAGCGTCCTGGTAATTAATGCTGATTGCACCAGCTTTGTGAATGTTCATGAACAGCAGCATCGCCACTATGCAGCTGTTCACTAATGTGAGATCACCAGATATTGTCATCATATCCAACCTTCTAGATTGCAGCATCCTTACAGTGCAGCAATCAGGTAACTCAGAAGCTGAATTAACTTGAAATCCTTTGCAGATAGGCTGAGCCAGCAACCAATCCAAATGGAAAAGCTTGCAAAGGGCTGCAGTATAGAGATTGTGCTCTGATCTATACCTTATACAACTAAGCGTGGACAATCGGGGAGAATATATAGCTCAGCAATTATTCCTAAGAAAAAGTATATTAAAATGACTAACTATTGCAGCAAGGTGATGAAAGAAAGTGATGACTAAATTAACAGTTTCTTTGTTGCAGATATTAAACGAAAATTGCTAAAATATTGGTTATCTTTCTGGTGCAAAGAAGAACATCCTCATGAATATTATTCTTTTCATTAACATCAATATCAAAGGGTTCTCATAAGCTTTTTGTTTATCTGTTAAAAAACGCGATCCAGGTCAAAGTTCAATATAGATATGTGATATTTGTATATCGTTTTGTCAATATAGCCAGCTTTCTTTGCATGAGTAAATAAGTTGTCACTAAATGGAGCTGTGGAGTACCGTGGTGGTCATTTAGGATATTCATGGATGTAGCTTTCCAGAGGACGTTATTAAGTAGTGCATCAAGTTTTATTGCATTGCTGATTTCTCTTAGAACCCATTTTCATGCCTTGGCAAGTGAGACAAAGTGCAAACTTGGGCCACCCCTCCTAATTTAGACTAACATGTAACATGCCATGGCCCCTTTGGATCCCATGCCACACTATAAGTACATTTTTCTTAACATACCCCTCTTGTAGTCAAGTCCCTCGCACTGTCCCCCAAGTTACAAATACCACCTTGATTTTCCATTACAAGGCCAAGCCACCTCATGTGCCAAAGCTCACTCAAAAGATGGAAAGGCCCTTCAATAAACCTTTGGACCATTGGCATGCCTCGAATTTGAATAACCACTTTGAATAAGGGACTTGTAAATACGCCCACTCGTTAAAAATGCAGCAAATAGACTCCAATAAGCTTGTGAAATGATGGAGGAAGCACCTTGAAAAGATCAAATTGAGATCCAATACCAAAAACACCATCCAATTTAGTGTTTACAAGCTTTTCCTTGGCTTTAACTCCACTATAAAGCTTCAATTCTTGCAGTACTCTTCACATGTGTGATTGTACGGCCTCCCATAGGCAGAGGATAGTACCTCAACTCTCTAATCAATCCCACAAATGCAAAGAACCAAATGCAAATGGCAAATATCAAGCATAGAGATCACAAACAATAATGATAGAAGGAAAAGCAGATTTTTACTCATACTTTGATGAAGAAACCATCACATATTTATACATAAGTAGCTCAGATCTGAGCACTTTAGAGCTGCCTTGAACTCATCATGACCTAACCCTACCATTCAACCTAATAGGTCACTTGATCCACCCTAATTGGGGTCAAGATCTTGAGATCCAAAAACAATGTAAAAATTGCTACTTTTAGCTCCTACTTTTTCTCTAGCCTATCTATGTACATTTTGGCCTCATTCAAAGGTGCCATCACAAAGTAGGATGAGGAATAAAGTTCTTGAAAAGCATCCTACAGCGAGACTTACAGTAGTCAGATATTTGTCGATCCGAACGCTCCTGTCTCATGTGCAGCTGTCGACCTCAAAGTACATCAACTTGATGTACAAATAGCCCATGTAAATGGATTTATACAAGAAGATATCTACATGATCCAGCCCGAAGGATACGTTCTGGAAGGTATGAAAAATCCTGTCTGTAAACTCCACAAAGCACTTTACGGCTTGAAACAGTCTGCCAGAGCTTGAGAGAGAGAGAGGGAGGGAGGGAGGGAGGAAGTGTGTATGTGTTGTGTTTTGCATTTCGAATTTAAGATGAGAGAGAGAGAGAGAGAGAGAGAGAGAGAGAGAGAGAGAGAGAGAGAGAGAGAGAATGTGTGTGTGTGTGTGCGTGTGTGTGTGTGTGTTGTATTATGCATTAGTTTAGGGTATTTAAGAGTGATAGATAAATAAATAGTGTTTGATAGAAAATTTATATTGGATTTATAATGTGTGTGTGTGTGTGTGTGTGTGTGTGTGTGTGTGTGTGTGTGTGTGTGTGTGTGTTTTGATTAAGATTTAGAGTAGCAGATGACTAGACAATGTTTGATGGTAATTGTATGTTTGAATTTGCTTATAATAATGGTTCAATTGTGTAATATAGTGTTATTTTTAATTGCTTGCGTATGTGGCAAAATTATTCAAAAAAAAGAGAGCGAGCAGTTGCACGTTTGCACTTAAGCTTCGAGTGAGTTTACCAATGAGTTTGTGTTGTTTCAATTTGTTTTATTATTGGAATACGTTATCTAACATTGTAAGAAACTAAATGTAATTCATAATTTTCATTTTGTTCAAAGCAATATTGTATTTTACCGCATACACTAGCAACTAGTTAATATGCAAAGGTGAAATGTAGATAATTAAAATTCCCAATCCTAGGAAGGTGCGTAGCCCTTACTTTTCTCCCGTTAAAGGCAAGGTTCTAATCTTTCCAACTTGCATGAACAAACCTACACACCGCAGGGAGGGAATATGTGGTGACATTATGAAATAGGACATAACCGCAAGGTTCGGGTATTATAATTATCACATTCAACTCTATCTATGAAAGTATACATAAAAAATATCATAATGAATTTTTTTTTAAAAAAATGAGTGCCAGTGAATTTAAATATTAATAATCATAGATCATTCTCATCATTTACATCATTTTCTTCATCACACAAGTCTTGACACTCATTTGAATCTAGGTCTACGTATAATCGTAAATTTCCAATCGTGTCTCTTTGATGATGTGAGCTACCCTCATATTCAATCTCCTCTTCTTCTAATTCTATCTCATCTAAACGTGGGGGCCTCAAATTACTCCCAATTTGGTCTCGTACAATCATAGGAATCTCATCATTTTCATTTGTACCTTCTTCTCCCATCATTTCGACATCATTTGGAGTTTGGTTTGAATGCTTTAGCCCCTTGGATCTTATAGCTCTTTGGCTATGTCAGATTATGAAAAGGTGGTCCTGATACCACTGATGCGAAATAAATGCACTAAGAAAATGCAGAATTCTAGCCAAAAAACTTTGGTGACAAATTGATAGAATTAAAATCTATCACGAACAATTTGCGAAACTTTTCGCGACACTCGAATTATTTCTATTTGAGTTGGATCAAACAGGCTCTGTAACACAACCAAACGAAATGAGACAAATTCTAAATGAAAACGAAACGAAGCAAAGCAAAGCAAAACTTAGACGAGCTCTGACATTGATTCATGCTGGAAGCACACAGATCGTGAAACAAAACAAAACGAAACGAAATAATTTGTGACAAGATCAATCATGCTCTGAAACGAGACGAGACGAGATGAATGAAACAGGACGAAATGAAACAAAATGAAATGAAACCTAAGTGACCTCTATAATTGATTTATCCTTATGGCCAAGTGATTGTGAAGGAAAAAGATTCGCGTACGAGATCAGTTCGTCAAAAATCCATATGTGATCATTGGTCACTATCAGCTGTATCAGTACTTCTACAATCCTTCAAAGATTAGTCAAACACTATTGATCTACGTTAACAAATTAATGCAGCATTCAACAAGATCCAACCAAAGTGCAGAATAGAATGAACAAGCGAATCAGACACACGAATAGTAGCAGACAAATTTACACACAAGATCATACAATCATACAGATTAATAATGTGCAATACAGCTACAAAGTCATCTATTGATTTTTTTTTATTCTTAGAGAACTACATGCAGATCCACGCAGTGCGTTGGTGTGAGAGAAATACAATTCTCTCATGAATTCAAGTCTCGCTTACTAGCGAACTTGTGGATCTACAGATCCTATGCAAAATTGTCTCGCACGCAGGCAGATTGGTGTTCTGAATTTTTTGTCTTTAGACTTCTTGTCTTGCCTACTAGCATTAGAATTATTGTATTATGCATCAAACAGAAAGTATATAGTTTGCGAACAATTTTGTGTTGCGTTCTTGTATCTTATAGATCAGAAAGATTAAACATCTAGAACTAATTCGCAAATTACAAGAGTGCCAGATTAGCCATGATCTAAAATACTTCTGATGATGTCATGATATCAGATCAGATATCTGCACCCCATGGCACTTGGCTGATTATTTTGTTGGTTGTTCGCATGATTTATTTCGTGTCGTGTCGTGTCACCTTTTGTCAAAGGTTCAAAATTAAAAGCTAGCAAAGCTTTGGCATTAAAAACAAAATTTTTCTTCAAAGATTCACCAAAATATGTGAGAAATGCAAAATGTGTCACTTCCACTTGCTTACCTTTCTCATCATATGTGAGCCTTGAAGGGATTTGTCTTTCCCTTGATGTCCTCCTTGGCTTTTGACTTGATGATTGTCCTTCATCGTCACCATCCAAAGTAGGATCCTTTACATCAACATCAAGAATGTTAGATCCATCCACATCACCATCAATGATACTTGAAAATACCTTTGGAATGTTCCTCTTATAAAAAATGACATCTCTACCAACAATCACCTTGTTAGTAGAAGGAATGTAAACCTTGTAGGCTTTACTTACCTCACTATATCCAACAAATGTCAAGTTAGGTGATTTATTATTGGAGACTAGAGCTAGGCTTGCTTAGACACCTTTCCTTGAAGATGGATCCTCCTTTGTCCTATCATCAAGAGTTATATTGACATAGCAAGCACATCCAAAAGTTTTAAGAAAGTTGACACTCGGCCTCCTCTTGAATAGCCTCAAAAGGTGTTCTTCCATTCAATATAGCACTCGGCCACCTATTGCATAGAAAGTTAGCACACAAAAAAGCTTGATCCCAAAATGGTTTTGGAAGATTAGCACCTAACCTCATGGCTTTGGCACTTTTACATAAAGTTTTATTCCTCCTCTTGGCCACTCCATTTTGTTGTGGTTTCCTTGGAGTTGTGTACTCTTTCTTGATCCCATGCACATCACAAAAAGCCTTGAACTTGGTAGATATGTACTCTCCACCATTGCCACTCCTCAAGCACTTGATCTTTGTGGAAAATTGGTTCTCCCTTGCATTATTGAACTTCACAAAGACATCATACACTTCATCATTGCTCTTTAGTAGATAGATCCAGCAAAATCTACTAAAATCATCAATGAAAGTTACATAAATCTTAGCTCCACTATTGCTAATTGTAATAATTCCGTGAATATCTGAATATACAACTTGAAAAGGATTTGTAGATCTAGTATAAGGTAGTCTATGTGACTTTGACAAAGCACAAGACTCACAAACATGATTGATACTAGTTAAGGATCTTGGAAGACCAATCAGAACTTGCTTTTTAGCCATGACCTCCAATGACTTGAAGTTGAGGTGCCCCATCCTTTTATGCCAAACCTCTTGAATAGGTATTTGCTCACTTTTTGCTGGAATATCAATCCACACTCTAGAGAGAATTATCAAACAGGGTGGATAGCTCAGTGGTAGAGCATCCCATCCGGTATGAGGGAGGTCCTGGGTTCGAATCCTAGTTTGTCCATCCATATTATGATTTATGGATTTCTAACATGGTATCAGAGCCAAGTAAGATCTAATAGTTCATGGTGTCAAAGCCATGGTTAGGTGGCCCAAGTTGTGGGGCATGTGACAGCTAGGACCCCAACCAAGTGTGGCTTGAGGGGGCGTGATGGAATATCAATCCACACTCTAGAGAGACTATCAAACAGGGCGGATAGCTCAGTGGTAGAGCATCACATCCGGTATGAGGGAGGTCCTGGGTTCAAATCCGAGTCTGTCCATCCATATTATGATTTATGGATTTCTAACAACTTGCCATACATCCAACTTGGTTAGCAATAACACCATCATCTAGTTTGAACAACTGCCTTTGCCTTTTACCTTTTGCAATCAAGACATCCTTCCTTTTGATCATGCAAGCATCTCCATCAAAATCAACTTTGAAGCCGTTACTTAGCAATTGACTCACACTAAGTAAATTCTTGGTAATGGAAGGTATGAAAAAAACATCCTTCAAATGAACATTCCTATCTATTGAGAGAGAAATAGGAATTGTGCCAATCCCTTTGATTGCACACTCACCATCATTGGGCGTGTAGATCACATTCTTGTCATCTTCATATGCCAACAAAGAAGTGAAGTAATCCTTGTGAAAAGTCATGTGTGAGCTTGCACCACTATCAATCCACCATGGATCTAGATCTCCATCATTAGCAAGCATACATGAAGACATCACAAAAGCATCATCATTTGAGTTCTGAACATCCAAACCATCTTCATCATGAGTAAGATTACCTTGTCTCACTTGCAAAGTGTCCTTTGGTGCCACAATAGAAGCATTTTAGCTTTAGGCTATCTTTCTTTTTGCCATTTGAAGAAGCTTCCCCTTGATCTTTCCCTTTAGACCACTACTTTTGCTTTTGCCCTTGAATTCTCCCTTGATGAACATAACCTTGTCTCTAGTTGAGATGTTGATGAAGATCCACCTCTTGCTTGAAGCCTATATTATTCATCACTCAAACTTGAAAACGTTCTTTGAATGAAAAGAATTTGTACAATGTTAGCATGAGCTTCCAACAAACCATTAAGAATAACTTGAACAAGCTCTCCTTCCTTAATGCTTTCATCAATGCAAGCTAACTCATCATTCAAAGCCTTCACTCTCAAAACAAAAATATTTGGACTCTCTCCAATATTTTGCAAACTTTGAAAGATTTGTCTTCTTAGAGTCATCACTCTAAATGTAGACTTGGATTCACAAAGCTTCTTCAGTGAATCCCAAACATCCTTTGATGAAGTACTCTTACCAACTCCCTTGAGAAGTTCATTGGTATCATTCATCTTTATCGTGTGTAGAGCTTTTTTTGCTCTCTTGTCATACCTCAATTGTTCTTGTTGTGTTGCTGGCCTCTACTCCTAACATACAACAATATCCAGAACATCATTCATCTCAAGAAGTGATTCCATCCTCTCTTTCCACAATGAATTGTTGCTTGAGGTAAGCCTATCATTGCCTTCCAACATGTATCCACTTGATGTAGCCATGTTGCAATGACCTAATCCTTCTCTTTCAACTTGTTCCAATGTACAAGCACTCTTTTGAAATACAAAAAATGTTTCCAAACACAAAGATCTGAAACTTCTCAATTCTCTTCTAGCACTTCTATCTAGAAAATCAGCACATAGAATGTAGAAATCTTGATCAACCCATGATCTATTCTCAATCTAATGACTCTTGCCACTTCCTAAGATTGAAACACACTCTAATGAAGTTCAGTAATGTCACAAAATGTGAAAGTACTATACTTTAGGACCATAAATGGATCTACAAAAGATCCACAAGAGTAATTGGATGCTTGCTTACCAATCTATCAAAAAACTAGACACAAAAAAGTTGATCTAGATTGGCAATTTGACAAACAACAAGCATTAACAATCAAAAGCATTGATAAAATTGAAATCCGAGCCCACACGTGTGTAATACAGGTTGTAGTACGGCCTTCAGCCTGAGAAACAAGTAGAAATATATTTGGTTTCATTTGGATCACAAAAACTCAATGTACATAGTGAATTAGCTTGAGATTGCCAATGAGCTCCAAAAATTTTCTATCTTCTCACTATGGAGAGAGGGAATACAAAGCAAATTTGACTTCCTTCTTGAAGTTAGGTGGATTTCCAGCATGTAATAAGGAATTTAACTCACTCTCCTTGACCTAAAATGAAACCCTAGCCTAGATCCTAGAGTTATGCTTGGTAGGTAGCTAGTTGGTCAAATTTTCACCTTAAACTTAGGTGTAGGTCCTATAAAGTAGGGATGACCACCAAATAAACATGACCAAATCTCTTGACTTGACCTAACCTACATTAGGATGGGTTTCCCATGTGGCATCATAACCTCACATGTGCGGGACCCACTTGTGTACACAATTTACACTATTCTACATGGTTTTTTATCAAGCTAGATTTGCCAATTTTTGGCAATTCTTCACACTCCTCCTCAAATTTAGCTTGATCTATCTACAACTCTCTTGCTAGATGAATGAATGCTTTTAGAAGTGTCTAAAAAATCTAGCTACAAGCAAGGAACTTTAGAGACTCCAATAGAGAATGATGTCCATGAAGGATCTTTCACCACCTCTTAGAGGATCCCTTACAAGATGTTCCATAAATGTGTCTATATACATGTAGCGCACTTCAAAACTAAACATCATGCCAAGACATGGATTCCAAGGCATTTTGTGCACTTGACGATACATCAATTAAAATATTAAGTGCATAAATAATGTTGCCAAAGACAACTTGCCTTGCTTGATCCATATGATTGAGCCTTGACGGCTCTATCTTGATACTCAAGATTTTTCTTGGAGTCCTTGGGTCTTGAGCTTGATCCTCCACTTGACTTGACTCCAAAACATCAATGAATTGAATAAGGTGTTGATCCAAAGGTGCTTCTTCAAGTTTACAAATCTTCCACTCTTGAAAGATCACATTTCCACCATTGACAACTTCTTTGATGGAAAACAAGTAGATTCTACGATCTCTACTTGAAGAGCAAAACACTACCATTATTCCTATCATTGAAATATGATAATCTTTGGTCCTTACATTGGAATGATCATACACAAAGCATGTGGACACAAAGATTTCCAAAGAAAATGATGTTTCATCTTTCATGACTCTATTCAAACTATTACAAAAATAGCTATCCAATGAAATTGCTTTATCAACAACAAATATAGATTTCAAAGCATCCCATTTCATTGTCTTGTCGGACAAAGTAATAAACATCATGAACCTTAAAGGTAAAAAACAAGTCACCTCATGTCTACTACTACTTTTCAAAAAGCATTCAAAGATAGTAGACTCTCCAATGCTCACCAGCCTTGCAAGATGCACACTTGAATGGACAATTTGCATGCAATTTGATGACTCAGCCATTGTCATTGAAGACTCCCTTGGAACTCTCATGCTTTGAGGCTAATCCTCAAGATCTTCCTCCTTTTGATGCTCCTCTTCAATGCAAGCAAGGTCACACTTTTCCAAGATCTCCTCTTGAGTGATCTCCTCCTTTGCCAAGCTCATTCTTTCAAAAGCAACACTAGATTCCAACTTTAACAATCTTCCATGTTTAAATCCCTTTGCAATGCAAACATCATTCTTCAAGATGAAGCAAACACCATGCTTAAAGTGGACATCCAGACCACTTTCTAAGAGTAGACCAACACTAAGCATATTCTTGGTGATTGATGGTACATAAAGGACATTTTCTAGATCCATGCATTTTGAGGATTCTAGACACAAAGAGCTTGTGCCAACACCATCTATCCTACACTCTTCATCATTTGCAGTAAAGACAAAATTTTTAGCATCATTGAATGAGTGTAAGGTTGAGAAAAAGTCCTTTTCACAAGACATCTTGGAGCTAGCCCCACTGTCGATCCACCAATTGTCTCTTGAATTGCTATTGCTTGTTGGTGAGGATGTAGATGCCATCAAGAATACATCCACTTCATCCTCCTCCTCTTCCTTTGCAAGGTTTCCTTGTTTTTCCTCCTCCACTTGTGCTCTTAGCCTCTTGTACCATTCAGATGCATAATGCCCCTTCTTTTCACAAAAGAAGCATTTCAGCTTTGACTTGTCCTTTGAACTTGATGCATCTTCTTTGGCCTCCTTTGGATGCTTCTTCTTTCCATTGGTCTTCTTTTTGCCCTTGAATGAGAAATTGGCTTTCTCATCACCATCTTGCAAAGACAAGGAACTCATCCTAGATTTTACATGGAGCATCCTACACTCTTCAGCCACTAATACACTGTGAAGTTTTTCTATAGTTGGCAAAGTGTCTTGGATGGCAAAACTTTGGACCAAATTTGCAAAGTCATCTCCTAGACCATTAAGAACAATGTGTACAAGCTCTCCATCATGAATCTTCTCTCCAATGGAAGCCAACTCCCTATTTAGAGACTTGATTCTGAGTACATAATCTTGTGCACTCTCCTCACTTCTCTTCATGCTTTGCAAAATATGATTTCTAAGCATGAGTACTCTTGAAGTGTTACTAGATTCATAGATTGATTTTAAAGACTCCCAACCTCTTTAGCACTAGTACATGCTGATACTTCTCTCAACAAATCATTGCTCGCATTCATCTTCACACAATGAACTGCAAGCCTAGATCTCTTCTTGTATCTAGCTAACTCCTGTGCACCTAGAGGTTCATCTTCATATTCAATCAAAAACTCATGAAGGTCTTGGAGCACCAAGAGTGACTCCATCCTAACCTTCCAAATAGCATAATTTGTAGAATTCAATCTCTCACTAGCTTCTAGAAGGTATGCTCCAGCAGATCCCATCTTACTAGTGACTTCTACAAACAAGAAATATATTTGATTGACTTGAAACTCACAAAGGTCTCACACTTGCAGTGTTTCACTCAAATTTGATTTCTAATCCAACAAATGGACTTATAATCATAGTTCTATCACTCCCTCACAAAGCTGGAATGAAGATAAGATGGAGTGAAAACTACTTTCAAACAAATCTTGCCAAGAAATGGATTGGATTGTCTCTAGAAACTCACTAAGGTCTCTCTCTTGTAGTTTTTCACTCAAATTAGATTTCTAATCCAACAAATGGACTTATAATCTCAATTCTAGCACTCCCTCACAAAGTTGGAATGAAGATAAGATGATGTGAAATCTACTTACAATCAAATCTTGCCAATTTTGGCTATTTTTGGACCAAAAAATGACCAGCCTTGTACTCGGCCTCACTAGATGACAATGAGATAGTATCTTGTTTCTTTGACATCCAAGATAGCACAGTCCGAATCTGACAATCCAAACAAGTTAGGTGATGATCCTCCATAAACAATGCCAAAATCTCTTGTTCCCAATATGTATCTCAATACCCTCTTGCCTAGCTTCCTTTCAAGACCTGTAAAACAAGTTTAGAGAACCTGATTTCAGCCTAGATTAATTAGATCTCATGACCCTAAGTCAAATCTAATGAATGGCACTCAATCTTGGTAGCTTATCCTAATCAAATGAATACCCTGCATTAATTGTAGGTTCAGAGGTGCCCACACATGTGGATAGTACGGATTTGGACCCCTCCTCACCAAAATCAAGATTCTAGCTTGCCCTCTCAAAACTAGTTTTTAGCACTAAAACTTGCTAAAAATGGATTTGCATTAGATCAATGGCTTATGATCTTGTACTTGGCTCTGATACAATGTGAAAGTACTATACTTTAGGACCATAAATGGATCTACAAAAGATTCACAAGAGTGATTGGATGCTTGCTTAACAATCTATCAAAAAACTAGACACAAAAAAGTTGATCTAGATTGGCAATTTGACAAACAATAAGCATTAACAATCAAAAGCATTGATAAACATTGAAATCCGAGCCCACACGTGTGTAATATAGGCTGTAGTATGGCCTTCAACCTGAGAAACAAGTAGAAATTGATTTGGTTTCATTTGGATCACAAAAACTCAATGTACATAGTGAACTAGCTTGAGATTGCCAATGAGCTCCAAAATTTTTCTATCTTCTCACTATGGAGAGAGGAAATACATAGCAAATTCGACTTCCTTCTTGAAGTTAGGTGGATTTTCAGCATGTAATAAGGAAGTTAACTCACTCTCCTTGAACTAAAATGAAATCCTAGCCTAGATCCTAGAGTTATGCTTGGTAGGTAGCTAGTTGGTCAAATTTTCACCTTAAACTTAGGTGTAGGTCCTATAAAGTAGGGATGACCACCAAATAGACATGACCAAATCTCTCGACTTGACCTAACCTACATTAGGATGGGTTTCCCATGTGGCATCATGGCCTCACATGTGCGGGACCCATTAGCTTGATACATAATCCTCTTCTTTGGCCTCCTTTGGATGCTTCTTCTTTCCATTGGTCTTCTTTTTGCCCTTGAATGAGAAATTGGCTTTCTCATCACCATCCTGCAAAGACAAGGAACTCATCCTAGATTTTGCATGGAGCATCCTACACTCTTCAGCCACTAATACACTGTGAAGTTTTTCTATAGTTGGCAAAGTGTCTTGGATGGCAAAACTTTGGACCAAATTTGCAAAGTCATCTCCTAGACCATTTAGGTCAATTTGTACAAGCTCTCCATCATGAATCTTCTCTCCAATAGAAGCCAACTCCCTATTTAGAGACTTGATTCTAAGTACATAATCTTGTGCACTCTCCTCACTTCAACTCATGCTTTGCGAAATCTGATTTTTAAGCATGAGTACTCTTGAAGTGTTACTAGATTCATAGATTGATTTCAAAGACTCCCAAGGCCTCTTTAGCACTAGTACATGCTGATACTTCTCTCAATAAATCATTGCTCACATTCATCTTCACACAATGAAGTGCAAGCCTAGATATCTTCTTGTATCTAGCTAACTCCTATGCACCTAGAGGTTCATCTTCATCTTCAATCAAGAACTCATAAAGGTCTTGGAGCACCAAGAGTGACTCCATCCTAACCTTCCAAATAGCATGATTTGTAGAATTCAATCTCTCCCTAGCTTCTAGAAGGTATGCTCTAGCAGATCCTATCTTACTAGTGACTTCTACAAACAAGAAATAGATTTGATTGACTTGAAACTCACAAAGGTCTCACACTTGCAATGTTTCACTCAAATTTGATTTCTAATCCAACAAATGGACTTATAATCACAGTTCTATCACTCCCTCACAAAGCTGGAATGAAGATAAGATGGAGTGAAAACTACTTTCAAACAAATCTTGCCAAGAAATGGATTGGATTGTCTCTAGAAACTCACTAAGGTCTCTCTCTTGTAGTTTTTCACTCAAATTAGATTTCTAATCCAACAAATGGACTTATAATCTCAATTCTAGCACTCCCTCACAAAGTTGGAATGAAGATACGATGATGTGAAATCTACTTACAATCAAATCTTGCCAATTTTGGCTATTTTTGGACAATAACATGACTAAATCTCCCTCACACTTTTTGATGTACTTTCAAGACCTGTAAAACAAGTTTAGAGGACCTGATTTCAGCCTAGATTAATTAGATCTCATGACCCTATGTCAAGTCTAATCAATGGCACTCAATCTTGGTAGCTTATTCTAAGATTTCCACCAAAAATTACATCAAAAACTCACAAATTGAATTTCTTTGTATCAAATGAATACCATGCATTGAATGCAGGTTCAAAGGTGCCCACACATGTGGATAGCACAGATTTGGACCCCTACCAAGTTTGGGATCAAATCTCCTCACCAAAATCAAGATTCTAGCTTGCCCTCTCAAAACTAGTTTTTAGCACTAAAACTTGCTAAAAATGGATTTGCATTAGATCAATGGCTTATGCTCTTGTACTTGGCTCTGATACCATGTGAAAGTACTATACTTTAGGACCATAAATGGATCTACAAAAGATCCACAAGAGTGATTGGATGCTTGCTTAACAATTTATCAAAAAACTAGACACAAAAAAGTATTGGCAATTTGACAAACAATAAGCATTAACAATCAAAAGCATTGATAAACATTGAAATCCGAGCCCACACGTGTGTAATACAGGCTGTAGTACGGCCTTCAACCTGAGAAACAAGTAGAAATTGATTTGGTTTCATTTGGATCACAAAAACTCAATGTACATAGTGAACTAGCTTGAGATTGCCAATGAGCTCCAAAATTTTTCAATCTTCTCATTATGGAGAGAGGGAATACATAGCAAATTCGACTTCCTTCTTGAAGTTAGGTGGCTTTCCAGCATGTAATAAGAAAGTTAAATCACTCTCCTTGACCTAAAATGAAACCCTAGCCTAGATCCTAGAGTTATGCTTGGTAGGTAGCTAGTTGGTCAGATTTTCACCTTAAACTTAGGTGTAGGTCCTATAAAGTAGGGATGACCACCAAATAGACATGACCAAATCTCTTGACTTGACCTAACCTACATTAGGATGGGTTTCCCATGTGGCATCATGGCCTCACATGTGCGGGACCCATTAGCTTGATACATAATCCTCTTCTTTGGCCTCCTTTGGATGCTTCTTCTTTCCATTGGTCTTCTTTTTGCCCTTGAATGAGAAATTGGCTTTCTCATCACCATCCTACAAAGACAAGGAACTCATCCTAGATTTTGCATGGAGCATCCTACACTCTTCAGCCACTAATATACTGTGAAGTTTTTCTATAGTTGGCAAAGTGTCTTGGATGGCAAAACTTTGGACCAAATTTGCAAAGTCATCTCCTAGACCATTTAGGTCAATTTGTACAAGCTCTCCATCATGAATCTTCTCTCCAATAGAAGCCAACTCCCTATTTAGAGACTTCATTCTAAGTACATAATCATGTGCACTCTCCTCACTTCTCCTCATGCTTTGCAAAATCTGATTTCTAAGCATGAGTACTCTTGAAGTGTTACTAGATTCATAGATTGATTTCAAAGACTCCCAAGCCTCTTTAGCACCAGTACATGCTGATACTTCTCTCAATAAATCATTGCTCACATTCATCTTCCAGGATTTGATGCCATGAACAGTTTTAGGTGCTAGCCAATCCAAGATAGCCTTGATCTTTTTAGGATCCATTCGAATCCGTCCGTGGCCTATAACATGTCCAAGGAAGTCAACTTCCTCCACCACAAACTCACATTTCTCTCTTTTCGCGAACAAGCAGTTCCTCCTCAGTCGTTGGAGAACTGTCCTTAAATGTTGAATGTGATCTTTAAGGTTCCGGCTAAATACTAATATGTCATCAATGTACACAATGACGAATTCATCCAGGCAGTCTTGAAATATATTGTTCATCAACGTGCAAAAAGTGGCTGGTGCGTTTGTTAGACCGAATGGCATCACTAGGAACTCGTGACTTCCGTACCGCGTTCGAAACGCCGAATTGCACCAAAGTTGTGCATCTTTTGTAATAGTCTCTCGACTAATGTACGGCTTGGCCCAAGACCCCTAAGACCATTATTTATAAATACAAACCACTTTTAGTGGCAAATGACACATTGTGATTACATTTCTATGAGAGTTTCTTATAATACAGCTTGAATTTAATAGTGTATGATAATTTAGTGATGTATATGTTTCTTTTAAATATCAATGTAACTTAAAATTTTAAACATACATTGAAAATTTTTGTATGTTATTTGGATCGACACTAATTTCAGACATGATTACATCTTATTTCCAAAAAACATCCATCACAAGCCCCTTAATCTAACAAATGGAATGCTAACTTCATCTGAATTATAAGTTCAATGTATATGATATTCAAGAATCAAATTTATTTTGAATTTACAATTATATTGGGTGCTCATAGTTATTGGAAAAAACATCAATAAATTTTAAAATCTAAATTGACATCACTCGTTGATCAAATTTGTCTTGTTTGGCTTATAGTTGTATTGAAATGAGATTTGAACTTGAGAAAATCTCACTTCAACAATTAGTGATTTTTTATTGTTTTTCACATATGGCTCTTTTGGTATCATATGTAGAAAATAGTCCAAAACAAATTAAAAAGTCCAAAATTAATTGAGACAGTGTTACGTGTGAACTTCACTACACACCCTACAAGATCTTTATGAGGTGTTGTGATTGCACAAGAATGATCAAAGAACAGTTTACTTGAAAAATCAGGGCAAGAGCACAATGGCATATCACAAACTCAAAAAACTAATTCCTTGCTATGAGAGATAGCTATTAGAAATAATTCTAAGTGCTCATTATGGGAAAAACAGGCAACTCTTGAGTAGAGAGATAAAATGATGACCAAAAACTTGGATAGAGAGAGAATGAGCCCAAAATACCAAAATCTCAATATTCACAATATGGCAAAACAAGCCAAAGTTTCCCTACATCAATGAGGCTCGAGTTCCTACAGTGGATTTGCATGGAATGTTCACATCTTTTAGTTAATGTAAAACTGCATCATGGATGTTGCATGGATTGCATGTCAACTCCCTAAGCTACCTAGACATGTGTAGATCGTGTAAATTATTTTGCATGTTGCATGCATGCATTCTAACTAACATTGCATGTCATCTAATCTTTTGCATGACATCATAAATGAATCTACCTAACTCAAACTCGACCTATTCTAGAGGGTTATGTGCTCAATTCACATACCTTAATGTACAATAAAATATACAAAAGAAATAAGGTGAGCATAGGCCCCAAAGTCAACATAGGAAGATATGTTTTACCATTTTTCACACTCCTCCGTAGAATATATCTAACTATTCACCATAGACTTTGAGATTAAGCCAAGATTTGATCTCATCTTGACAAATACATTCTTGAGTAATGGCTTGGTGAGAAGATCTACAACAAAATTTGAAGATCCAACATGCTCCAATACGATCTCTCTCCCAACGACTTTCTCTCTTACAAAGTGATGTGCTACCTCGATGTGTTTGCTCCTTGCATGGAATACAGGATTGTTTGCAAGAGCCTGAGCCGAGATGTTATCATTCTTGATAGTTGGAAGGTCTTCATCTCCATAACACTTTAGCTCCATGAGTAGCCTCTTGATCCATAAAACTTCCTTTTTGGTGGGTGTAAGATCTTTGTACTCAGCTTCACAAGATTACAAGGATATAGTTGTTTGTTTCTTTGATAGCCAAGAAACTAGATTCCTTCAATAAAAACTATGTAAGCACTTGTGGATTTGCTATCCACTCTGTCTCCTGCAAAATCCGAGTCTGAAAATGCAACCAAAGTTAGATCTTCTCCTTTATAGATCAATCCATAGTCTAAAGTGGAAGACACATATCTCAAGATTCTCTTTGTCAATTTCCAATGACATATCTTTGGATACTGCATGTTTTGGCTTAATTTGTGTACACTAAAACTTAGATCAGGCCTAGTCACTATTAACCATATAAGAGAGCCAATAAGACTCCTATAAAGAGTGATGTCCTTGAAGGATCTGTCATCCTCTTTTATAGGAACTTTTACAATGTGCTCCATTGGAGTATCTATGCCTTTACAATTTTCTATATGAAATTTCTTAAGCATGGAAAGAGCATATCTACTTTGACTTATGAAAGCGTGATCTTTCCGAAAGTCAATTTATAGGCCTAAAATGTAGTGAAGAACTCCTAGATCTTGCATCTTAAATTCACTACCAAATCCACATTTAGTTTCTTCAACTAGCTCCTCATTATTTCCACTAGGAATGATGTCATCTACATAGATGAGAAGAATAACTACAAAGTTATTTACAAACTTAATGTACAATGAAGGGTCATATTCACTAAGATGAAATCCGAGTGATATAAGAAAGAAGTTGAGCCTTGCATACGAAGACCTTGGTGCTTGTTTTAGTCCATAGAGACTTTTGAACAACAGACAAACTTTTGTTTCTTCACCAACTTTTACAAATCCAAGTGGTTGCTCCGTGTAGATCTCCTCCTCAAGGTAACCATTGAGGCAGGCATTAGAAACATCAAGTTGAAACATCCTCCAATTGTAATGACATGCAAGAGAAATGAGAATTCTTATAGTTACCATTTTTGCAACAGGTGCAAAACTGAATTCATAGTCAAGACCTTTGATTTGAGAATATCCTTTGGCACAAAGTCTTGCTTTGAATTTGTTGATGGATCCATCATTGTTGTACTTGATCCTGAATACCCATTTGCATCCAATGACTGCATGTTGCTAGGTGGCTCCACAAGCTCCCATGTATTGTTTGACATCAAGGCTTTGAACTCTTGGATCATTGCTTCAACCCACTCCTTGGATTGAAGTGCTTTTTGGACATCTTTATGCTCTTCATCTGATATGAATAATGCATGATAGGAAGTCTCACCTTCCACTTGCCTTCCTTCCTCATCATATGTGAGCCTTCTTGGCTCGAATCTTTCTCTTGTGGATTTTCTAGGTGTAGGTGCTTGAAGTTGCTCCTCTTCAAGTCTCGGCCCCACCACATCTTGCATCAAGGTTAATGATTGTAGATCTCGCATGAGATTCCTTGATCTTTGCCTCATCCAAGTTGAAATTCTGATCTTCATGGTAGATCACATCTCTGCTTACAACATTCTTGCCAAACATAAACTTTATATGCTTTCTTAGAAGATGAATATCCAACAAAAATACCTTTAATAGCACTAGGAAAATCCGTTTTCCTAGTCTCTAAAGGAACATGCACATAGCATAAGCAGCCAAAGATCCTAAGATGATCTACCTTAGGCTTTCTCTTGTACAACATTTCAAAAGGTGTTCTTCCTTCTATAGCAAGATTAGGAAGTCTATTACAAAGATAATTTGCACATGCAATTGCTCTCCCCAAAATTCTTTAGATAGAGATGCTTCTAGCCTAATAACTTTTGCACATTCACACAATGTTCTATTTTTTCTTTCAACTCCATTTTGTTAAGGAGTATAAGAACAAGAACTTGCAAGAAAACTGCTTTTCTACATAAGTTTTGAAAGTAAGGAAGACATCATAAACCATGGCTTTAGAAGATAGCATGTAGTTCCAAGAATATCTTGTGTAATCATCTATGAAAGAAACAAAGCAATCTGCTCCTCCTTTGCTCTTGGTAGAAGAGAAATGAACATCAGAATGCACGAGTTCAAATGGTTGTTGAGTCTTCATGCTGCATCTTGAAAAAGGTCTTCTATGCGATTTTGCCAAAACACAAGCTTCACAAGGTTGAAGCTTCTTTGACAGTGTCTTTAGTAGTCCAACAACTTTTCCTTCTTTGACCAAAGATTACATGGCTTTGAAATTGGGATGACCCAATCTCTTATGCCATAGATCCTCTTGATGAATCTTGGTCTCATAAGCAACATAAAAAATTTAGCACTCTCCTAGAATGTAGCTTGTACAACTTTCCAACTCTAGATTCTCTACCTATCACTTCTCTCTCCCTCGAGATTACACACTTGTCAACATGAAATTTGACATCCAATCCACTATCAAACAACTATCCTACACCAATGAGGTTCTTGGTTAGTTTAGGCACATAAAGTACATCATGCAAACAAAAAGATTTTGATGATGATGCATGCATTGGAATACTTTCTATTCCTTCAATTCTACACTCTATACCATTAGCAGTATAGATTGATCTTTTTGCACCTACATATGGCATGATACTGGTGAAGGAGTTTCTAGAACTAGACATATGGGAACTAGCCCCACTATCCACTAACAATGTCCATTACATCTTGTAGAATCAAGAATGATATCATCCTTATCTTCCACATTGCATATATGGAAGATGTTAATCTCTCACTATGCTCCAAAAAATGTGAACCAGTTGAAGACATGTTCTCTATGAGAAATTCTAGTAATGACAAAAATGAAGATGAATATGTTGCTTGCTATCTCAATCTCTAACACTTATAATGTTGATCAAACCTATGAAATCTAGCAACAATATGTGAGATCAAGATCACAACAGAAAAATCAATCTATCCTGAATTTGGATCTAGCTTTTATCTAATGATGAAGCACATTCAAATATGAAGTCTATCTCTCTTACGAGTTTCAAAGAACTGAAAAAATCTCTAGGAACTTACTTTCAACTCAAACACAATACTTTGTGTGAAATGAAATGTCCAAGACCTCACAAAACTCGACTTTATCCAATTCTACTTGAGTAAAAATTCTTGCGATCCATCATAGCAGTGTAGAATAATGCAATATTGGGGTTTTCCCTTTCTTTTTTCGGTTTTCCATGCTATGTGGGGAGCTACTTATACACGTTACTTTGTTTGATAAGTGGTGGTATTTTCGCTAACCATCGGGTCTAGGTATTTTGCTAGACAGTACGGACGGCGGGTGTGACTAGTGCGACGCGTTAACCAAGGTGATATTTTTCAACCACAAATGGTGGACGGCCCGCTCTGGTGTTTCACAAAGGTTGGGTCCAGTTGATACGCTTCATAAATGACGAAAATGAAAAAACCGCTTTCGAACTTTGATGGTTTTGCATGGCGGTTTAGCTAACAAGTCTAGCTTAACAACCATGATGCAAAGACCCCGTAAAACACATTTAACAACTTTGATGGTTTTGTATGGCGGTTTAGCTAACAAGTCTAGCTTAACAATTATGCTTCTTGGTTTCCAAGGGGAGGTTCGAACCTGGGAAACAAACAACCTGTAAAACGCATTTATTCAATACTATTTCTGGCCACAATCTTTTTTGACTTTAGTTAGTACATCGAGAACCTAAATCCACACAACATTTACTAAGCATTACGATAATTTCAACTCAAACTTCAGCGATTCACTACCAAACTTTAAACAGTTTAAGAAATGCAACCACAGCCTACAGCAGGTCCACTATTTGGCAGACAGGTGGCTACAGCTAATAGGTGGCCGCAGACAGAGGTAGACGGAGGAAAAACAGCAATCCGCAGGCAGGCTTGATAGAAATAGCAGGCCTTAGGCAGCAGTTCTCGCCGCAAATGTTGAGGCCGCAGATCAACAGCAGGTCTGCAGCGGGTAGAAGGGGCCATGGACAGGCCACAGTAGGCAGATGGCCTGTTCAGGCAGCAAGGGACCGTTTGGCAGCACAGTCTGCAGCAATAGTAGGTGGTGCAGGGCCATAGACAACGGTAGTGCAGGGCAGTTTGCAGGCGGAAAAAAGTTGCCACATTAATCAATTACTCTTTTGCTCACTACTAAATGGAATTCCAAACCCTACTCTTACTTGCAGTAAGTCATTCATGCAATTGTTTCCAAACAAACAACCGAGAAACTAACAACTCCAACATCACTTCACAAGCAAATACCTTCAAGAAGCATGTAAAACCATGCTCTTCTAACATCCGATCGGATCACTCGGCAAAACCCTAACCTTTCCAACCAAACAATCACTCATCCAATCAACCTCTCCCAACCAAAAAGCATTCCCCGTAGAGCAACTACGTTCACCCCAACTAACACTCAACCATTTTCATTCATCAATCAACCACACGGGAGTATCAAACTCAATCTCCATCAATCAAACACACATTCCACATGTTAAGCAACTAATATGGAACTGAAAACAAAAAAGGGAGAGCTAACACTAAAACAACTCTAACAATCAAGCATCACACTAGTAAAAAATGGACTCAGTACATGGTGAGATTTTAGCACGATCATGTCGACTATTTTTTTTACATCTAGCCATTTTTTTTAAAAGCCGTAAAAATATTCACCAGCCATTTCAAAGGCCACAAAATTTGCTCTAGCCTCATTTAGGACGGGACTCAATTTTAGGTGGACCGGCACTTTTTGCTCGATTTTAAAAACATTGACCATACAAAATATTTTTTGATGGTTCTTAAGACCGTTACAAAAGTCTATTATTTACCGTGTCTAGCCACTTTAGAGGCGGGTTGGGACCCAATTTAGAAAGCAAATTTATGCCAATTTTTTCTAATAATTGGGTTTTACATGCATGTTTTTCCAGTTTTGCAAATTTAAGCTTCAATACTAGCCGGATTTTCCGTGCGGAAATATCGGCTAACAAGCGGCCATTTATTGTAGCAGGTTCTTGAATTGGTTAATGTGATTTTGTAATGAATCACCATTTGTCATCTTGAGGGAGAAGTAAATTATACACACCGCTTTGTTTATGGAGCGGTGGTATTTCGCTGACCTTCGGGCCTAGGTATTTTCCTAGACATTTCCAAAGGCGGGTGTAGCTAGTGCGACTCCTAACCAAGGTGGCATATTTCGGCCACATTTAGTGGACTCCCCACTCTTGTGTTTCAAGAGGTCGGGTTTTTGACCCAGGTGCATAAAACAAAATGTAATAAAAAAACCTTACCTCGTGATGCAATTCCAACATATGTTTACGGATTTCGAAACTAGTTGCAAAAATTAATTCTACTCTCAAAAACCCTGCAAAAATTGTAGCATGTAAAAATAATAAGAGCGCTCTATCATAGCATGAAACAACAAACTATGGCATTTCGAAGCAATTGAATCTAAATTATGTTGAAGGACTTATAACAAACCATGAATGATACCATTAGCAACCGGGTATGGAGAAAGGGTGAATGCATACCATAGATGTGCCTCAACAAACCCCATCCACAAGCGAGGAATCCCGAGCCTGAATCCTATAGCAGCTAATCAAGGTCTCTCTTGGTTCTCGAATGTCGTCCACACCCAATCAATTTTTGAAGAAGTATCTCCTTGTTGCTCGCAGCAGTGTTGAAGCTCATACTCAAAACCGATTACTCTTAGTCTATGCAGGCTGTACTCCACAACAACACCACCATCTAATATACCTTACTAAAGACCTGTTAGTCTAAAACCTCAGTCAAGAAGTGGCTCAAATATTTGACAATAGTAAAGAGGTGGGCATACAAAAGGACATAAATTCTGGTGTATCTAGAGGTTTCAAATAGAACCCAAGCCATAGTTGCCCCTATCAAAAGGCCCTCAGTGATGCATTTCAATAGCACATCCATAGCCTTTCCCATAACCAGATGAATAGAATTTCTTAAGGTTTGAAAACTTTGCAGCCACACACCAAACGTTTCTTTCGTTGATGCATGTAGTAACGTTAGTATGAACCTCTCTATACTATCTTTGATCAGTTTACCAGAGGATGAAACGTTGTTGGTACCTGACAATGATTGATATGCCATTCTTCATGCCCTTCAAGCCCTCTTTGCCATTTGTACCCAACTCATTTGATAGTACATCTAGTGGCCTCCATAAGAGAGTGGAGGAGTGGTGCATTCAAGGCTCTCTTCTAAAACTAGCCAAGATGTCATTTTTGTCAAAGGCCCTAGGGAGGCCATTGAAGTTTCCCCTTTTGTACACCCTAGAAGCCCAAAATGTCAATGGCTAGTGGGTGTACCTCCCAATTTTTATAGCCTCCAAGGTGTTTTGGCATTTATTATCTAAATTTTGGGTGAGGCCCTTTTTCAATTCCTATTTTTAGTAGGCGGCCTTCGTTTTTCTTTGGGTACCTGTGTTTTCGGCCTTTCTTCGGTTTTTCAAGGGCCGTGCACCTTTTGCTCATTTGTCTGGGTTTTTGGCCTGTTGGATAACCACTTGGCCCGCACATTTCGTTAATTGCCCGCAAATTGCCCAAACTTTGTCGTTAGGGTTTCTGTGATTCCTTGACACTGAATCCATATTTCCCGGTCCCGTTTTTACCCGAAATTTTTCTTTCTCGGTTTTTCTTCTATGGTTGACTTTTTCAGCATTCATGACTAGGGCTCCCATGACAACACGGTTTCCCTGAAAAATACACTGAGTGATCATATATTAGTAAAAATGGACTCAGTTCATGGTGAGATTTTAGCACGATCGTACCGGCTATTTTTTTACAACTGGCCATTTTTTTAAAAAGCCGTAAAATATTTACCGGCCATTTCTAAGGCCCCAAAGTTTGCTCTAGCCTCATTTAGGACAGGCTAGGACCCAATTCTAAGTGGACCGACACTTTTGGCTCGGTCTTACAAAAATTGACCACAATATTTTTGACGATTTTTTCGAAAGTCGGTTTCTTACTTTTAAACGGTGTCTAGCCACTTTAGGAGCAGGTTGGGAGTCAGACCTAAGGCAACTTTGTGCCGATTTTTCTCTTATAACCGGGCTTTACATGCCGGTTTTTTCAATTATTGCAAACTTAAACTTCAATATTAGCCCGATTTTCCGTGCGGAAGTATCGGCTAACACTTCCCAAATCTCTAACTAGCATAAATCATGTTTGTGAACAATGTGCTTTATCAAAGTCACATAGGTCACCATACAAGAGATCTACATCAAGATCAAGTAAGCCTTTTCAACTCGAGCATTCGGATATTCATGGAGTTACTACAATTAGCAATGGTGGTGCTAAAATGTATGTGACATTTATTGATGATTTTAGTAGATTTTGTTGGGTGTATCTACTAAAGAGCAAAGATGAAGTGTTTGATGTCTTTTTCAAGTTTAAGATGGCAAGGGAGGTCCAATTCTCTACCAAGATCAAGTGCTTGAGGAGTGACAATGGTGGTGAGTACATTTCTACCAAGTTCAAAGCATTTTGTGATGCAAGTGGGATCAAGAGGGAGTACACAATTGCAAGGAGATCACAACAAAAGGGATTGGCCGAGAGGAAGAATAGAACCTTATGTGAAGGAGCCAAAGCAATGAGGTTAGGTGCCAATCTTCTTATAATCTTTTGGGGTGAAGCATTGTTGTGTGCCAATTTTCTATGCAATAGGTAGCCGAGTGTGGTACTAGATGGTAAGACACCTTTTGAGATGTTATTTGGTAGGAGGCCAAGTGTCAAGTTTTTCAAAAAAATTAGATGCATTTGCTATATATCAATATTACTGTTGATGATAGGACAAAGGAGGATCCATCTTCAAAGGAAGGTATATTTCTTAGTTATAGTGAGGTGAGCAAAGCTTACAAAGTTTATATTCCTTCAACTAAGAAAGTGGTCATTGGAAGAGATGCCATTTTATAGGTTTCTTCAAGTGGTGATGTGGTCATTGAATCTAACATTCTTGATGTTGATGACAATCAATGATGATGATTTGTATGTTGATCATGAAGAGCCTTCTTCAAGTCAAGAGCCAAGGAGGACATCAAGGCAAAGGCAACAACCTTTGAGGCTCACTTATGATGAAAAGGGTAAGCAAGTTGTTGGTGGTAAAAACTATGCTTCCTAACTTCTTTTGATGAACCTACATGTGCAAATGAAGCAAGACAAAAAGAGGATTGGATCCAAGCAATGGATCTTTAGTATCAAGCTCTTATGAAGAACAATACATGGAGATTGGTGGAACTTTCTAAGGACAAGCAAAGCACACGAGGATGCTTCAATTGCCGAATTGGTAGATTCTCCTCCTCTCTATTAACCATGAAAATTGAGTACAAGAGGTCTTTTTTTTCTTGGGGAGGCCCTTGCCCCTGTGCTTCTATTGGCTACTTCGTTGAAGGAAAGATTGAAATCGTAGCCCTTCATAAAAAACACAACTAAATCTATGGTGCACAAAGAAGCACACTCTACCTACCACCAATTTGACTTTGACTAATAATTTGAACTTAATCAACTTAGACTTTGGGCCTTTTTATATTATTTTATTTACATGGCCCAAGTCTTTAGATGTGCTCATTGGGTTATGGAATTACACTCGCAGGATGCCACGGCCCTCGCACCTCATTTTCTATTCTATCGGCCTTATTTATTTATTTATAAAAAATACCCACAACAGATGAATGTTAGTAATGATCTTCGAAAGGAAGTTGCCTCTAGTACCTTGGCCAAGGAATCTTGGGATTCATTAAAAACAACATTAGAATCCAATAAAACCTCTAGAATGCTCAAGCTAAGAAACCAAGTTTTGCAAAGCCTGAGAAGTAGTGGTGAAGTGCACAAGAGTATGTGCTTAGAATCAAGTCTCTAAACAAAGAACTTGCTTCAATAGGAGATAAGATTCGTGACAATGAACTTGTACAAGTAATCCTCAATGAACTTGGAGATGAGTTCTCCAACTTAGTCCAAAGTTTTGCCATACAAAAAAGCCTACCTTCCATAGACAAGCTCCATAGTGTGCTTATGGCCGAGAAATGTAGAGTCCAACACGTCAATAATAGGATTGGTTCCTTGTCCTTACATGATGGAGATGAGAAGGCCAACTTCTCAAGCAAAGGCATTCAAATTTTCTACCCCTCTTTCTCTTAAGTTACTACATTTATATTTTATATCCTATTTCTTCAAACTTCCATTATCTTTTCCATTTGAGCTTGGATTCAAATGCAGTAAAAAGCAAACTTGCTCGCAATAGCAAGTTGAACATAATGGTTATATAATTACACAATTTCTACTCTACATTTATATCCACTACAAGGACCTAACAATCTGAAAACTCGAAACTTTCAAGGGGATGGAGAAGAGTATTTAAGCCGCTTGTCAAATTCCATTGTGCATAAACTTCAACTCAATATACCCATAGCCTACAGGTCCTTTGATTCACAAGATGGATGTTGATTTTGATTCTGACTATGAATATGATTGTGATTCAGAATACGAGGATCAATCTAACTGTGACTTTGAAGATCAGTATCATGAGCACAATAATGGGGACTATCGAAGGATAGTCGAGAATTGTTGAAGACTTGTGAACCTGTCTTGAACTTGTGTGTAAATCTGCAGGTTCTTCAACTATAACAAATTCATCTAACTTGAGAACTAATATCAGCTTCTTGACTTTGTCATTTATTAATACAATTATATTTTACAATAAATCTTGTAAATGATTTAAATCCACAAACAAGTTGTTACTAGAATCATATGACAAAGTGCCAACTTTTGAATTATAAGTTTCATTCATGTGGTAAGAGATGCCAATGATTATTTGCATACCCCTATTTAACACATCTCTCTCATTTGATTTGAAATGGTCGAGGAATCAAAATCATGTGATATGCACTTTTCAAAATGCCCCTTTGATAATCTTAAATATAGTGGCATATGCTTCCTTGCTTATACCATAGAAATCACATGCTCCTTGAATCAATTTTTGGTCAATAACCTTACCAACTTCACTCACAAGAGTCTCAATAACTTTGGGCTTGATTCAAGAATATCAATGATTTTTTAATAAACTTGTCGTCGACTTGGTAGTTAATTTTGCACTCAAAGATTTTCCACAATTACTTAAAATATAAATAATTCAAACTAATCATCTTAGTTGAATGCTTGAATTCTTTTCTTGTGATAACTTCCATTCGATGAAAATTCATCAATGCCCTTTAACACAACTCTTTTTCGCTTATGTTTTACAATTTCTTATATAGTATTTGTACTTGGTCATTTGAGTCACACAATGACTACAAAACTTGTTGCATTTTATCATTGTTTTTTTAAGGTTCGATACAAGATTTTGCAAAAGACAATTATGTAATTTCAAACATTCATTCTCTTTCTTTATTTGCAATAACATGTGCTCCTTTTCTCTGTAGTCAGTAAGTAAACCATTCAGCATATTCTCCAAGTTTTGGATTTTTTGCATTGAGTTTCCATATCCAAAAGTTTTCAATCTCTCACAACAATATAATAAACCGTTTTTTCTTTCACACAAAAATAGTATGAATTGTGTGACTAATCGAAAGTGTGGATGTTGCATCAAGCTTGGATCAACTACAAATCACAATTTTTTTTGTTGTCCATTATGTGAGCCATAATCTTAGGTGCTAAAAGTGTGGATCCTTTAGCATCTATTTTGGATATTGGAGCATATTCGACAGGGAGATCAATATGGAGATGAAACTTAGACATCTCAAGAATAATCAAAAAAAATCAGAAAGAAATCAAGTCAATGTAGCATCTTCTTTATCAGAAAATAAAATCCTTTGAAGCCACCAAGACACCATTCCAAATTTTTGATTTCACCCTAGCACTCATTTCTTTGATTTCACCATAGCACTCATTTCTTTGATCATAACTAGTTGAAATGTTCTCTCCTCCTTTAATGGCATACAGAAGTCCGAGGACAAGTATTTCTTTCCTACTACTTAAAACGGAGGATAAAAATTTCATTTTCAAATTTGAAAAGTTAGTTAATGGCACAATATCCAATTTAATGGGGTCTTGAAGTATGAACCACAGAGGTTAAATTGAAATTCGAAAATCCGGCAAGTTTTTTTCTTATGGTCATCACAAGTTGTTTTTGAGGCAGCATTCTCACAGCTAGCTTTATACAAAGTTTCGATTTATCTCAATGCATATTTCATTTTGAACTTGGTTGATTCATGATCAATGGCATTAGAGCTATTGCTAAGAGTCCAAGGAGTTGGACCTGGAGATAGGGGTAAAGACAAGCCCAAAAAGAGAGGTTATCCTCCTCAGCGCTACTATGGAGCATGTCATAGGTGTTAAGATTGTCAAGTAAGGGCAATCCGAAAACTGTTGCAGTCTACAAGTTTTGAAGAGGAATCAGATTAGTCTCTTATTGAAGGCTGCTTATGATACGAATCATTTTTAGATCCAGGGACTTCATTCAAGAGAATACAAGCTTTAATGTGCGGAGAGAAATAACAGTCGAAGTCTGTCGTAATGTCCAGAAGATTATCCAAGCAAGAAAGAAGATGGAAAAGCAAACATTTAAACCTCGAGGAAAACAAGGGTAGAGAAACGGTAACAGGCAAGAAAATAGAGCTAGCATTTTGCAACAAAAAATCCCTAGAAAATTTGAAGACTGGAATGAAATTGAGTTGAGAAACTTGGATGGTGATGCCATCATGACCGCATCACATTAGAGCTATAACCAAAATGAAGCAAGAAAATATTATTCCTGAGTACTTCAAATCCCTAAAATAGATCAACGTGAGGCAAAATGGTCAGACTAATGAAATCTTTAACCATTCAAAAATCAGGCCTAGCATCACCGAAGAAACGAGCCATTGTCGTCTCAAAAAATGTTTTGAGAAGACTTCAGAGAAGAAAGGTCAGGCAAAAATCTAGATATATTAAGTACTATGAACAAAAGAGCCTCAACTCATCCACCAAATGGGTTCAATAACCTCTTAATTTTGATAGAGTTCTAAAGCACAGCATTAACAGTAAGCCTTACAAAGGAAAAACTAGACGAACACATGTAAAAATAAAAAATTAGCCCAAAATAGATTTCAAATGTTTTGCAAATTCGTAAACTAGGTCATATCATTGGAGAGAAAAAAGGAAGAGTAAAGTTGGTCATTATTTTGGCATGGAAGAATGATTAAAAATTCTCTCTTTCCAAAAGTGGGAGTGGCATTCTATAATGGGTGATGAGTAGATTCTTCATGGTTATTATGGAACAAGCAAAGCTTAGACACTTTTCCCTTCAACTAGGCTTTGGCAAGAATGGTTTGTTGTTTGGTTTGATAGATCTTATACTCGGAATCTTTTCTTCCAAATATGCAAAGAAGTGTTAAGTTGCCCTTTTGAAAAAGTCAATTGAAAGTGAAATCAAGTTCTTGGATAGCAAAACCAAAAAATCTAGGTAATAATGTCATTTTTATTAACAACTAGGAAGGTCCAATGGTTATTTTTGTTATTACCGTCCAAGAGGAGCATGCCAACTGTGAGGCAAGATATTCAAAAACCTTGGAAGATCAAGGTATTATAGTTGAACTCCATCATCCAAGCCATCGCGTTCATGGATATCTCTCCAACATTTGATTCTTTTGAGGACAAAGAATTTGCTAAGACATGGTTCTACCATTTCCCAAGGCTAAGCATTAAGGTTGATGACTTTCAAGTATCAATTTCAAAAATCTACGTACAAAAGATATCTCCATTAACTTACAACCTGAGGCTCCTAGATATCCCTTCACAATGCTCGTTAATATCCTTTCTCACAACAATTGAGTTTAGATCATCCATGCTCAAAATATCCAATGGAGCTTTTTGGCATTTGCAAATTGTAGCGCATGTCAAAGGCCTACTTACCATTTAAAGAAAGGTAAACAAATTAACAAAGTCTCGTTTGAGAGGAACATTACAACACCCTTATGTTTGGAAGTAAATTTGCAAAATCAAATTTCATATAAGGTACCGGTTATAGCCCGTTTATGCTTATGTACGAATTTGAGCCTGGGTCACCATTGCGGTTGAGACTAGGTCGATCAAGTTTCAAAAAGTAGCGGATTTCCTACTTGATATGTAGGAAATGCTACGGTTTGCACGTGAGAATGTCTAGTGTACTCAGGATGGGGACCGACATTATGCAAATATGGAAAGATCACCGAGAGACTTCCAAATGAGGGATTGAGTATTTTTAAGAGTCCCGAAGGATTCGAGTGTAATGCGTACTGGCAAGCATTATAAGTTGTCCCCTAGATATAGAGGACCGTATAAGATTTTGAAAAAGATCAGATCCTTAGCTTACCAATTGGAACTCCCGGAAGGATCACAAGTGCATCCCGTATTTCACGTAAGCCATCTCAAGAAGAGTCTACGTGAAGGAGAGCATCTTGGATCTGGATATCAATTGGACATGTTGGATAAATTATCGGGTGTCTTGGCCTGAACCCGGAAGGATCTTGGATATAGTAACTAAACGATTGAGGAATCGTATAATTGCCAAGCATTTGGTTCAATGGAAGGTCACACAGACGATGATGATTCCTAGTAACAATAGGGAAGCTTAAGGAGGAACTTTCCCAGTTTTAAGTTCTAAGGACAGAACTTGAATAAGGGGGAAAGAATGTCATGCCCATGACTGGTCTCGGGTAGCGTGTCCACGCTAGGGATCGGTAGACCAACAACCCGTAAGTTAATTGTGACTATAAGGGAATTGGGGCCCTTATAGGTACATTGTCATAATTAATGGTTGTAGGCCTAAACACTTGATGGTGGATTTTTATGGGTCTATCAGTGAGTCATTGGGGAACTGGATGACGTGGCCCAGATAGGCTGCAGAGGTGTCTAGTGAGGTGTCATAGTGCACTACTAGTGGTGCATGGGCCTTAGAGGGTATAAGTATACCTATTGGGCTCTCACTAGTGTATGCTTGATAGCATGACCGATAGCAGTATGCTGCTGGTGTGAGGCCTCATTCCTCTTTGTGATTGATCCATAACTTGGGGGCTGGATCCATTCGATCTAGGTTTGGTTGGGTTGGATTGTTCACCATCAGGTTCCCTTGTGTTGCTTGTGATTGGCATGCTTAGAATAGGATCTTTGGATTCAGATTCTTGTTATACTTGATCATTTAAAAGAAGGATTACTCGCATGATCAGAAGATCGGATAAGATTTGTATTTATATTTTGATAGCAATCTCCTCGAAGAGGAAATTATCCTTGATGAAGATTGAGTTATTATAAGCATTTGGCTACCGGTTATAGCATGTTTATGCTTATGTACGAATTTGAGCCTGGGTCACCCATTGCGGCTGAGACTCGGTCGATCAAGTTTCAAAAAGTAGCGGATTTCCTACTTGATATGTAGGAAATGCTACGGTTTGCACGTGAGAATGTCTAGTGTACTTGGGATGGGACCGACATTATGCAAATATGAAAAGATCACCGAGAGACTTCCAAATGAGGGATTGAATATTTTTAAGTCCCGAAAGATTCAAGTGTAATGCGTACAGGCAAACATTATAACTTGTCCCCTAGATATAGAGGACCGTATAAGATCTTGAAAAAGATCAAATCCTTAGCTTACCAATTGGAACTCTCAAAAAGATCACAAGTGCATCCCGTATTTCACGTAAGCCGTCTCAAGGAAAGTCTACGTAAAGGAGAGCATCTTGGATTTGGATATCAATTGGAATTGTTGGATAAATTATCGGATGTGTCTTGACCTGAACCCGATAATAAGCTTACACTAAGAGTGGTAGGGCACAATCGTTCTTAAGATGCATGCCATATTGATGCTTTGATGTTCATTTAAGTGCGCCTCCAAAACCTGTCAAGTTGATTGAATTTCACATGTTTTTTGAAACTTTGTGAAAAGACGCACACAACAACATTGTTGTGCTGTGACTATGGATAGACATTTATATGATGATCAATTTACTGTCCACTCTAACATGATGTTATCTTTTTTTTCTTGTTCATAACCGCTAGTCACCATGACAACTTTGACACCATGACAACTTTGGAGAGTGTCAGTAGGGAAATAGGCTAAAACTCCCTTACAGAGGTCAATTCCAACTCACGGGACACGATCACCCAACAACCATCTGCAGGTAAGGTCTGCCTGACTCTCAAGGGGCATAGGCTTGGGACTAGAAAAAAGGCTAAACCAAGCTTCAGTTCAAACCTGTGCAACAAGCAACTTTAGTTAGACCAAAAAAATTAAGGTTCACCAAATATTATTTAAGCCCTACCAGATGTTCAGGCATAAACTGCATTGGTTACAAATAAAATTCAAAATTGTCAGCAGCTTTTGCAGTAAAATTTGTACTTTGATTTGAATGGATATTACAAAAAGATCACACAGCACTCAATAACTATAGAAGAATAATGCCAAATCTGTCTCAATGATAACAAACATAGCCTGCTTCTGCAAGTAGCTTATCATGGCTACAGCTGAGTGTAAACAGGACAAAATTGCATTCTTGTTTGAATTTCTCGTCATGAATGTATTGGCTTCTGTTTGCATAAAAAGTTGGACTGTCAAAATTGGACTTTAATGCCAGACTTTTAATAGGGTGTGAAGAAACAAGAATCTGGAAAATTTTTGCATAACCATATATGCCAGGCTAGACACCCTTACGATGCAACTAACTCTAGCAAGTCTTCATATGAATGGATGTGGTTAATGACCCCAATGACATGCTTGGCTCATTTGACATTCAGGAATGTTCATACTATTGCAAATCCAATGAAAGTTAACTTTATTGTCAAAATCAAAATAATCATACACAAGGTTACTACCATCCCAAAATTGAAATATCTGAACAACAAATCTGAAAAAAGCTCTGATTCTTGTCAAAAGTGATCAACTGCAGATTTTTCTAGGCAAGTGACCAAGACATATTTGTGTTCTTCCAAGAGCTTTTCACACTGGAAAGATAGACATCTAAAATGTATTAACCTTTTAGATGTCAAATAATTGAGGACCTGCAACATTAGTTTGCACCAGTTTTAAGGTGCTTAAAGAATTTAGAAGCTAAGGGCTGGCTAGCATGTGTCAATAAAGTTCCTCCTGCTTTTATGTTGCAAGAAAATCATATTCAACAAACGAAGCACTCTTCGCAACACATTTGGGACAAATCTGCTCACCTTAATGAAGGCAAGATCTTTAAAAAATTGAACCCTGGTTCACACCTATAATAGAATCAAAACTGGTACAATCATGGCTACCAAGGCTATTCATATAAAGCAAACAATCCAGCTACCTCTCCTGATCACTATGACATCTCAGTCATTTCCAAGGAGACACCACTGCTGGAAGGAATATCTTTGCTTAAGAATGTCACACTTATCACATCCAAGTGCTGTAATTCATGAACAACATAAGACATCCTTGGTCGCATCGAAGGTACATGCTGCGTACAAGTGTAGATGAGATCTATCGCCTTCTTGACTTGATTAACATCAGGTACGGTGCCTATCTTAGGGTCTAAAATCTCCGAGAAGCGTTGAGATTGAACCAAAGGCGTCGCCCATTCAAATATGCTTTGCCAATCCACGGATTCAAAATCTGGTACAGGCTTGCGGCCACTGATAAGCTCGAGGAGGAGCACTCCAAAGCTGTAAACATCACTCTTTGTGGTGAGCTCATTGCGATATACAAACTCTGGAGCAAGATAGCCGTATGTACCTGCAACAACAGTTCTTTCATGGGTTGGCTCCCATGATCCAAACTTCGCTAAGCCAACACCAATAAGATGAGCATTGAAGTCCTGATCAAGAAGAACATTACTTGCTCGAATGTCCTTATGAACAACGTTTGGCTTCACCGTGTCATGTAAGAATCTGATCCAAGACAGAAATTGTTCAGAAAGCCGATGTGACGACAAGCTCACCTAGATTATGCTTTCTCTTTTCCAAAGCACTAACGCTTCCACAGTAAAGACACTGTCTTGCTCTTCAATCGAGATGCTCAGAAGGAATAGAAAAAATTTATTCTGCTGCAGATGGTTCTAGGACCTAGACTCATTTGATAATGTTCATATCATATGCCACTTGTTAGCCTGGGGCTTGAATTCTTTAATAACACTTGTCAAGAATATGTTTGCTATCAACCAACAACAATATAAACCTACGTATTGGGAGGAACAAAAAATAGATTAGCAATAAGTATCTGTTATCAACCAAAGACAATATAAACCTACGGAGGAATAAAAAATTGATTAGCAATGAGTCTGTTAGTCATCCCAGGCTTGTGTGATGCCACTAAGAATAATGACAATGAACTCTAACCTTTACATTATTAAGGATCCTAGGTGAGGAACCTTACAAAGTTCAACTAAGGCAACGAATAGGTTCAGGACATGTGAATTTGCTGAAGCAAGATCAGTTAAGTGATTTCATAAAACCACAATGAAATGATGAAGTCCAGTACTTGAATACAAGAAACAGAGGAAATCCAAAGTATAAACAAGCAAACCTACCTCATTGACCAGATCTTACATTAAAACTATGCATAATGCTTTACCTGCCAAATAACTATATACCAAAATACATAGGCGATAGATATAGCACTACCAAAACCGTACTTAAAAGCCTTTTTGAAAAGGTTGAATTGTTGCAGCCCAATCGTAGGTCACCTGGCAAGCAATAGGCTGTTGAACAATCCCACGCCATGAACTTTGTCAAATAGACTACTGGAAATGGTTATGCCACCATAACACTCTCTTCTCTACTAAGAAACCTTCATTTTCTGCAAATGAGAAACACTCTTGTGCAGGTGAGGCTTGAAAGCCACTTTTCTAACTTGCTGATGAACTAGAAAGAGTCCAAAAACACTGGACTGATGCCCATTAAGTCCAAAAAACGAGTCACCTGCATGACTATTTGAGGAAAAGGTCAGCCTTTGCCTGAATATACCCAATGAAAAGCTCGACAGGGGTCCCTTCAAGTTCACATCGATAATCTTTCAGTGTGATTTTTCAAATATTTAACATGCTGCCTTAAAAGATTTCAAACGGAGAGAAAAGCACACAAGCATAGCATCAAATTCTGGGTATTTTGAGTCCGAAATGTTTCATTTCATTTGTGCATGATGAAATGAATAATCATTTAGATTTTTGCACAAAAGCCAAAACCCAAGTCATCTCATTTTTGGGAGGCGCAAACTAAGAGAGAGGAAGAGTAGGTGCACAGATCTAAGAGAACAACCAAGCTTCTTTAAATTCCTTTTGCCATCTGTCTGCAAGCACAACAGGTGATTCCTTTTGCCATCTGTCTGCAAGCACAACAGGTGACATTTCCAAGGTCACAAAGTGAAGCTTTCTAGGTGGTTTTTTGTTTTCAGCACTTTTCTAGACATGTCTACATTTGATTTCAAATCGTGCTACTCTCGATCAATTTCAGAGTTTTTCTTGTATTTACCTCTGTCCTAAAAACCTATCAGTGTCAGATACTTTGTTTTGGATGCATTACATTTTTTTGTAGCCTTTGTTTTCCCACTCCCTTACACTAATTCTACCAAAATCCATGTCTAGTATTTTCTGTCTGTTTCAAATCGCCATCAAACTTTGCAGCCCACTGCTGCTCAATAATGACAGCAGCACACGATTCCTCGCATCCAGCAAAACCAGGGAAAATTTGGGGGGGGGGGGTGCTTTTTTGGGAGTTGTAGGATTCTTTGTCCTGTTTAAGGTACTTTCAAAGTTAATTTTCCTTAGCCATGGTTGAACAAGAGCTAGCATCTGTGCCATCAAGAGACATATAAAGTGAGATAGCTCAAGTGAAAGTGAAAATTTGTATAAACTTTACCAAGAAAATCGCCACATAGACTGTTTCTGAAAACAGAAATAAGATCATGGCTGAAGACAATAGAATCCATCTCAAAACAACATAAAGATCAACCTTTTTTGTTTAGATTTTTTCCATATCGAGCACACAAAAGGAAGTCAAAATACAGTTAAAGAGTAGTCAATAATACATACTCATTATGGCCCATGGGTGATGAAGCACAGGCCATTTATAAATAGGAAACAAACATTGATTATAGTTACAAGAAAATCGATTGTAAATAAATCAGGCACTCTATAGCTTATAGTCAGTCTATAGTAAATTTACAATCAAAATATAATACTTTTTTAAAGTAGACAACCCAAAAAAATATTGTTAAAATCATGGTGTTATACACTCAAACATGATAATTCCAGTTTTGGTGATTTTATCACCACTTAAATGGGTAACTTTGGATGCATGTATATATCTCTATAGACCTCAAAATTCAAATTTTTCTTTTATAGGCATGTTTCTATAATCATATAGGGAGTTTTAAGAGCAGACAGGCAAAAAATTGAATGTAAATTCACAATAATGTAGTCCCATATACGAAAATATTGAAGTTTCATCAGTACCACCACATGTTTGACACATCATATCGTACATATAACTTCCTCAATATGGTCTCAAAATTTTTAATCAGTAAATGTATATATGAAGAACACACGTGTGAAGGGAATTGATGTGATTCATCATAGTTTATGAGATATGATTTTTGAATAACTGCTTGAAATTCACACTTTTGTGCGGACATAAATTGACTTACAACATTAGCCAATAACATATGTATATCCAACTAGTGGTTAGGCAATCAAGCTTTCAATGCCTTACGTCTCCTGATAGTCAATGTCCTCACATTGTGCACACCCTTTAGCTATAAATCTTGCCTTGCACTTATCAATTGTTTCGTCAATGCTGTTTTTAGTTCTATCCAATCATGTGAACCCAATTGCTTTCTTGTCCTTTTAAATCCCGTTTTATTTTTTAAATGATAGCAATCTTTTTATTCTTATTGCTCCACGCCAAGTTTTTGTGCTTCATAAAGTTTTTGAATTTCGCTATAGTTCATAAATGAAGTCATAAAGTTGAGATCAAATGACATTTATTGTTTCATTTTTTGTGACGACTCTAGTGTTAATCTGATGCCAATTGGGTCAGCTTTACAGCGTACATAGTTAAATTCATATAAACAAGATCTCAAATAACTGCCCGAAATTGGACCAAAAACTACTGGAAACCCATAAACCTCTGTTTTCTCCCTCTACTGATACCCATATTGCATTTATTTACCCCCAAAAGAAAAGAAAAAACTGCGCTCGAATCATAATTCTAAAATCGCTCGTGCATCTATGATTCTAATATAATACAAATGGAAAATTTTCCAACACTTATCTCCAAACTATAGTGGTCCTTGTAAGATTGTAGAAACTCCTTTGAAATACATATCGATCAAATCTTCCTCGAGGGATTAAATTTCATATTGTATTCCATGCAAGTCACTTGAATGAGCTATTGGGTGCAAAAGATAACCCTATCTCAAAAGGTCAATTGGAGGATCCAACAGCCTTTGTACTTTGTACTCGCTAAATTAGAAACAAGGTTATTGATACATCGCAGAAACTTTTTCTTAAGCTCGAGCTTACAAATCATTAGAAATTGAAAAAAAAAATCAAACATTGCATTTTGGTAGGACTAAAAAATAAAAAAAAACTCATTTTAATGCTCAAACACACCTAAGAGTAACTAATCAGCAAATCGTCACAATAGCCTCTAGCTATCGCAACATGTTAAAAATCATCATGCAACATCATCAACCAATGAACCGTTTGGTTTCTAAATATCTAGTTCATTGAGGAGGTAAGTCAACATCATCAATTGATGAACCATTTGGTTTCTAGAAATCTAGTTCATTGTCAAGATGTCTCTAAATTCTCAAGGGAGAGGGAATGTTATGTACCATAATGGTACGCCCTAAGGTGACGACTTTGGGAAGAGGTGAAACATTGGTCCAACATTGTCGACATTTTTACTGCCATGTGTGAGCACTTCAAGCTACCTAGTGTCACATATCTAAATAAGGAATGTGCTAAGACCTACTTGTACTATATATCAATGTTTCATGGACCTTTTCGAAACGCCTTTTCGAAAAGGATTTGCATAGTTGCGCCACCTGTTCCAGAACGCGTTCCTGGAATTTTCCAAGAACGCTTTTTTAGTTTTTTGCAATATGGGTTGGTAATTGTTCGAAAAAAATTTAAACACTGTCGGATTGGGGATAAGTATGAATTTGATCTATTGTTGGGTTTGGGATTTCACATGTCCTACTCAATTGAATTCATGTTAAAATCATGTTTGTGATGGGCTTTACAATAAGCATAACCTTGGTTGGTGTCTTTCATAAGTGGATGGTTTGATTTCAATGTTATTATGCTTTGGTTCTCTCCTAGCTACTAGTAGAACTACTCTACCACTTCATCTAAGGTACAGTCCTTGAAATGGTCAAGCACAACATGGAGTGGCTTGGCATGGGGATTCTCAAAGTAATATTCTCACTTTTATTTATCATAACTTTTATTGTCCTTTAGCTTTGGCTTCCACTCTTGAGTCTTATCTATTCTCACTTGGCTTGGATATCGATATGGTTTTTGATGTTGATGGCTCAATCGAGTTTATAGAAAACAACTTGGCGTTCATCAACTTTGGCACATTTTATCTGGATATGTTCACCTAGTCTTTTTGTTTTCAAAGATATTCAAACCCTTTTGGGCCAAAATGTAGATCAATTTATGAATGTCAAACTTGCTTGGTGTCTTTTCTAGCCCTAATCTGTGAAATGGGTTGTATTTGTCTAATCGATGTGTCGTAAGATGCTAGACTGTGTTTGCCAATGTCCACAAAGCTGGAACTCTGTTCTGGCCCATATGGCACAATTTTAGGGTATTTGTGTGTCATGCTCGCATGGGTATATCAGTGTGCAGCTCCATTATAGATGCTAAGGTAGAGAGGCTATGAGAGACATACGGCCATGATGGGTCAGCCAACCAACCACTGAGACCAGCAGAGTTTTTTCCAACAGAGAAGGCAGAGCTCACAGGTCCAAGGTGCAGGGCTTAGCCATTCAGGGGATACAAGTGCAGGGCCTAGTCATAGAGGGGCACTAGCACCACCTACCCATGACAGTCACTCGATGCCATCAGAATCATTCGTTGCTGGCGTCACACTCCCAGGTGCAGGTCTTAGCACGGGTGGGGAGAGAGACACACGACCTGCCATGCCATCAGCAGACGCACCCCCAGATGCCCCTTCTCATACCACCACAGGGCATGTTAGACCCCGACTGACGACACATGCACAACAGAGACATGTCACGCCGAGACACAATAGACTACACTAGACAAAGGGTGGAAGAGGCGTTAGCACGAGGCTAGCACGAGAGGTGGCCCAGTTTTTTTTACGAGGCTACCATTCCATTCGTCATTGCGGACACGCATGTCTTCAGAGCGATGATGCGTCAAGCGGCAGCAGGTGATTCCTCGTGGGCACCTCCTAGGAGAGAGGTGATACGCACTCGCCTCTTACGAGGATACCATCATACGAGAGTCGAGCCTTGTTCAAACAGCCTAGCAAACGTAAGTAACTTGGTCTTCAATATTTTTCATTTCGCAAGTCTCTTTTGCACTTGTTGCATCTTCCTAGCATGTCGTTACGATCTATACGTGCTTGATATGGCAAGTGTCTCTAAACTGTGTCTGATGAAATTTGTTTTGCAGTTACGGTTGCTCCATGTTGTCCGACAGAAGGACTGACGTCCATTACAAATCTGTCGTGAACATCATATCATGGTCTCTTGTCCGCTTGGCACCGTGTTTCTACGAGGGGTGGATGCCACCACGGTGGTGCAACCATCACTGCAAAGTTCATCTACAGTGGAGTGAACTCTGCCATCCAGGAGCTTGGGGCCGAGCACGTGGTTCAAGTTGTCACGGACAGTGCCACGAACTGCAAGCAGATGGGAGAGCTACTAATGCACGAGCACGCCTCGCATTCCATCCATTTGTTGATCCACGACATGTGCACTCTCGTGGATCCATAAGGTATCCTTTCTACAACTTCTTTTCTGTCTTTTATGCTAGTTTTGTTGTTGTCATTTCCTTGCTTTGCTCAACCCGTAACAATTTTCTAATGGGTGTGTCTTGCAGATTACTGCTCAGGCCATGCGCATGGTCAGCTTCGTCACCAAGAAGAAGCGCATGTTGGCCCTATTTCACAACTTCTCACCTCTGGATCTCAGGAAGCCGGCACCCACACGTTTTGGCTACTACTTCGTGGTTCTCGAGCGTATGGCAGCTATACGAGACCACTTGCGGAGGATGGTGGCCAGCACTATATTCGATGAGTTCAAAGGCTGTAGTGAGGATTCATTTCTAGTTGACTGTATACGAGATGAGTTCTGGACATGAGCATCAGAGCTGATTAATGCGTTGACGCCTGTTTTTTGTGTGTTGTGCCTAGTAGACGGAGAGGGGTGATTCTCGGTCTCATATACGACTCCATGGACCGTATTGGAGAGGCGCTGACCAGATCCTGCTTCGACGAGGCCAGGTACAATTCCTTTCCCCTGTCTATGCTATGTTTCCATTTCATCTTCGCACGAGAAACAACTAGTGATTGTAATGTGTCTTATGTTATTGGGTGTTGCAGGAGCTGCTAGACATTTGGCAGCAGAGGCGGAATTATTTCCACATGCCCATCCACGCAATAGACCACATGTTGCAAACCTTGTGGCGCACCACCAGACAAGCGGACGACCTAGAGCTCCACAGACGATGGCTGGAGTACATGGATCGAGTCTATTAAAGGCCACGTATTACATTTCATTTTATCTTCATATTGTTTTTATGGTTCATGCCCGTACGATCTTGCTTGTATAGACACTAACTCGTGGAATCGTTATTTTGCCATCACTGAGCGCCTCAACATCATCGAGGCAGACTTGCTGAGGTTCAAGAGAGGGAAATCCGTCTTCGGTTATGCTCGATGAGCAGGACCAACTCTGTCCAGTGACATGGTGGGGTTGTTATGGCCGCTCCACGTCAGAGCTCCAACGCTTGGCGGAGAAAATGTTGTCGCGTTGTTCAGCTTTCGCTTGTGAGTGGAACTAGAGCAGCTGGTCCATGCAACGCACGAAGAAGAACCGGCTATCGATTGAGTAGTGCAGACGGCTGGTCTCCGTGTCCAGCAATGCACGGATGCTACGACGATACAACAGAGTCGAAGGCATGCTTGAGGTTTGTTTGCCCCACCCTTGCTTGCCTTACATATGCTTCTCATCATTGCTAGTATTCTAATATTTTACCCGCAATCAAACCTACATGGTGACTCGATATATGTCATGGTTGCAGGTGAACCCTGACTCTACTCGCTCAACACGGACGCCACCATTCCACGAGCACCCCAGAAGCAGTTTGATGCTGACAAGGGGATCCTTCGAGAGTTGCACCAATACATGGATGCCAAGGCCTGCTCTCCACGACGCCAACAGAGAGTAGTTGAGAGGAGGCTTGTGCAAGTGAGGGAGGAGAGAGGAGATGAGGAGAATTCACCGGAGGGGGGGAAGGAGTTCCCAACTAACTATGAGGAGTGGGTGGATGAGCAGGAGGCTGTGGGGGGGGATACGGAGGGAGCTAGGGGAGACAATCCATGGGATTTTGACATGAAGTAGGTGCTAAAGAACCTCGATGGAAGACATAGGCAGAACCATTTTTCCTTCGGTTAGGCCTGGGGGGGCAGAGCGAGAGGGGCTTGGGTTCATTGTATGTCGACAGGAGCAGGGCATCACAGGTAGTTGCAAACCAGGCATCATGCCAGTTCATAAGGACTTCGCAAGGTGTGGGACCTGGGACCTTAGACTCGCAAACATGACGGGCTAGGGGGCGGCCTAGAGATAGAAGCAGGAGTGGGAAAGAAAGATACCTGGAAGTTCCTTGAACTTCAGCATGAGTGTTCATACAGGAGGCATGCCGCCAAGTAGTGCTTTGTGTGCCGATCTGGGAAAACGGTTGTTGCGTTGATTTTTCTGCAGGTAATCTGTCAGTACTTCAGGGGCTCCCTGCTTAAGTTTGTCTTCGTACTCCCAAAAAGCCTCAATGAGTGGAACCCGTAGCCACTTCACTAGATATTCGCGTTGAACGCCAATATTTGTTCTGGTACAAGCTGTCTCTTCGTATCATCAAGTGTCGTTGGTGGGTGACGGAGTTCGTGTTGTCGATCAAATCGCTCATCCGATTTGTACCGTTTGAGTAATGAGATATGAAACACATTGTGTATATCCAAGCTAGATGGCAGCGCCAATCGGTAAGCCACTGAATTGATCTTCTTGGTGACATAATATGGCCCCGCATAAGGTCGAACGAACTTATGAGATAAGCCTTTTGGTAATGCAATATTTTTAGTGTTCAGCCACACTTGATCACCTTCCTTAAATTCCAGTTCTCGTCGATGTGGGTTTACGTCGACTGCCATGCTTCGTTGTGATTGCTCTAGAAATGCCTTCACCTCTGTCAGCTTTGTGTGCCACTCATTAATGAATTCCTCCACAGTGGGTACCGGAGTTTCTTGCACACCTGTAAGAAAAGAGCCCGGAACAATCGGTAGCCGACCATTGCTTATCTCGAAGGGTGCCTTTCCAATAGATCTGTTCACTTGGTTGTTATGTGCAAACTCGAGGATATCCAAGTAGCTGACCCAATCGGATTGGTCCCAAGCGACATAATTTCGTAAATATTGTTCAATCTGTCGATTGACTCGCTCAGTTTGCCCATCTGTCTGAGGGTGATATGCAGTGCTGAAATTCAGTCCAGTTCTCACGAGGTGAAATAGACAAGTCCAAAACTTTCCTACGAACTTGGTGTCTCGGTTAGAAATAATTGTTCTAGGTAGGCCATGGTATTTGAAGACACATTTGAAAAATAACCTTGCCACTTCTTCGGCTGTCACTGAACTTTTAGTTGGTACAAGATGAGCTTACTTTGAAAAACGGTCAACCACCACATAAATTGAGTCGAAACCTTGGCACCGTGGTAGTTGAACAATAAAATCCATGCTCACGGAATCCCAAGGATATGCTGGTACTGGTAATGGCTGGAGTAGTCCTGCTGGGGCTAGCAGTTCCACCTTCACTTGTTGACATGTAGGGCATGTTTGCACATAGGATTCGACGTCTGCCCACATATCTGGCCAATAAAAGCCTCTCTTGAGAAGTTCATACATGCGATTCAACCTTGGATGTCCGGCGGCTAGTACGTCATGATGTTCCCGCAAGACTTTCTTCCTAAGGTTGATGTTGTCTGGGACATATACTCTGCGTTATTTATAAACAACCATTTGATCCTTCCAAGTGAAATGTTTATGAGGCTTTCCCAGCTGGAATTCGATCATTAAGTCCTTCGCCAACGCATCTGCACCATAGTTCTCTCTGATTTCTTGGAGTAGGCCAGTCACCTGAGTTGTTACCGTTGCCATCAAGTGCTCCTGTCTACTTAGTGCATCCGCTACCACATTGTTCTTTCCCGCCGTATGTACAATGTCTATATTGAATTTTGAGAGAAAGTTTTGCCATCGCATTTGCTTTGGCGTGAGCATACCTTGGGATGAGAAGTACTTGAGTGATACATTATCAGTGAACACTTTAAAAGGCTTTCCTGCCACATAATGTCTCCAATGCTCCACTGCTTGAACTACAGCGACCATTTCTTTTTCATGAGTTGGCCATCGTCACTCAATTTCTTTGAAAAATATGCAACAGGTTTTCCTTCTTGCATCAACACGGCCCCAATAGCAAAGTTTGATGCATCTGTATGTATTTCGAAAGGTTTGCGAAAATCCGGTAAGGCAAGGATGGGTTCTTGAGTGATCCGTCGTTTTAGTTCTTGGAACGTTGCTTCACATTCCGGTGTCCGTGTCATCTTTAGATGTTTTTGTCTGCTCCAACAACGGTGCCACAATTTTGCTAAATGCCTCAATGAAGCTCCTGTAAAAGTTACATAGCCCCACAAAGGATTTGATGCCGTGAACAATTTTAGGAGCTAGCCAATCCAAGATAGTCTTGATTTTCTTAGGATCCATCCGAATTCGTCCGTAGCCTATAACATGTCCAAGGAAATCAACTTCTTCTACCACAAACTCACATTTCTCTCTTTTCACAAACAAGCAGTTCTTCCTCAGTCGTTGGAGAACTGTCCTTAAATGTTTAATGTGATCTTTGAGGCTACGGCTAAACACCAAGATGTCATCAATGTACACAATGACAAATTCATCTAAGCAGTCTTGAAAAATGTTGTTCATCAACGTGCAAAAAGTGGCTGGTGCATTTGTTAGACCAAACGGCATCACCCTGAATTCATGACTCCCATACCGTGTTCGAAAAGCCGTTTTGTGCTCATCGCCTTTAGCTATTCGAATTTGGTAATATCCAGATCTGAGATCTATTCGGCTAAAATATTTGACATGTTTGAGTTGGTCAAACAGGTCATCAATTCTAAGCACGGGGTACTTGTTCTTAATGGTACCTTTGTTGAGCATGCGGTAATCCACCCACATCCGAAGGGTCTTGTCCGCCTTTTCCACGAATAACACTGGGGCTCCAAAAGGCGAAGCACTGGGTCTAATGAATCCTTTGTCTATCAATTCACCAAGTTGTCGTTTCAGTTCCACCAACTCTTCTTGTGACATCCTATAGGGTGCTCGCGAAGTTGGTTCTATTCCTGGTACCAACTCAATTTTATGGTCCACTGGTCTTCGAGGAGGTAACTTAGCTGGGAGTTCTTCCGAAAACACATCGCTAAATTCCTCTAGCAATCTGCCACCTCTTTTGCCAAGTTTTCCTGTTATGCGTTTTTCCCTTCTGGAACCTCTTGGCAAATACAAAGAAAGCACTTTGACCTTTTCCCTTTCGCCATTCTTTTTATTAGAGATGCAGCAACCAGATTTTGTTCAATATCGGTACCCTTAGCGTTCCCTCCAGGCAAGGCTTTTGTCATACAGATTTGTCCCTTGTAATCCAAGAGGACCAAGTTTGAACTCCTATCCAAAACTGCAATACAGTGTTCATTTGTCCAAACAAGCACACCACAAAAGAACATACCAACCAAAGCAAACACAGAGGATCCCTCTCAAGCCACATTCCCCTTGAGACTGGACGTAGGACCTTTGCCTAGCCGCGCCCACACAAATCTATCACAAAATTAGCCCACGAGGAAACATCCATCCAACCATCCGTGCTTTCACCATTCAGCAGCACATTACCTCAGTCACGCCCCACCAACTCTGGTCGATAGCCCTTATAGCTAAACGATCGGCAGCTATCCCGCACCGGCAGCTAACCACCCGTGCTTTACACCCAAATTCGAGCAGTATCTCTGTATCAATGGTTGACCCGTACAGTTCGAATATGTCACCCCGCACCCCACAAGGCACAGACCGTGCTTTCACCAACCTAATGGCAGCACATTGCCTCATCTGTCCTACGTGCAGACGATGCCAGGCCCGAACCGCGGGGATTGACCGTGCTTACACCTCAAGGGCAGCACCTTGCCTCATCAAGTCCCTCGTTATGCCGACCACCCCGACCGTGGACGCACCCATGCTTACACTGTGGGCAGCACCTTGCACAACGACTGTCCTGACAAATCCCAAAAAGTGGCCATCCCTGTGAGACTTGCGTAGCTGACCGACTAGTCGGCTCTGATACCACATGTTGCGCCGACGCCTCAAAGGCACTGGGACTTGAGCGGTTTCCCCAACACGCGCTTAAGTCTAACATTCATCCATCATGCACTTACAAAGCCACCTTAGAAACGTAACAAGCTTCACCATTCAGACTTTAAGAAAACTGGAATCCCAACCAACCCGAAAGCCAACTCATAATCCGTCCCCAAAAGGTAACCAAAGGCAAAGACAAGCCACACATGAAACTCAAGGCATAGTGGTCGCCAAACTGACCAAATGGCATAGCGGTGAGCCACACGTCGGTGACGTGGACCCTTAGGCGCCGGCGACGCAAAAAAGGTTGTAATAAGGGTCCTTCCACTTGGACCAGTCCCGGAGGTGAAACCGAAATGGTAATCATCCCCAAGGATCAACTTTATTAAATTTGGAAGAGGCTACATTCATACATAGACTGACTAGTCTCGGGGCCACCAACACGTGCTAGGCATTGTGCCTGGCTCGTGCTGGTAGAGGGAGCTGAGACCCGGCGACTAGATTCCTGGCGTTGGTTGAGCTGCCCAAGTTTCTGTCTGCCGGACTCCCCCTATAGTTCTAGTGTGATTCGGAGCACCCCCTCTGTCCTGAAATATAGTGCTTTCTGGTAAAGCACGCTTTTCTGGACTTAGTTTTTATTTTGCTGATTAAGCTTGGAAAGCTTGGCAAAATCAATCTAGTTCCCGAACATGGGTCCTGGGAGCCGTCCTGGCGGCAGAATCAACTTGGCTCCTAACTAGGCCATGACTCAAGCTCCAGAGCTAGCTCCTGACTTGTAACTACTTAAAATTTGCATGTCAGAGAGACAACTTTTTCAAGAAATGAAACCAACGTACCAGGGGTCAACCAACATGCTATGGGAGAATAGCTTATCACCTGCAATGCGCTCGTAATGGTCGGAAGTCTCCTGGCAAGACGTGCGTTGGTGCTACAGAACACCAACCGCTCCAACTGACTCACTGACAACTGGTTTCTTCTCCTCGTGTGAATGAGTGCCCATGTGCTCCAATTACGCTCACACACGGAGGCAACGCAGTCTTGTGGTACATGCAATGAAATGCTTGAGCACATGTGCACGAGTGGAAGTTCAACGAAACACAGCAATGGAGGATGAAATGAAATGCATACCTGAGAAAGGACACGCAGTGCAAGACGCTGTATGGATGGATAGGTGCTACCGAACATGGTCCACCAAGTAATGGGAAGCTGCCTCCTCTCTGGATCCTAAACAGCCGGGTGGCCGAACGTGCCCATGCCGAAACGAAATGCAACGAGCTCCTCCATGAGCCTGATAGGATCCAAACCTATGTGTGGACCCACCCTGTAAATAGATTGAAGCCAGTCGGCCTCAAGCTCCCTGTCTGCGATCTGTGTCGGAAAGAGGAAGAGAGGATGCAGCATGTGTGCAACGTTGTGGATACTCCTGTGGAAGTAGTTCCACCGCGTCTCCCAGATGAACTTCAGCTCGATCATCCTGCAGGTGAGAGGCATGTGGTTTAGGGCATTACGAAAAAACATAACATTGACAGAAAAACAAACTAGCAAACACTGAAAAGATAAAGAACAATTACAACACTGTACCGCTTACCTCTCTAGCTGCAAGATGGGCAGCTGTAGGAACTGTCCAATCCGGTCCATGAGCTCATATACCAGTCCAAGTGTCGACCCCTTGCTGTCAACCATGCGGAGCACAATGTAGAGTGGTCAAAGCAATCCTGACAATGTCTGTGCATCCCTCCAGAACTGGTCTCCCCTCACCGTGGAAGAAAAGTGCTCCCCATCCTCAGTGTGCTGAAACGTACTGGCACGCCAAAGATCACTGGCAACCATCTGTAGAAGCTGCGCCCTACACCTGATCAAACAATCGATGACCACCAAGTCGAATGCGGGCCTCACGGACGATGGCTCTAACCCAGAGAAGTGCACCTATGTCCCCCATCAGAAGGTCTATGTCGTGCGCTGCACAGGGGGTATGAAGAATGTGAGGGAACTCGGCCTCTAGCAGTGCACCCATCTGAATGCAGTTCGTGGCATTGTCCGTCACCACAGTGACGACATGTTGTGCGCCTATGGATAGGATGGAAGACCTAATGACATCAAACATGAACTATGCAGATATGACTCTCCCCCCCCTGCTACAATCCACGGCCCTCAAAAACTGTGTGCCCATGCAGCTAGAGACCAATATGTTGAGGATCGGCCTCCTCCTGACATCAGTCCAGCCATCGGACATGATGCTGCAACCGTAAGTGGCCCAATGGCAACGTAGAGGCTCCATCTCTCTAGACAAGGACTCAATCCTATTCCTCAGCATGTGTGTGCGGACAACCTCTGAACTAGGAACTCTCCAGCTAGGGCTGACAGACTGTGCAAGGCGGAAGGCCCTTCTGAAGGGCTTTGAGTCGGTGATGGCAAATGGAAAGTTCAACTCATAAATCAGACTGGCCACGGCCTGTGTGGCCTCTCTGTCCATGTGCGGCTGATGCGTGTTGCGAATGCTCTGCTACCTTAGAACTCTCCCAGCTGGGCGACGGGTAGTGGACCTCCAACATGGTGCACCAAACGTGACGGGAATGGATGAGGACGCGACAGGCTAGACACTAGTAGATGCATCAACTGTAGACGTGGAATGGGGAGAGTGGGATGCACTGGCAGGGATGGGTGCAACAGAATAAGTGGGGTGCACTGGTGGAGGGGGAGATCTGGCATGGGATACGAAAACTGTTGGCTAGGGAGGTCATCCGGATGGGAAGGGAGGGAGGAAGGGATCTCCTCAACATCCTGGAAGGCCTCGTCACTAGCATCCTGGGCCTGCTCCTGTTCGGACTGTGGAGAGTCCATGAGAAAGTCGTAAACTGGGGGAGTGCAAGCAACAGTAGGTGGTGGTGGAACCGCAATGGCAACTGGCGGACGAGATGGGACGGGATCCACCGGAATGGGTGCAGATGGGGGTGCGTCTAGCGGAACTGTCTGAGGGGGGTGAGAGACAAAGGGACTGGACGAGGATGCACTCCCTCTCCTCATGCGTGCCAGCCAAGCAGGCAGCAACTCTGTGTCAGCCACATACGGGGCGGTGCAAAACCGAAGAACACTCTCTGAAATGGTGTTCTCCCCCGCCACAAGACGTGGCCCGTAGGTGTCCAGAAGTCGCTGCCTGACGGGAACGGACATGCTGGCACAGGAGGCAGCATTCAGTGTGCCACCATTTTTGGCGCGTGCGCCGAGTAGGTGGCCTTTAAGGCGAGTGAGGGTGGCACTGAACTCAACCAGGCAATATCAACGGCACACGATCTTTGCACCGGACTTGTTGGACTTGTCGGAAACCCGCCTGACAATGTCCACCTCGCCCCATAGATCGGCAAGGTTGGAATGCACCATTTCTATAGAGGGAATTGGGGGAAAAAGGCAGAGATGATCGTGAGTGGGATAGGAGGCGGAAAGCTGGAAAATCCACAGCAATGGCCGAAGTAGCAGTAGCAGGGGTGGAAGCGATCTGTGCAACGCAAATACAGTGTGATGGCGAAGAGTGCGCGGACAGCCGAGAGGGCGCGGACAGCAGAAAGAGGGCGCGGACAGCAGCGCAATGGGCAGGGAGAGAGATGAAGCAAGGGGGGGATTAGGGTAAAAAAATATATATTAATATATTAAATATTAAAAAATATTAAATATTGTGGTACCGCGGATCAGTATGGATCCGCGGTACCGGGATCCGCAAATCCTGGTACCGCTAGATCTATGAATGATATATATATATATATATATATATATATAAGAAGAAGAAACAAAAACTATATATGTGTTCCGAACAGCATTCCGAAACGTGGAACGTGGATGCAACGAAACGCGTTCCGCTACATCCATGATATATATATGAGGGTCCGGGCCAGACGCGGACAATCTGCGTCCATTTTCTTTTTACCCTAATTAACACTAAAAAAATTTATTTAAAAAAAAAAGGGTGGACTCGTCTACCCCTGGCGCGTCCGCGTCCACCATCCGCTTCCTTAGATATATATATAAAATGTGAAAACAAAACACATATCTTATGTGCAAACAAGGCATTTTTCTCGTGTAATGTATATAATACACCCCCCTCTTTGACACTAGAGTTGTAGAAGAAACAATTTTCATTCTAAAACAATAAATCATCCTTATAATGATTGCTTCTTCAGCTACAATAAAGTTTGTCTTCAAATCTTAGCAATGTTTTCTAGACATTCTCTACAACACATAATATAATTAAAACTTGTACGAAGATTTTTTGATCATCTATTATTCTTAGTCAAACATTAGATATTAGCAAGAAAAAATTGGATGAAAGAATCTGTTGTATTTCTTTTAGAAGCTGAATAATGAAGTTAAACTATAGCCTTAATTGGACCGTTTGGATGACAAAGAAGGTAATCTGACGCTGGTTGTATTCTCTTTTTTATTCAACATAATCATAAGCTATTCCTATAAACTTCATGTAGCTTCAGAATACAGAAAATTATTTCTGTATGCTATTTATCTTGTCTCTTTCATCCAACACCACTACAAGCTAGTCCTAGCAATTTCATACGATTTCTTGATACAAAGTTGCAAGCATAGAATCCATGCATGTTAACAAGTATTGAAGCAAACACAAAGAGGCAAGATACTCACGCAATGCCTTCTGCAATGGTGATTGCAATGTGAATGCGACGTTTCCAGTCAAGGGAACGCGAGTCCTTCATTGCATCATGCAGCCACTCATCTAGCAGTCCATTGGAGAGGTAATTATAAACAGCTAATTGTTCTCCATTCTCAAAGCAGCAACCCTTCAAAGGTACTATGTTAGCATGTTGCAGTCTAGAAATCTTTGTCATTTCAGAGAAAAAGTCTTTTCTTCCCTGAAAATCGGGTACATGTAACTTCTTCACCAGTATCATACCATCAGGTAGTTCCCCCTTATATAAGTCCTCTTCTGGTTCCCCAAGCCTGTTTTCTGGAGCAAAGTTAAGTGTTGCAAGACTTATTTCTTCTACCGTAAAGAGTTTCAAAGTTGGAGGAAACACTAAGGAAAGATTCTGTGCCTGCCTTCGAGATCTACGCTTCCTCTTGCTTCTTCTGTAAGCAAGAAGCCAAATTACGATTCCTAAAAAGGTGACCGAGATAAGACAGCTCACAACTGAAAGGATGATTGTGTACTCTCTGTGATTTGCAATGCCTTGACATCTGCCACCTGCACTCATAAAATTAAGCAGATCTTCAGACAAGGCAGAACTCAGGCGGTTGGCAAAATTAGGAATTGCCTTGGCACCAGAATATCCAAACGAACCCTCTAATAAACAAAGGAGGAAGGCTTGGACCTAACCTCTGCTAAGCAGACAGACAAAAGCATGGCCTGAAGTGCAGTTTTCCACAACAAAACTTGACTGAATATTGGTCACAAGAATACAGCGTTGGTCATCCTTTTGATTTGCACAGATGGGACTTGAGCAATTGGTAGAAGGTGCTGAGACCAGATGGAATCTGGAATCGTTCCAAGTTACATGACAATCAGTCCAAGTCCATTCTGGGCCCTTTCTTGAATCAATTAAGTGGCCTCCCACCCAACAGCCGTTGGACGAGTTGCTGCAAAGCCCTTGAACAAACTGCAGCTCTTGCTCTGAAACTAGTGCTGCCAAATGACCACTTCTGTCTTGGCACGCAGTCTCTGAGTTATTCCAAGAATTACTAGCGTTTACAAAAAGAAAACAATTTTGCTTATCAGGGCCTTCTTGCCAGCCATCCGGACAATGCTCTGCAATTCCTTACCAGCAAACAACTATGTTACTTTTACTGGAACTTTGAAATATCAGTAAGAGCGATTGACTGTTTAAAGGTTATATACTCTGACATCATTGGAGCTATTGAATTATATGCCTCCAGGTTACTAAGCACATATCTAATACTTATCAGTAAATGCGTTCCTAAACCTCCTCAAATTCCTATGAAAGTACAGGCATGCTCTTTTTAAGATGAAGATGTAGAAAACGATCTGCATCCTTATACATTTACAGAGGAATCAATTTCATATGACTCAAAGCAACGTCATTTTGCTCAAGGTAGCGATCTGAAACGCCGTACAAGCGTGAGATCGTGAATGACCAATTTCATATAATTCCTGAACCTTATTGCTACCGAATACAAAGCAAGGACCAGCATAGAGGCCCGAATCGTGCATTCGTGAACTGAATGGTAAAAAGAAAACTGCAGGGAGATTTTCTTACGTTTAGGTTCACTGACAGATCGACGGCTAACTTTCGATGTTGTGCTTTGACCATTATGCTGCCTGAAGCGATAGTCGTGTTTAGTAACGAAGTTCAAAGCAAACACTGTTGAGCCAGCTACAAGTGCGCACGAAAACATAGAGACCAGAAGCCAAGTACATAACTGCTTGCAGCCGTTTGAAGAAGCCGAATTCATGAATGTAGCATCTCCGTATTGAATCCTAACGAGATAGAGCTATTTTCTGACTTACGCCCCGATAGCCGCCCTATTGAAGTGAATAATCCCCCCGTTATCACCATCTTTTCTGAAATGAGGAGCATTGTACGAGGCCCTTCCCCGTCCCTCGTTGTACAAGAGCAAATAATTGGCAGCAACTAGACATTGCTCCAAAAGTTAACAATGGCATGAAGAAGTTAGGAAGTCAAGATAGAGAAAATAGGCTGGTTAGCACTTCCGAGCAGGCCAGGATTTTCCACTTAAGCTACGAAAGGAAAGGTCGGGTGCCTTCCCAAGAATAGACAGATTTGGAGGTTGAACGTTCCCTTTGCTCCAAAAATCTTGACTAGTTCCGAAATGAATTGGGAGATGCGCTAGAATCCATGGGCTTCAAAGGAGCATTCACAAAATAAAGTGCGCCACTGCTTGCCTGCTTCAAATATTTCAACGCAATCATCGAGTTAAATCGTTCTCGGCTATGATGCATCGCAAATGCGATTCGCTATATGCTCAACCAGATTAGTCTTCCAATAAGTGTTGAGTTGGTAAGGACTTCCTCTGCTCTCCTGGATTCCAACCCGCCGAGGACATCCAACAGGAAAAATCTTCAACCAGATTAAACTAGAATGGCGTATTGAATGTCTACGATGAAAAACCTATTGGCAAATGAGTGAGAGAGAGAGAGAGAGAGAGAGAGAGAGAGAGAGAGAGACGTGTGTTTCTTGCTCTCTCTCATCAAAGCCCCTACCCCATGGCTGTGACCACTTCCACTTCAGAGGCAACTGGTCCACAGATAAGAAAGCACAAATCTAGCATCAGTGCTTAGCTTCAACAAATCTAATCCGCAAACTGAAAAAACCTCCCCAAGCCATCAAACAAACAACCTACACCACCATAGCTTGAATGGAATCCTAAACAAAATCCAGAACGTGCTTTCCAGTGAAACAAAAAGGCGACTCTGCGATTCCGAATTGCAGCACACATTTTCAGACTCCAAAGCCATCGTCCATCTCCAAGCGGCAACCGCAAACCATATCATCCATCCTCGATCTGTACACACAAAACCAGAAGCAGAACAGAGGCGCAAGGACGATGACAGAGAGCTCCCGATCTATCGAGAAGAGATCGACAGAAAAGTATCGAGAAATCGAGAGATCGAGACAGCCTGACCGAGCAAATAGGGGAGATGACGATTAATAATAAGAGGAAGCCCGGGAAGTTTAAAAAAACAGATTTGTGCTCTCCATTGATTCTCGAATCCACTGAACTGAAAGCCCAGAAACAAAAAAAAAGAAGAAAAAAACGAAATGGGCTGCAAGGGCACCTATTTCACGCCCACCCACTTCGATCTTTCCCACGTGGCACATCTGCCACCTGGACCCAATCCAATGGCCAATCACAAAAACGTGGCAAAATCTGAGAGCCCACAATCAAATCCAACGGTGCCCTGACAACAGAGGGATTTTTACTTCGTTTCAGTATGGCATATGCAAATAATAAAGTGGAGGGGAGGTTTTCTTTATCATGTCTGGAAATGAGTAAATTTGGGGGCTAGTCTATACATAATGAGTATTAAGGGCTTAGGGGGGATTAACCCTTTTTTGATTAAGTTTTGCTTTTTTAATGAATGTCCATGACACATGTATATTTGTCTTAATGGGCCCATACTCCACTTTAATTCATGATCCAACATCATTCTTTTCCCCTCCCTCCTCCCCAAAATCTCATACAAAATGATAATGATTCATCTAGCGTCATAATTCCAATCATCATAATAAGCATCCCTCACATGGCAGATTCAATACCTATGGTTCAAGTTGCTTTTCATGAATGTCCCATAATAAGAAATGCCTTTGCCTTTTGCCTTTTTCTCAAATTCTAATTCTTCAACTCAAAAGGGAAGAGAATCTTTTGGGGCTTGGATTTTGCATAGTGTGCAAGTTACTTAGGCTACGTTCTTTGATTTTTAAGTTTTGAAGAAAGGACAAAATATAAAACAAAATGTCAATTGAAAAGGGAATCTATGACACTAATCTTCCTCTTAGAATGTAAATGTAAGTGAAACGGCCAAATTTCAAATGAAAGTCAAATTTTTGAAAAAATTTGCATAGATAATTATATATGTAATCATGTTTAAAATTGCCACAACCCTATTGAGGTTTATCATTTGAATTGATGCTTAGAACCTTAGGAGATAAACATAGAGTAAATTAAAAAACTATAATTCATGGTCTCTAAACGATGATAGGGCCTTGGAATGTGGCCCATAAAAAAATTCGCTTGCTTATAAAAAAATGTAATTCTATATCAAAAATTTCCCATACCTTTTGTGTTGGCTAAACACGTCACACTATGTTAAATAAAAACTAGGGATGTGCGCCCACAAGTCTGCGGGCGGGCATGTGTTTTGGGCCGGCAGGGCGGGCGGGCAAAGAGGGGCATGTGGGAGGGGAGGGAGAAAAATTTGAAAAAAAAAAAGGGGCCTCCCGGGCAGCTCACGCTACCCGTCACGCCGTGACGGGCAGTGCGAGCTGCCCGTGTGCAAGAAAGCGCAAGGGGGGGGGATGTGGGGCAACGCTAACGCTGCCCATCACGCGTCACTAAAGTTTATATATATATATATATATATATATATATATATATATATATATGCAATCAGTTAGAGTCATGAGAGAGAGAGAGAGAGATTATCGTGAAAAACATCTAGGACGGGGTGGGTTGTTTGGAGTGCACAAGTTATGGCAGAGGCAAAAATATATAGATTTGAAGAGTACACACCATCAAACAACGTGGCTAGGACTCTTTGGCAAGGATGTTGGGAACATTCAATGAATATCCGTGTGATAATTACCCCCTTTTTGAAGCATTAACGATAGATGGATCATGACATCGTTGCCATCATGTCGATGATGGGAGAGCAAGTCTCATATCCCCTCACGATGCCTCACAGAAGGTTGCAAGTCATAGCTATGGTGGAATACTTTGCAGATCATCAGTTGCAAATGTCTACAAACTTGCAACTACGCGCAGTCTAATTAAATTTTGCTTATATCAAGACTTCATTTTGACAAAGTTTAATGATCGGGACTAATTTTAGAAAACTATAGACAATCGTTGCCATACACATGCATAGAAAGACGTGAATGTGATGGGCACAACTGTCAACATCGCCCAACACACTACAAGAGAGCATAGTGGCTCCCAGACAACCATCATTTGTGGTGAAGAAGACAAGGAAAAAAATCTTCTGGAGCCCACCATTTGGAAAGGTTATTTGAGAAAGAAAAAAAACTACTAGATTTTACTCCCCATCACTTGTTTGTCAAAAGGACTAAAAGCTATTGGACAACCAACAAGCATCAACCTTGACATCAGCGATGGCTCTCACATTGATATTCCAACACTCAAATCCTACCTTCAAGCTTGTTTTGGTGTTCATCAAGAAAGTGAGCCTAAAAGCCTCCTAATCCTCAAGACTGACAAAGGAGAAAGCAGAGAACTTTCAAAGGGGCAAACAAGCTCTTATTAGGCAAAGCTTCAACTTCCAAATTATTGCTTTCAAAACCCTATAAAAACTTGTCAAAATAATATCTTAAGAAACAAAGACACCTAGTAATCTACAAGTAACCACAAAGGAAGAACATAGCCAAAACACAAGGAAAAAACAAAAACATGTGAAGAAAACAAAATATGGCAACAACCTCTCTAGAAAACCAAATGATGGAGCATACCAAGAATAGAACAAACTAGGAAAGAAAAAAAATAACAAAAAGGCTAGTGCCATAACTTAATCAAGGCCAAATCAAAAAGGACAAGAAGCTAAAACCGTCAAAATAGCAAGATTTGCACCTCTGGTCCTCCTAAACTTTGCAAGAACAACACGAAAGGTGAGGAAAGCCATCAAACCAAAAACTCGATACTCTTGTATAGAAGGGAAAAAAAGAAAGCCACATTCTAGCTAAAAGAACAAAAGGAACATCTAGCATAGAGAGGCAAATCAAGCACGAGCACCAATGCAACAAAATACAAGTGACAATCAAAGCAAAAGAAGGCAAAGGAGGTGGGTGCCATGGCAAGATGCCATGAAGATGAGACAATAAAGGAGCAACACAAGCAACAAGGTAGAACCAAGCAGAGGGGCAAAACAAAAAAAGGGAGCCAAAAGCCTAAAACTCAAAGAAATCAAAGGAAACAAACAAGACACAACCAAGCAATGGTCAAAGAGCCAATCAAAAACAAAAACGGCAAGAAGAACCAACTTTTATAACAAAGACCCAAACCGAACAAGACCACGAACCAACAAGAATCAAAACCGCAAAAAGTTGTCAATTCTGCTATGGAGGTATAGAAATGCCAATGCACATAAACTTAAAAGCTCACAAATGCCCAACAAATGTAAATCTGAAAGTTAAAATAGGCACATGTACCTTGTATAGAAGAAAGACCAATGAACTATTCTAGCATATCATATAAGTAGTTCAGGTCCATTTTTGTAATTAAGAAAAAAAAAAACCAATAATTTTGACAATGTAATATTTTATGTTTTTTTGTAGGGATACATACCCTCATGCAACAAAAACCATCAAACTTGAATAAATTGCTCGTCAACATAGTCCTTCTTTACTAAAATGGAGTTCACCAAACACTCCTTATATTTTTTTTCATGGCATTCGTGTTGTAAGAGTGCATACTTAACAAAACAAGTAGCAGGTGCATGCTAATACTTATGGAGCCTGAAAAGGCATAAGATACTCTTATGACCAACCAAAAACACTACAAGCATGCCATATAGCCAAAGTTTTAAGTTGGCCCACAATAAAAAGAACAAAACATTGAAACCAATTTTTAAACAGAGCCAAAGTTTTAAGTTGGTTCATAATGTGTGTGTGTGTGTATATATATATATATATATATATATAATATATGCATATAGATAAATGAAACATTGAGACCAATTATAAAATAGAGTCAAAATCTGTGTGTTACTAGATGATAATCCAACTATTGTCCCTATAACATAATGTTAAACTATTTTCTGCCATGCCAACTACATAATGGCAAGGCATCAATGCCGATAGAGACATTGCACATTGAAACTTCAATGTGTCAATGCCATCATAAAACTAGTACAAGTTATGTATGTAGGCCAAATCATAAATGTCAAAGCACATCATATGGACATGCACCCATTAAGAGTCATGCAAATGTATGTGGTTGCTAGAAGGTCTAAACTAAAGTCATCAATATAACCATCTATAGGTGGTTGCACTATTGCCAAAAACTAGATAAGTACACAATACATTGTGAAGAAATAATTGCTTGAAAGAGTAAAACATCTTCAAATATATATTATGGTCATTTGTCATTTGTGTTGAATAAGAGGAAAACCAACACCAAGTCAAATCGACATAGTGCTCAGTGCCAAGTTTACATAAATCAAAGTTAGCAAAAGCAAATTGGCCAAAATAGCTATGTATCAATAAGTGGCACAAAGTTACAAAGCAGTGCTTGAAAAATGTGAATTGTTAATTGGAAATAACTAAGAATTTAAGAGAGCAACCGATAATTGTTGGTTTGTGTGTGTGTGTGTGTGTGTGTGTGTGTGTGTGTGTGTGTGTGTGTGTGTGTGTGTGTGTGTGTGTTATTTATGTCCATGTCCAGTATGTGGGTTTCGAAATAATTCATGACTTGGATATCCGGTACTCTAGTATACAAGATTATTAATCACGCCACGTCATTCCAAACTAGGCTAGAAATGTAATAATCTTGTGAGGGCCCAGGTGCTCTAATTGGACCTAGGGAGCTTTTGCATGGTGATTGATAGATTTTGTGCGAGAATAGGAGGTCAATGCTTTTGATATAAATGGAGGGATCCTAGAGGGAATATTTTCTATCTTTTGGAGATTATATAACCTGGTGGAACTCACCCTACTCCTCATTCCAATTTTCTGATTTTAAGAGCCAAGATCCTCTCCTCTCTTGCATTCAATCACCATAGCTAGGGGGTGAAGTGGTTAGGAATTTGACTATCTTGGGTGTCCTTTTGGTTGCATGCAACAGGATCTAGGTAGATCCCCAAGTGACGATCCTTATAGTGGTATCAGAGTAATCGATTAAAAGTTGTAGTTGCTTGTTGTTTTTTCCCTGCTTTTTGGTATTTCCTCCGGTTTACAACCTAGTGGTGGAATTGACCTCCAAGTAAGTGGCTTCTCTGATTTTGGTTTGCTTTCATCCTAATGATCATTATTATGGAAATTTTCCATAGAAAATGATGGAAATTTATGTGTTTTTGACAATTTTTTGCGGTTTTTTAGCTAGTATTCCATGTTTCGCCTTGAAATTCATCAAAGCTACTGTTCATGAACATTTCTCAAAATTTTACCTGTTGTTTTTCAGTCATTATGATTGATTCTAATGATTGCATACCATGGTTATAGTCAAAGATAGTGATTTTTTGTCCTGATTGCACTTGCATGTGGGTTTGAACCACAAGATTTCTCAAAAAAAAAAGTTGAAAAAAGGTCCAAAGAACATGGTTTTTGGTAGTTTTTCGATGTTTTTGGTGATATTCATGTAAATTTTGAAAAAAATTCGAATTGTTCTGATTTCATGCATGACTGTGAACCAGTATAGTGCTTTTCCAATGTTGAAAATGTTTGGATGAACGTGTATGCATGTTTGGATGCATGATACGGGGATGTATAGTAGGTTGATCCGAGTAATTTCATGCTTGAATACAGTTTTACAAAAAAAAAACTAGTCGAAAAGCAAATTTTCCAGTTACTAGGCATTGTACGTAAATTTTTTTGATTTTTTAAAAATTATTGCATTTCAAGTTTGATGCATGCCGGATGGTTCGAAATCCTATCGAATGGGATGGCAACTGTGAAACTGCCAAGTCGATGCTTTAAATCGATTTTCACAGTTTTGGTCCATTCGAACAGAATTTGAAAATCTCAGTTACGTAAAATTTTGAAAGAGCCATGGATGTTTTGATTTTGTTCAAATTGATTGGTTTTCTATCAAACAGAAATTGCTTATAAAGTGCATGACCTTACTGAGTTGAGATTAATCAGTTTTATAAGGTCACAGTACCTTTCACTTTCGGTTGAAGATTTTGAAATCTGTCAACTAAAGAGAATATTTTTTGTTTTATGTATTCAATAAAGACCAAGAATAACGCAAGTCTTGTTGGAACTGTTTCTATGCTGATCTACATGTAGATTTGCCAATAGTTGAGTGCGGAAATTAACTCACAAACAATCAAAATAGTCTGGGTGACTAGCAGAAAAAAATTCTACTAATTTGAGATTGGTCCTTTTCCTAGCCAAATATGGGGCTTTAAGCTTGAACCACGTTTGGGAAGGGAGGAAGGAGATGAAGCCTGAGGTGTAGAGAATTGGTTGACTGAGTCGAATCATTTACGTTAATCTACTTTGAATTTCAGAAGTACAAGTGATTGTGAGAGTGAGTGCAATTGGTAATTAGACTTCGAAATTATTTTTACACAGTCTTTGAAAATTTGAGTTCCTTTCCCCAGCATTCATTTAAAATTTTGAGGAATCGAAGATTCTATGGGAAGAGGTAATGGCATAATAATCCATTTATGGAACCATCTTTGTGTTGCAATTGGATTTGGATTAAATCGCTGGAATTTGCAAACGAAAGCAGATGGAATGTGTTCCATGCAGGAATCTAGTAATTTGGATTTTTTTGAGGCATTATTGAGTGGTTCTTTATAATCACTGAGACAACTAAGAGTATTTCTTACTTATAAAATAATTTTAAAAAAATGATCGATTCTGAAATAGATATCGGATATCTATTGCAGTATTGATTTCGGTTATGTTGAGATTCTTAATGTTCCTTTTGGTCAGTGAATACACTTGCAGCATTTCAACAGTATTTGAACGATGCATTTCATCCATACCTGGGTCAATGCGGAGTGGTATTCTTAGATGATGTGTTCACCCACAAAGAAACGCTTAAAGAGCATGAGAGAATTCAATAGCTAGAGGTATCTCCTGGAATTGGTTATGAATCTAATCCTATATATGGTTATAGGATAGCCAAATAGTCTTTTTAACTTTCTGGTAAGAAGATCTAGAAGCAGAGGATTTTTTGGAGGAAAAACTGGTGGTATGAGACATCAGTGATTTCAAAGAGATCTTCTTGTGCAAGAGTGATTTGTAGACCAATGGTTAGTGATTATTGTAATGGTAATGCTAACAGAAGAATCCATTGCTTTTTGGTTCAATATATTTTGAAAAATTATGAGATATAGATCCGGATCCCAAATGGTATCTCATTATTTACAAAATCTGGAGTCCCTTAAATCTATATCTCTTTTATTTGAACCTATACCTTTTAGAAATTTCTTAAATACTAGACAATTGGATTGAAATTCATATAACTCCTTCCAGTGTAGAACTATGTTTTGAAGGACTGATGATTGTTATATTAAATTATACTTCCATATGGTTGTGAATATGGCTCATAATCTATTGACATTTCAATAGATTCAGATTCAGTGAAGGAATGACTGAATTTGTGGAATTTAAATTTTCTAGACCCAAATGATTATCTCTATTTGATAGTTGATTATTGAGATGCAATATTTCTATCGCTTGGGATAAGATAGTGTATGATTTTGGAGAAAGTCCGGTTTGTAATAGTATTGGATACTCATTACTGAATTTTTCTAATCTTTGATATCTTATACATTGTCTTCTGGGAACCTTTTTAATGGAAATTATGGATTTTTTTTTAAAAGCGGGAGATGAAGTGATAGGAATAAGGCTTTCATGGGATCAGGCAGTTGCATAGATTTCTTTTGAAGAGTCTAGTATGTGTGCAAAGGTTGAACTATCCTAGTGAAATAGAGTAATTCTCTAGGGATTGTTACGAATAATCTAGAAGTAGAGGCGTTTTGGGGCTATTGAGTTGTGAGTTATTCATGATTATGGATAGTACTGGTAAAGATTAAATTTAGGTTCCACTGATTGGTTTACCAAGTACCATTTTGTTATGGATTGGATTAGGTGGGAATAAAGCTTTAATCTTAACCTTATGTCCAAAGATGTCTGTATAGGTCAACCTAGTCTTGGTTTGAATACCAAGATCTGATGTAGGTTGATTGGGTAAAGAAATTTTGTTAGTAAAAGTTTGATGGTTGGAAAACTTGTGGATGTGCAATTATTCACTTCAAAGATTTCCCAAATATGTTATTTACTCATGAAAAATAGAGATCTTTTGTAGCTAAGTTGCAAGATTTTCAGTGAGTTATAAGGGTAACATGTGCGGATTATGGATGAATCTGCCACTTTATAGCCTATGTTTATGTATAGGAACATAGTTGGATATGTTGGTTACATACGTCCTAATCTTGTAGATCTACTATGTGTTCTTATGTATTGAGTTTATATCGTATACTTAAACTAGTCAATGTGAGTAGACATATGAACAAGTAATGTTCGGAACAATTACTTGCAGGTTAATGATTCTTTCTGTGGAAAGGATGATTCATTAACTTAATTATGGTTTAGAAGAGGATCTAAATGTAGTGTTGTTTTGAAATAAGTTCCAAGATAAACAAATTCGGCACCTAGACATTTGATATTTCTGAATCATTAACATTTGACTTTAGTAGTTGGATTACTCCTAGTTAAAAGTTAATTGGTTAAATAAGCAGTGTGAAGAGAATTCACCAGGAATCGTTTGTTTCAATCTATATTGCTTATAAGACCCATGATTTGTGAGTCATCAGGATTCATCAATAAAAGTTGTGCGCATAGAATATAGGAAATTCTTGGTATAGAATATTTCTCGAACGGAAAATAGACTCTAAGTTACTGATTGTATCCTAGTGAGCTCACATTGGATGACAAAGTTTAACAAATATGAAGGATAACCACTGAGTTCAGTTGGAATTCAACAGAACTTTGTAAGCTCTAGATTTTGTTCTAGATGTTTGTATAAAGTTTTGATAGTTGAAGACAGATGTTGAAATGGTTTTGGTATGACTTTTATCTTTAACTACTTGATTGATCGTAGAGTTTGGATAACTCATAATCTTGTTAAGGATCAAGTTGGAAGAATATTCTTGAAATCTAGTAATTTTCCTTGCGGAAAAAGATTTTAGAATAATCTTTATATTTCTTGAGTGTTAGGTTGTACATATACTCCATTTTATCAATGATTAAGTATGGTTTTGGAATCCTATGAATCATGATTGATGAATCATAAGGTCTAAATATTTATGATTGACGGGTCATAAATTGATACTTAATAGTCATCAGAAGATTATAAGGAAATATGATGATTCTTAAGATGATGAGTAGTTTTCGACCTATTGAAAGAGTTAAGAATTTAGATCAGTTAGTTGAAAATCTAATTTTCTTTACTCCACAGCATAATTGAGATTGTGTGGATCTCACAGGCATTCTCATAAAAGGTAATTTTTTTTTACTTATGAGAAATTTGCTTACCTCAGTGGATGAAGTTCTACTACATATTGTGGTCTATAGATTCTACACATTCTACACTCCCATTTGGACACTGAGGGGATTACAGTAGTCCAATGGAGGTGCATTGGCTTCTCAAAATTTACCCATAAGTGAAAAATGGGTGGATTTGAGACCCTTGTAAGATATAATTTTCAACAAACACAAAAAACCGAGGGGGGGGGGGGGTTGGTTTAGGTGACCACCACTCATAATCCAACTCGTTGCTTAGAACTTTGACTTGTTGGTATCCTCCACGTGCAGTTAATTTTGATCTCTTAAAGAAAAACAACCATGAAAACTACTACCCACAAAGCTTGAGCACATCATTTCACTCTTAAATATACTCCACATTGAGAAAAGAAAGTTCATACCACTATATTGCCCCTACCAAAGATTCACTAGCCAAGCAAGCCGCAACACAAGGGAATCGGATGGTGGACAAACCAACCCAACCAAACCTAGATCTTACGGGTCTACCCCCAAGCTATGGATCGCCCACAAGGGATGTTGGAAAGTGGTATGTGCAGAAGATAGTCCTAGCTCGAAAAGGAAACGAATGAAAATAATTCGTATGTCTAGAAAGAAAACTTTTTGTGCATGGCGGAATAAACTATCTTCATCTTTCCAATGCATGACTACGCCTATCAATTTCAAACAAAACAAAACAATAGTGATAGAAATCACGTTTGACATAGTAACTAACTTTGAAATCGTCAGTACTACATTGATTACATAGCCAAACAATTAACCATCGAAAATTATCAAACAAATAATTAGTCGCGAAAAAATACATAAACGCATATAGTCTGAGACGAAACTGAACGCAATAAGAATAATATTGATTCAAAACGAAACAGAAGTAAATGAGTACAATAGGTTACAGATTGAAGCCGTGTACTCTATGCTATCTCTGAGCGGCTAATATGAAAGTCTGAATTAATGCGCAATATTGATAAGCAGTAGCGCAATAGCAATCTCTAAAACAACTCTAAGAAGTGAGCTAGAATGCTCATGAGTGTTCAAGCTCGCAGGCTTGAGAGAGAGAGAGAGAGAGCTAACTATTCAAACGCTTCTGATAATTTTGATTTTCGATTGATTAATCTGTATGAAATGAACAGCTATTTATACTAAGAAATTAGGTCGTCAATTGTGATCGCCAGTTGGCTAGTGATGCGTTGGCATCCATCCGGTCCTTGTCATTGATTGCTGATAAGCGGTGAAATTGGCTGTAAACATTCTGTCTGCATAAATGAACCAAAACTGTAGCTCTGCAGAAATGAACTAAAACAACCACAGACAACAATGTCGAGTTTTTCGCAAAATGTTGAAAAAGCCAAAGGTGCCCTTAAATCTCATTTTGGGTTGCCCCACACTTTGCCAGAGTCATTTCCTTAACATTTGAGGCTCTTTGGAAAAAGCAAAAAATGCGACACTTCATATTTGAACGAGATTTCTGACAGGCGAAATATGCGAAAAATACGACACTGCATTTTTACACGAGATTTCCTGATAGGCGAAAAATGCAAAAAAGATGACACTGCATTTTTACATGAGATTTCTATCAGGCAAAAAATGCGACACTGTCGTTGAACTCCGTGTAATTCTGCAGACTGTGAAAAACACTTGTAATTCTGCAAACTGTGTAAACACATGGGAAAATCCGCAGAACTGGATTAACAATAGATGAAGATTAAAATCGATTAGACGATTGGTAAGAAGGAAAATAATCCAACACTCCCCCTTAATTTGAATCCTTGAATGCCTTGACCTTCAAACTTAGTTCTGCACAGAATCTTTTGTGTGACTTCAAACTTAATACTTTAGTAAAAACATATGCTGTTATTGCAATCCGACCTCTTCATTGAGAACTTTGCTTCTGACGAAATAATACTTCAGTTCAATGTGCTTACTCCTGGAATGAAATCTAGGGTTGGCTGATAAAGCGATGGCACTTTGATTATCACAAAATAATGTTGTCGGAGCATATTGATTCAGACTAATATCTGAGAGTAAGTTTCTCAACCATATTGCTTCCTTTGTAGCTTGAGAGGTTGCAATATACTCTGATTCAGTGGAAGATAGAGCTATCGAAGATTGCTTGTGACTGATTGGACCATTGTTGAGGAAGAATGTAAATCCGAAAGTAGATTTACAAGTGTCTACATCTCCTGCCCAACACGCATCTGTGTAACCACTGAGGAAATTGAGTTTGTCGTTGCCGACTACTACATAACAAATGCAAAAGTTCATAGTAGCTCGAAGATATCTCATGACTCTGATAAGAGCCTTCCAATGTGTTATACCAGGATTAGTCATAAATTGACTAAGAGAGCTTACTACAAAAGCTATGTCTGTCCTGGTACAGATCATGGCATACATAAGAGATCCTATAATAGAATGGTAAGAATACTCACGCATCTATTGCTTCTCATGAATTGTTTGGGAACACTAGTCCTTGGACAATTTGAGTCCTGGTTCCATTGGTGAGAGAGCTAACTTGCAATTGATCAGATTATACCTGACTAAAATGTTGTAGATGTATCTCCATTGTGTAATGTAGATCAACTTTTGTTTTCTGTCTCTGTGGATTTGTATACCAAGTCAGAAACTAGCTTCGCCCAGATTGGTCATGTCGAATTCAGAAGATAGCACTATCTTCTCCTCTTTTATCAGATCGGTACTTTTGCTGAAAAGCAATGTATCGTCCATGTATCATGTGATAATGATAAAAGACTGCTGCACTGCTTTGAAGTAAACGTTTGAATTTGAAGAGCTAGGTGTAAAGCCGTGATCAATGAGGAAAGTATTGATCCTTTGAAACCATGCTCAAGCAGATTGCTTCAAGCCATAAAGTGCCTTATAGAGTTTACAAACATGATTTTTCTTACCCTCGATAATATAACCTTCGGGTTGCAACATGTAAATGTCTTCTTCAATAACTCCATTGAGATATGTTGTCTGTACATCCATTTGATGTATATCCAAATCTGCTACAATGGCAAATGATAGCAAAAGTCGAATAGAAGAATGCTTGACTACTGGACTGCAGGTCTCAGTGTAATCGACGTTGTATACCTGAGAAAAACCTCTGGCTACTAGTCGTGCCTTTCTTTTGTTGATGCTTCCATCTGCGTTGTACTTGACTTTGAAAATCCATTTGCAATCAACTATGTTTTTGCTAGCAAGTAATTCGACAATTGTCCATGTCTGGTTCCTGATAAGAGATGAATACTCTTTATCCATAGCTTCTTTCCAGAGATCTGAGTCAGGCTGATTGAGTGCCTCTTGGACAGATGTCGGTTCCTGAACGAGATAGGCTGCAGACTCGTCGATATACCGGTTAGGTGGTCTGCTAGTCCTTGAAGATCTCCTGGGTAATTCAGGAAGTTGATCGTTTCTATCATACTGTAGTTGCCGAACTGCAACATCATTATCTTCTGACCCACCGTTCATTCGTTGTTCGTCGGAAGTAGAAGAGCTTAGAAATTCAATGAGAATAGTGGCCTGCGGAACTGGAAAGTTCTAACAGGTCGGCTACATGGGGACTGCCCTTTCCTTTGAGGTCTTGAAACTGATCTTCGATGAAGATGACATCCCGGCTAGTGAATATCTTCAACTCGATGGGATCGAACAACTTGTAGGGTTGATCTGAAGTAGTGTAGCTGATGAAAATACACTTGATACTCTGGAAGTCAAGCTTCTTCATGAGATCACGAGGTATCTGCGCAAAAGAAGTACATCCAAAAACTCGTAAGTTTGATAAAGAAGGTTTGGTACCTGTCCAAACGTCGAATGGTGTTTTGTCTGAGAGGCCTTAAGTAGCACATCTGTTCTGAATATAGATTGTTGTTGAAACAGCTTCAACCCAGAAGGACTTCAGAAGTGTCACATGTGATAACATGCACTTTGCCGATTCAACTAAGGTTCTGTTCTTTCTCTCAGCAAGACCATTTGACTGAGGCGAATATGAAGTGATGTATTGTTGCTCAATGCCATTGATACGGCAGTAGTCCTTGAATTCGTTGGAGATGTATTCTCCCTCATTATCTGACCTCAGTGCTTTGATTCGTTTGCCAGTTTGATTCTCAGGATGCTCTTTGAATTGTCTAAATTTGATGAAAGCCTCTGATTTCTGTTTAATGAAATAAACAACTATTATTTTGGAGAATTCGTCAATAAAGGTAAGGAAGTACTTTGCATTTAGTAATGAAAGAGCTTGCATAGGTCCACATATATTTGTATGAACAACATCTAACGGATATTTTGATGCATGCATATGGTTTGATCTAAAAGGAATCCTAGCCTGCTTTCCAAAGATGCAGCTATGATAGACATGGAGATCGACCTTACCAGAAGGATAGTTGAGATCAAGAATCATGGATTGTTTGGTCATGTTCAAAATAGATACATGATTCACGTGTCCTAAGCGATGATGTCATAGTAATGCTTCATTGACTAGAACAGAGGTTCTCAAGGCTTGACTAGACTCAAAATAACAGTGTGCCAATCTATATAAGTAACCTTGCCTCTTGCCGAGTACAAGGATCTTATCACTCCTATCAATAATTCTGCATTGATCAGATTCGAATTCTACCTTATGACCTAAATCTGTAATTCTACTCACTGATAACATATTTGTAGAGAGTTTAGGAACATATAAAACCTTCGATAGTAATTTGAATTGATCATGCTGGAATCACAATCTTACAATACCTTCACCTTCAATAGTGTGAGTACTATTGTCACCAAGATGATCAAATTTCTTCATGCTGTAAGGAGTGTAGGAGTTGAAGATCTCACGTTGATTGGTCATATATTGAGTTGCTCCAGAATCCAGAATCCATGAATCATCCAAAAATGCGCTTTGATCTTTGACCATGAATGCGCCTTCGTCCACTTCGACCTGGGGAGATGATGAGACTGTGTTTGCTTGTTGATCATGTTGCTTGGCTACGTTTTTCGCTTGGAGAATTTGGCAATCCTTGATCTCATGGTTATTGCGCTTGCAATACCTACAAAACATCTTCTTCTTCGACTGTGGATTTGATGATTGTTCTTGACCTTGAGTCTATTTCTGATTCGTTGTAGCCTTCTTGGAGCTTTTCTGCTTCTGTCGCTTCAAGCCTTTGTTGACAAATAGAGCTTGAGAGGAAGAAGTAGACAAAGTGTCTTAACTTCTTCTATTGTCTTCTTGCAGCAACATAGTGATAACTCTAGTAAGAGTTAAATCTGAGTGTGTCGATATGATCATCACCCAGTTCTCATATGTAGAGGGCAAGCTTGAAAGCAATGTCATAATTGTGTCTTGATCATTTATGATCAATCCTACCATAGCACATCTATTTGAGTCTCCCCCTCAAATACAAGAACATAAGGTATTGTGAACATTTATTTTTATATTTCTATTATGAAATATGAAAATAATTTTCGACTTAACTTTATTGCATGATTTTCAGGTTATAATAGAAGAAGATGTAGCAACAACAAGTGCTACAAAGGTAAATCAAACTCTGTTTATCTATTTCATTTTTGAAAGCTTATTCTTATACAATTTTACAAAAACACACATTAGCTAAATTGTTTGAATGCAGGAAAATACACCTCTACCAAAAAGAGCACGAAGAACATTCACATCTACAAATTGGAATGCATTGGACAAACAACTTCACTGACAAACATATATCACCAACATTGTGAAAACCCTCCTTAAAAAATGTTGGCAGATGCATCTCTATATGCTCTGTTTAAAAATAATTTTATTATATCTACAATTTGTATTACTTATGACAAAAGGATTGCAAATGATTAGAATCATTCTATATAGACCTATTTGTTTCATGTGGCTGAAACGGTTATAACATATTAAAAAACAACCCAAGCAATTCCAAAAAGTATTGGTACTTTTTGGTACTTTTTGGAATTGATCCTCGTTGATCCTTTGGTTTTTTTCTTGTTAGCTTTCACGCTATTCCATCTGCTATCCAGACCCTTAGCCCTCACGATTTTTCAGAGATTCAGATACGACGGAGTAGAATCGGCTGCCAAGAGGCCGTGGAGGAGATAAGGCGCTTGATTCAGTTACAACTGACAGCCATAGATAAAGAAGCCAGAATCTGAAGCGGATTCAACCCTGAATCACGACATGTGAACTAGAATCGTGACCTGTGGGCCTGAATCTGAAGTTGCCGGATAAATTGGTTTTCTCTGAGCAGATGGGGCAGAATCAGCGTGCCAGTTGTGTGATCAGACAGGAGCATAATCTACGTGTCTTGTGAATTGTGATCTTCTCACAGCCAAGTCCACCTCCGAACTTTCGCAATTTTCAGGGTTGTGCAGACTTTCGAACAGCATAGCAAATGATCCAGCCGTCGGATCCAGTTCATGTAAAAAGCGGAAATGGTCGAAATTGTCTTGCCTAAATTTTGACCGACGCGATTGTGCGCAGTCAGTCAAAATCAGAAGATGTAAGTGTTTTTATGTGGCAGCCTTGCTGTTTATATCTCTTCTATGGACGGATCATGCAAAAGAGTTGCCTATGCATTAGTACAGTTACTATTGGCGCTTTAGTCATCAGGAAGGCAGAACATCCCTCGCAGCCCAAGCGAAGAGATTGTCGAAATCCCACCTTTCCGGAAAAGCATTTGATCGAGACAGACACAACCGCAACAACATCCAGTTCATAAATTGATCGATCACGATATGCAAGACTGGCTCTTGGACACTGCTACGATGAAACAGATGCTCGAATCGCTCTTTCAACAGTAAAATTGGCCATCCTGTTGAATTTCCAGTCGTTGTCAGATGCTCGTGAGTTGCAATCCAGAAAGGAGCAGGAGGCAGCGCGATCCTCCAACGGGTGCATGAAGGAGATAGGTTAGAATGTAGTAATTTGGGGTCTTTCCGCTTTGCAAGAAAGAATGGAAAGCTGTAAACCTGGAGTAGAAAGAGTTGAAGGCTTTGCGGCAATAGTGGTGATCAAGGAGCTGATTTCCGATAGTAGGGCGACCTATCGCAGCTAGATTTCTTCAGGTTTGGATAAGCAAGCATACAGTTAGAGTTATAAACGGGTTAGGACAGTCTTTACTTGTCAATATGGTTCCTCAAGAATCTTCTCATCATTTGCAACTCCCGGATTTCAATCCTCTTGTTCGACGTGCAGAAAAGAGACCTGCTTCCCCTTCAGAGCATCCTTCTAGTGCTTCCCCTTCTTGCGCGCATCGTGAAGCCCACCGTGATGTTGCGGATTCCTTGCTTGTCTCTTCTGGCCAGGTGGTGCCATACTGTCTGCCCCATCTTCGCCATCAGCTTTCTTCCTCTCTTTCTGTTTCTCAGCTTTCTCCTTCTTCCTCTTCTCGCACCCGTGTTCCATGTGCAGGCTGTGGTCGCCTTTATGTGCAAGGTGCCGGTCTTTCTCGCCATCATAACGCTTGCTCTGCTTTTCGTCAACAACTCGCATTAACCAATGTCGACCTTGCACCTCATCCTACTCCCACTTCGCCACCTGACTCGGCTTGGACCTGGATTCGCTCCCTTGATATTTTGACCACTTTTCACTTGGGTTTTCCTCATCCTCGTCTTTATGCACACATTCCCTTTGCCTTGCGCTTAGATGTCTAGAGAGCTTTGTCCTTACCTTTGTCTCGTCTAGCTTCCAACCCTTCTGATATTGCAGCTTGGCATGCCTTTTTGCTTTTTCCTCTCTGGAGTTTGCTTCTGCCTCCTCGGGGTGGTGATGCTGGTCATAGGGAAACTCGCAACAAAATTTGTCGCTTTATGTCAGGAGATTGGGAAAATCTGCAAGAAGAGCATTTCCTTCGTTGTCATGCGCTTGCTGCTCAGTGGGATTCGACTTCGGATGGTGTTTCTATACCCCCTGTTCATCGTCGGTTGCGTCGCTGTGTTTTACTTGGGCAAGTGGGTGAGTATTCTCGTGTAGCTCGTGCTCTAGCTCCTACAAGTCCAGCTACTCCTTCTGCTGCCACCCTTCAAGCTTTGGAGCTTCTTCACCCACCGACAAATGACTCCCTTCCTTCCTTTTGTTGGGAACTTTGAACCTGATTCCGATTTGCAGCTCTCAAAACCTCATTTTCTTAATGCTTTTCTACGCAGCCCTCATTTGTCAACAGGGGGTCCTTCTGGTATGGTTTTCGAGCATCTTCGTGACTGTTTTTCTCCTGATGACTCTACTAGCGGGTTTGGTTTGCTCTTTCAAGTTTGCTCTTCCGTAGCATGTGGCCGTATTCCTCTTTCTATTGCTCGTATTCTTGGTGCTGCTCGTTTGATAGCCTTGGATAAGCCTAGTGGTGGAGTGCGTCCCATTGCTGTTGGAGAGGTTTTATACAGATTGGTTTCTAGGGCTCTTGGTTTTAAGCTTCGTGACAGTTTTCATGACCACCTATTTCCTCATCAGTTTGGTTGTGCTACTCTTGGCGGCTGCGAGACAGTCATACATGCTTTGCGTGCTACCTTGGATCTTCATCCAGATTGGGTTGTCCTTCAGGTGGATGTTAAAAATGCTTTCAATTCTGTTTCTCGAGGGGCCATTTTTGAAGAACTTCGTGCGGCTCACGGTCCTCTCGCTCAGCTTATCTCGTTTGTTCGATCTTTTTATTCCATGCATGCGCCTCTATATTTCAGTCATGCTTCTCGCTTAGGTGATGTTTCGGTTATCTCGTCTACTGATGGTATCAGACAAGATGATCCCTTGGGTAGTGTTCTTTTTGCTTTGGTGCACTTTCGGGCATTGCGTGCTTCTTCTGCTGCTTTTCCTTCTTGTTTGTTTCCCTCTATTGCTGATGACACGCATATTGTGGGGCCTGCTAATGACGTCTTTCCGGCTTTCCTACATTTCTCTCAGCAACTTTCGGCTTTGGGCCTCACTGTCAATCCCTCTAAGTGCGTTGCTTGGTGTCCTCAGGGCCTCCTTCCTGAGCTCCCTTTACCTACAAATTTCAATACTCCGGTTGATGGAATTAGAGTGCTTGGTATTCCTATAGGTTTTTCTTATTTTGTGGCTTCCTCTTTGCGGGACACTTTGGACGCACATCTTCGTCACGCTGATCTGCTACCAAAGCTTGGTAATGCTCAAGTTGCTCTAGGGATTCTCACTCAATGCTTCGCTCAACGGCCAAGTTATATTCTACGGTGTGTTCCTCCCTCTCCTGATGTTTTGGCTTTGTTACAGGATTTCGATAATACTTTATCAGATATTCTGGGTCGCTTGATGGGTTCAGAATCCTTTCGTATTCCCAATGGTCAGTTTGTTAAGCGACAAGTCTCTCTTCCCTCTTCGTCTAGAGGTGTTGGTCTTTCTTGCACAGCTTCTATTGCTCCAGCTGCTTTTATGAGAAGTTAGGCCCTTGTTGCCTCTGCACTTATATCTCGGTTTCAGCAGGACAACAAGCCCATTCTTCTCGATTCAGTAGCTCATGTGGAAACAGACATTCTTCCTTTCCAACAACATCTTCGTGTGGCCAAGGATCTCATTCCTCCACCTGTGCGAGCTTCTTTGCCTCCCTTTGAGTCTTTGCTTAGCCATCAGCGTGCTCATTTTCAGAAGTATCTTTTGGAGCGCTTCCACTCTCATGCTTTCACTCAGCTTCTCATTGATTCACCTTCCGATGAGACTCGGGCTCGCCTTTTGTCTTGTGCAGGCCCGGGTGCTGGTGCTTGGCTTGTTGCGCGTCCTGTTGTTCCACACTTGCGCCTTTCTTCAGAGTTGTTTCTCACCGCTCTTCGGGTTAGGTTGGGTCTCCCTCATACAGTGCTGGCAGGTTTGACAAAATGTTCTTGTGGTCACCCTGTTGATCCTATTGGCACTCATCTCATGCATTGCCCTTATGGCGGAGAGCGTACTGCGACTCATGATTCCATTTGTGACGTATTGGCATCTATTGCTCATGAGTGCAGCTTTCATGTTGTTCGGGAGCAGACCCACATCTTGCCTGTGTCTGATTCACAATCGCCTCGGCATCGAGTTGATCTTGTTCTTTCGAGCGAGGGGATTCACACGCTTGGGGATGTTGTTGTTGCTGATCCTTCGCGGCCTGACCTCCTTCGTCGTGCTTCAACTACTCAGGGTGCCGCTGCTTCTCATGCAGTTCTAGATAAAGAGCGAGATTATTCACATCGCACTCCTGGAGAAAGCTTTATCCCTTTTGCTTTGGAAACATATGGGTGCCTGGATAAGAAATTCGATGATTTTCTATCATCCTGTGCAAGTTTTGCAGCGAAACTCCGAGGTCGTGGTGCCTCACCTTTATCTATCATTAGGGCTTATTATTGTCAACGAGTTTCAATGACTTTACAACGCACTCAGGCACTTGCAATACTTCGACGTGCCGTAGTTGCAGGAACGGCTGCTTCAAAGCTTCCTGCACTACCTAAACTTCAAATTGTCTTAACTAGCGACTTATACCAAGCAGTAGGCTTTATGTAGATACTCTGCGAGATTGTTGCTTTGTTATACTTGTATAGTATCTCAATTCGCCTTATGGCCTTTACGCTTTTTACATGCATTCCTTTGTACTCTAATGGGTTTTTCCATCTTTTATTAATAAAAACAGGAAGTTCTCTCACTTGAAAAGACGTCAATACATGTAAATATAATAGAATTGATTAACTATAAATAATTAAAATAGGTTTTCATTTATCATTTAATGATTGCCAATTATTATAGATCTAAATGTCTATGAGACTGGCATTCTATTCTAGTTGACAAACAAACTTATTCTTCCAACGGTGCACCTCAAAGAGCAGGCACCAACGGGGGCATGAAAGGAATGAGCCGTTGTTGCAGCTTAGCCGAAGAAAGGGGCTCACTCAACGCCTCTGACTGAGAACAGGAGCTAAAATCGGTGTGGGAGGCAGCGTTGCAGCTGAGGCAAGCAAACAAGGCTTAGCCAGAGGTACCATTGGTGGTGCATCCAAAGGAGAAGATGCAGGATGGCACCAGCGTAGGACAAGGCACATACCGACGGGCAGATGGGTATAGCTTAACCAAGAAAAAGGCCGCAAACAAAAGGTTCAGGTTCCATGAGAAGCTTCAAGAAACTTTGAGGGAGATACCGTTTGTGGGGAACAATACGACAACGCAAGAAAAGGCAAAGGAGATGGAAGAATCCCATTCCCATGAGCAGTGCGATAGTGAACAGCACAGGAGCTTGAGATAATTATGTCACAGGGAAATGGGCCACAAGCCCACCCCTATCCACATCGGCATCGCTGAGAGCGGGTTTTGCTGGGATTCCACACATATTGCTGACATCGCCAACGCCAACGCCATCGCCATCCACTCGCCATCGCCAACGCCAACGCCATCAACTCGCCATCGCCAATGCCATCTCCATCTTAGCAAAATAAGCATCAACCTCTGCCATTCAAAAGCCGATATTTTGACTGTCTTTACAAATAATGCAACACTGGTCCACGTAATTTTCAATAAGCCCAAATTTAATTAATCTAATAGGTTTCCTGACAAGAAAATTTTACAAGTCTCTCAAATAGCTTCGTGTTAAAATAAATAAATTTCTATAAAAACCATTCTCAGTTCAAGCATAAATGCTTAAGTGTTTACTTCTTAGAGTACCGATGCTTGCAAGTTTCCTGCAAGGAGTCCGATTTATTGAATGTATAACTGGTGAGCTTTTCCAACTAAATTGTTACCATATCCGTGTTTTTTCCATCTACCAGTTAATCAGAGCTATATGGAGAAAACAGCTGTTCCCACATGTCAGGGGAGACCTGGTCAACACTTACACGCAATGCTACAGCTTGTTGTGCTATTGGACCTGCAGTATTTTGGATTGTAAGATCTCGTGCCAGAAATCCCTTTCTGTCGATGCCTGCTTAAACAAAAAAATCCTGGTAAGCAATTTGAAAGGTGAAAATACACACACCTACAAAAGGTGTTAGAAGCAGAATCTCTTTGTGATTTCAAAATATATCACAATTCTCAAATTCAAATTGCAAAGTCAATTCTATTTGGAAAAGCATGGATGCATCAAGACAAAGTTCGTGACATACAAAAATCCATTGCTCTCTCTCTCTCTCTCTCTCTCTCTCTCTCTCTCTCTCTCTCTCTCTCTCTCTCTCTCTCTCTCTCTCTCTCTCTCTCTCTCTCTCTCTCTCTATGGACCTTGCAGTACTAGATCCATCACCAGAGTAATATTTGAAGCATATATGTTATTGAAATCAGATCTTACTTCCTCGACCGACATTTCTTCATTCTTCAAAATCCAAAATTGTATGACATGGCCTGCTCTTTTTACAAGTTTATGCCAAACGAACTTGTTTAAAGACTTTGTATGATTAACTCAATGCAAAGCTAACGCAAATGAAAGCGCGTGTTAGGATGTGGAAAGAATGTCAATTGAGGCTCTTATTCTAATTGTCGGATCCGTTGTGCGTAGTGAAACCTTCTTTTTAAGAAAAGCTGAATACAACATGTGAAATGAGGATCAAGCTAAAGAAAATATTTTATGTATTGTAATCAGCTTCTAAGACATAAGATCTTCACAACTATTGATCCCGTTCCATTGTTCACTACAATCTGCTCAATGTTTATTAAATTTTAGGCATTCAGGAAATTGCCAAAAATAAATTCTGATAGTTTAGTATATTATTCTTTGATAAAACACCTTCCCTCACACTTGGTGAAAAAGGGCTTGAGTGATGCAAATTCACTTTTTCCTCTTACCTCTTAAGGACGCGCTTAAGTCTTTGATTACCTAAACATGAGTAATTGCTGCTTTGTGTGGTAATTGCTGTATGGATGATGGTAGTGCACGTGCTGCATATTGCACTATGAAATGCCCCACACATATTCTAACAGTTCTCACAAAAACTATCAGACTCCTTGTCAATTTGCTGGGACTCTGCAGATATGCATTTCGAAATAGTTTTGCAACATCTTGCAAGTTGTGTGTGAAGTGTGTCAACCAATTGAAAACATGTTAGTCATGTAGCAGCAAGCCCTCTTAAACAAATAAACAAAGCGCTGGCCTTCAGTATCTAGATTAGCAATTACTGGTCAATCATTGATAATCCTTCTATTGGCCAGGAAAATTGTTCCTGGCCGCTATTTGTCTTTTTTATTATGAAAATCTGTTAAGAACGACTTATGACTTTTCTCAATCATCAAATAAGACTGCTTACAGAAAAAAGGCCAAATGGTTTTTTGGAGACCATTCAGCATTAGTTCGTAACTCCTGAAAGAAAATAGTTTACAGTGCTTGCCAACGATAAATACACGAGCTTCTCAAAGGTGACTTGTGAAAAGCTCTCTATGCCTCAGATTATCCCAGGATTCGACACTTCTTCAAATTTCCCTTTGCCAGCATTGGCATGGGCGTTGATCACTACAGTAATAGGTTAGGAGCCATATTTTTTTCTACAGAAATCCTTCAGGAATTTTGTTTCTAATCAACAAACTAAAAGCCAAGACAATCTCAAAATGTGGACTTACAAGATCTTTGTGAAATCTTGTAGCAGACCTAGTGCAACACATGCAAAAGATTTTAAAACCTTTGCCTAGTTTGCCAACTGGCGGAAGAAACTACGGAGCAGGTATCCATTGTCGAAATGACCCGTGGGCTAATTTTGGACGTCTCTTAAGCAATTGGAGTTCTTGTGTCTCGTTGCTGCTCTCTATTTCCTCTTTTATTGGGAGACTCGTAGTTTATGGAGCGTTCATCTCTCATCTTGTGGCATTTGTGTAGGCTCTCAATAATGATCCTATTTTGGTTGTTTGTTGTCTAAAGTTTGGTTTCTATATCTTGGATGTTACTTAGTGTAGTGCAAGATTACCTATCTGTGCACATAGTCCTTTTGCTTATTTCAGATAATAATATTTAGTGCATCATTGGAATGCCTCCCTATGCGGTACCGACACATAGTCCTTTTGCTTATTTCGGATAATATTTTGCGTACTATTGAATTGCCTCCCTGAGTAGTGTGCATGTAGTCCTTTTTCTTTGTCGATGTGTACTGGCCCTATTTGCATTCGGGGTTGATTGTTTCAGCTATGGGTTGCTGATTTTTGTTGTATCTATTAATTAATATATGTTATCTTTTTAGCGAATACTAAAGAAAAATGATGAAAATCTTTCCAATTTTTTTCTCTTGATGTCCTCGTGTGATAGATTAGAGTTAATTCTAGACCTCATGGAAAGGGAAGGAAGTCCTAGCAAACTAACTAACTTATTGCAATAGATTTGTTGCACTAAATTGTTATGCCCATAAGGTATATTGTAACTTGTCCATAGAAAGAGAATAAGTATTTCTTTTTTCTTGCAATAAAGAGTTACACTAGCATCATTGTGTACATTATGTACCCTAAATAGAACTGCATAAAAGTGCACAGGGTCCAAGTATATTTTCTCAATTTATCAACATTTTCAATTTTGGCTTTGTTATTGCGCAATATTCCCAGAACTTTCTTCGCAGCTTCAATTGTATGTTGCCCGTTGACAATATAAAGTTGTACACTGACTTTATGCACATCATCCAGAACTTTTACCTCCAACAATTCAATTGATCCATCTTCATTCTTACGGAATGGGATCAAATCAACAGGAGTAGAAACTATTCCAGGCGACGTATGAAATGAGTGCACTAATTTCTCACAATAAGTAGCATTAAATGGTCGGCAGTTGTACTGAGGTGGAGGCAGCATGCACTTTTCAACAGCTATGTTCGGTGTCATTTTGATAGCCAACGGATAACAATTTTCATACTTCTGCAACTTGGCAACAAACTCTTGTAAAAAATTACTTTTATTGAGCTCTGAAGTTGCTAAAGTTTTTGGAGCTGTAACATTAGTCACATTATGTATCACCTCTTCGATATGCCCTTTTTCTTCTTTTTTGGAGGTGTTTTGCTACCATATTCTACAATATCTTGACACTCAAATCCCACAACTCAACATTTGTAGCGAGCTTTTTTTTCTCCAAAAAACTTGATCTTAACAAATTTTGTAGTTGGTTTTTCCTTTGCCATGGATGGTTCTTTGGCATTGTTCTAATCTACAGGCTCAAATTGACAGGATAGATAGTACTCTTACTGCTCAGAAATTTTCAAAACCGTAGAAGGGCTTTGATTAGTGATGAATAGGTCAGAATTAGTTTCTCAGAACAATCTTCAACAACTCAGATTAAGATTCAAACATACAATACCATTCAAAACTTTTGAGGAACATAATGGCAAGTAATTACTGAATGTTACAAATGAATGGTGTTTAGATTATAGGACAAAAGACAACACTCATTTGAATGCAAAAACCTCACTATAGGTAGCAATTCACTTCCAAAGTTCCATAACCTGCAACAACACAAGGTTAATGACAACAAAGAAATACAAGGGCAATCTACACAATTTCAAGATCTACAACCACGAGGTTAGAGGCAGCACAACAAATGGCAAAAAATCTGATTCAACAAACAATGATCCAGGGAATAAACACAATGCTAAAGACTGAGAAACATATCAATAGCAATGAATTAGTCAATTTGCAACAAAGACTAAACACATAAGTTAGAGTGGAAGGCACCAGGCAGATCAGCCTCTTCTCATTTCCTCCTCCTTGCCTCTATGGAATCAAACAATAGGATGAGGGTAGAGGAGATGAGATACAACAAATAGACAGGGTCTGAAGTGGGAGGCACCAAGCACAATGCTTCTACTTCTTCCCTCCTTCTCCATAAGCTCTCTCTCTCTCTCTCTCTCTCTCTCTCTCTCTCTCTCTCTCTCTCTCTCTCTCTCTCTCTCTCTCTCTCTCTCTCTCTCTCTCCAAGAAGATGACAATGAGAAATGAGAATGTTGTCCCACACCCCTTCCTACACATAGGGGATTCAATGGGCTGGAGGTGCACCCTTCAAGAAATGGAGCACCTCCTTATGACTTTTCAAAGACTGCCTCTAAAAATAGGGCACTGGTCCAAATTCGTTTTTAACACCTAACTTGGCCTCAACTTGTAATTTCAAAGTCAAGTTGGGCCCTATTTACGATTTCAGTTTCTATGGGCTCACGACCAAGTTTTTAATTACTAAAATTGTATTACGAAAATACTTGGCACCTCGTAGTCCCAACAAACCTGGAAACTAGGGGCATAGGCCGCATAAATGGAATTTTCATACAACGTAGATTAGCAAATGATCAGTATTTTAATAGCAGTGCAACCGGCCATTATGGGCCATTTACGCGTCATTTTTTAACAGTTTCGCGTCAGCGTAATAGCGTGCAGCGATGATTTTGCATCGAAAATAGCTTGAAAAAGAGGTCTTTTTCCCCGCAAACACCTATCAATTTCAAACAAAACAATAGTAATAGAAATCATGTTTGAACTTATAGTAACTAACTTTGAAATCCTCAGTACTACAATGATTACGTAGCCAAACAATAAAGCATTGAATTGTCAGACAAATAATTTGTCGCGAAACGCTAGACAAATAATTAGTCTCAACTAAATACAGAAACGCATACATTCTGAGACAAAGCTGAACGCAATAAAAGATAGTATTGATTCAGTATGAAAACATAACAGAAATAAATGAGTAACAATAAGTTGCGGATCAAAACCGCGTACTCTATGTTATCTCTAAGCTGCTAAAATGAAAGTTTGAATTAAGCGCAATGCTGATAAGCAGTAGCACAATAGCAATCCCTAAAACAACTCTAAGAGAATGCTCAAGAGTGTTCAAGCTCGCAAGCTTGAGAGAGAGAGAGAGAGAGAGAGAGAGAGAGAGAGAGAGAGAGAGAGAGAGAGAGAGAGAGAGAGAGAGAGAGAGAGAGAGAGAGAGAGAGAGAGAGAGAGAGAGAGAGAGAGAGAGAGAGAGAGAGAGAGAGAGAGAGAGAGAGAGAGCTAACTATTCAAAATGGTTCTTAATTTCTGATAATAAAACGGTGTGAATCTGAACAGCTATTTATACTAAGAAATTAGGTCGTCAATTGCGATTGCCAATTGGCTGGTGTCCACTGACATCCATCTGGTTCCTTGTCATTGATTGCTGATAAGCGGTGGAAATTGGCCGTAAATAGTCTGTCTGCATAAATGAACCAAACTGTCACTTCTGTAGAAATGAACTAAAATAGCCACATGCGACACTGTCGCAAAAAAGTGACAGTGTCAAAATTTTGCAAAAAATCTGATAGTGCCTTATAATCTCATTTAGGGTTGTCACACACTTTGCCAGAGTCATTTCCTTAACATTTGAGGCACTTTGGAAAAAGCGAAAAATGCAATTGCATTTTTGCACAAGGTTCCTGACAGGCAAAAAAGGCGAAAAAGATGACACTGTATTTTTTTCACGAGATTCGTGACAGGTGAAAAATGCAATACTATTTTCAAACTCCGTGTATTTCTGCAGACTGTATAAAAACACGGGAAAATCCGCAGAAATGGATAAACAATGGATGAAGATTAAAACCGACTAGTCGATTAGTAAGAAGGAGACTAATCTAACATACTGGAAGCCCTTTTGAGTGGTGAGATTTTGCATCAACACCTCGGGGCATGGCATCAGCTAACAAAAAGCTGTTGTAAGTAGAGATGTGCTTTTTGATGAATCTCACAATATCAAAGAGAAGGAGATTCCAAAAACTCTCATCTTGTCAAGGATCATGCAATGGCTCAAGAGGACCAAGAGGATCTTGCTCAAGATTCAAAGGAGCAAGATCAACAAGGATGATGGCCCAGCCATCAAGGCTCACTTACATTGAAAAAGAGAAGCAAAGAGAAGATTCTCAACGACACACCTCTTATGCTTTCTTGACTAATATGCTTGAAGAACCAACTTGTTTTGAAGAAGCAATTAAGTCTCAAAGCTGGAAGAATGCTACGCAAGTTGAGTTTGATGCCTTGTTGGAAAATCAAACTTGGGATCTTGTTGATCTACCTCATGGAAAGAAGCCTCTTACTTGTAAATGGATATATGGATTGAAGTATAATCAAGATGGTTCCATTCATAAGTATAAGGCTAAACTTGTAGCAAAAGGATTTTTGCAGATCAAAGGCATAGATTATGATGAAACCTTTGCTCTTGTTGCAAAGCTTGTTACCATTATATTGATCATATGTCTTGCTACTTCTTTCAAATGGGAGCTCTTTCAACTTGATGTGACAAATGCTTTCGTGAATGGATTCTTGGAAGAGGAAATTTACATGTGCCAACCCGAGGGCTTCATCAAATATGAGAACAGTCTTTATGGACTCAAGCAAGCACCTAGAGCATGGTACTCTAGGTTGCAAGCACCTAGAGCATGGTACTCTAGGTTGCACTCTTTATTTCCATTGGATTTGTAGTAAGTTCTTATAAATCATAATTGTACTACAAATGTAACAATGGGAAGATCATTATTTTGGTTTTATATGTTGATGATATAATTCTCACAACAAAAATCTTGATGGCATAAGAAATGTAAAAATTTCCTTGTTTGGTGAATTCCAGATGGTAGATCTAGGACTTCTAAAAGTTATACTTGGAATAGAAGTCCCTAGAAGTACTGATTTTACTTTCATATGTCAATCTAAGTATGCTAAATCCATCTTAGAAAAGTTTGGCATGAAATATTGTAAAGGAGGTGAAACTCCCATGGAGCTTAGTGTAAAAATTCCAACAACTTGCCAACAATCCAATCTTCCATGCTCGAACCAAGCACATCATTTTGTGAGGGAGAAAGTGCAAGGAAAGCAGATCAAGCTCATCCATGTTTCATCATCAGATTGTATTGCTGATATACTCACCAAGCCATTGCCACAGGATTCATTTGTGAAGTTAAGATTAGCACTTGGATTTGTAGATAGATGTATGCTAGATTTACCAAGCTAGATTTTGAGGAGGAGTGTGAAAATAGTCAAAATCTTGCTTGATCTAGGCAAAACCCATGTACATATCATTATTGCACATGTGTGGAGCCTATTCCCACGTGTGAAATCAATGACCATGTCATTTAGATTAGTCATATAGTTTGTACAATCCATTCTATTTGAAAACTAGTGGCTAAAATGGCCAAAATTTAGTTTTTAAGTGATATGCCACTTGGCATCATTTTATTGGTAGGAAATGCTATACCATGAGAGTAGGAGTGATCTCCCATGTGCAGAGGACTGTTTACACATTTGGACACATCAGTAGAGGAATGCTCACACTTGAGGACTGCTCACACATGTGGAGGATTGCTCACGTGTGTAGAGGACTACTTGCACGTGTGAACACATCAGTAGCATATGAGCTTTCACTTGTAGAAAATATTTCTCTAAGTTCCTATAAGTTAGAAAAATTGCCTTAAATCAAGGAGGTGGCTTAAAATTAGGAGATCATGGACCATGTGCAAAGTTGGATGTATTCACCAAGATTTCATTGCTCTCCAACATGAAGCCTCCATTTGTAGCCATGTTGCAATGATTTGATATTCTCTTTCAACCTATTCCAATGCACTTTGCAATGTGAAAAAATGCCTAAATTGGCAAATCTACTTATGTTAAACCATGTAAATATGTACGTTGGTGGGTCCCACATGTGTGAGGCCATAGTGCCATGTGGGAATATACACTAGAGTAGGTTATATCATGTCTAAAAAGTTGTTCAAGTTTGTTTGTAGTGGTTCCTACATTATAGGAACAAATTCCTAGATTTATGGAGTAGGTTGATCAATCTAGCCACCTACATGGCAAGACTCAAGGATAAGGCTAGAATAGCAAGTTAGGGCAAGAAAGCTCAATCATTCTCCTTATTACATGCTGGATTTTCACCTAAATCGAGGTGGGGAAAAGGTCTTTTGTGAAAGATTTCAACTAGTTTTGCTATTTTGGTCATATTTGTATATTTGGCAATTGAGGCCAATTTTCATATTAGACTTAGAGGTTGAATTTTCAAAGCTATATTAATTGCATTGAATAAACACTTTTGGAAAGTGTGGAAAACTATAGAACACGAGTTTTAGAGATTCAAGTTTGAATTAGAATCTAGTCCTCATTAATGCAAGTTTTTCATTATGGAGGGAAACCAAAGTTCAAGTTACGTTTGGACCTGCTATAAAAGGATGTAACTCATGGGAAGAGAAGACATTCTCTCTCTTTTATCTCATTCATGCTTATACATGGTTCTCTTTGGGTCAAAACTCTAATATTGATTGGATCTATAGATTGTGAGGTTACTGAACTTCATTTGAGAATTTGCTTCGTATAAGTGCTAGAAGAGAATTGAGAAGTTTCATATCTTTGTGATTTCCTTTTGAAAACATTTGTTATTGTTCAAAGGAGTTCTTTGTGTATTGAAACAGGTTTAAAGAGAGGACCGGGTCATTGCTACATGGCTACATCAAGTGGTCATGTTGGAAACCAATGATAGGCTTACCTCAAGTAACTATTCATTGTGGAAAGTGAGGATGGAATCGCTTCTTGGGATGAATGACGTTTTGGATATTGTTGTACGTTTGGAGGAGAGGCCAGCAACACAACAAGATCAAATGAGTTATGACAAGAGGTCCAAAAGGGCTCTACATATGATAAAGATGAATGTTACCAATGAGCTTCTAAAGAAAGTTGGAAGAGTACTTCATCAAAGGATGCTTGGGATTCATTGAAGAAGCTTTATAAATCCAAGTCTACTTTTAAAGTGTTGACTCTAAGAAGACAAATCTTTTCTCGTTTGCACAAGAGTGAAGAAAGCCCAAATACTTTTATTTTGAGAGTAAAATCTTTGAAATATGAGTTAGCTAGCATTGATGAGAGCATTAATGAAGGAAAGCTTGTTCAAGTTATTCTTAATGGATTGTTGGATGCTCATGCTAACATTGTTCAAAGTCTTGCCATTCAAAAGACTTTGCCAAGTTTGATTGATCTTCAAGAGATCTTGATCAATGAAGAATATAGGCTTCAAGCAAGAGGTGGATTGTGGGGTCGAAGATCTTTTGTAGTATAGCCCTTCCGCCTGTCAACAAAGGTTAGATCACTGGATAGGTGCCTAACTATGCATAGATGCTACTTTTAGTTAATTTCCTACTTTCTCCCTTAACTCTACTCACCACTATACTAGTCCTCTTTAACTCTACTCCTCTACACTAACATTCATCATAGTTTTGGTTGAAGGGAAGGGATGGAGAAGAAGAGATTGAGAAGAGAAGAGAACGAGAGAGAAAGAGAGGGAGGGTGGAGGTTAGCTCAAATGCTCCTTATGCTTGCTAATGGAAAAACATTCAGTATGGCAAACAATAAACATGGAAATAGAAAGCAATAGAAAACACAACCAAGAGCAATAGCAAGTAGTGAATAGCAGATGAGGATGCTTCTCTTCCAAAAATGGTAGAGTTTTCTCCTTCTCATTAAGCATCTCAATAGTGTACAAATGGTGCCTTTTTATAAAATGGGGAAGGCCCTTGCCCCTCAATCTTATTGGCTAATATTCAAAATGATCCTAACCATTCATCTTGGACCCAACTTGATCCAAGGGTCCACAAAAAGTACATTAGAAATCACAAGATTCATGTGAGTCCCAATTTGGACCCAACTCTAAAAAGTGATCTCTAAGTTTAAAAATGACATTGGGCCTCTAGTTTTATTTTAATTACAAGGCCTAAGTCAAGTTTATTTTATTTACAACTTCAATTGTGTGCTCATTGGGCCATGGGATTATACACGCAGGATGCCATGCCCTCGCAACACATTTTATTGGAGGATTTTATTTATTTACACTTTGTTGGGAATACCCCCAACAGGACCCACGGCCTGAACTAGTGTCGATCCCTCGGCACTCTGCCGGTTTAGTATAGCATTCTCTTGGACCGCCTCTGGTGAATGAGATATCCCGTAACGTCTTCCTTGAAGTTGAGACGGTCCAGTTTCTTCGAGTCCTTTGGCGTGTGGAAGGACTTGTGGACTCCTGTCAGCCATTCTTGATCCACCCATGCTTGGAATCGTTTCGTCCAGGGATCTCCAAGGAATGCAGCTCAGTAATATACGCGAGCGACTAGCAGCTGGTCTTCAACTTTGTTGGAAGCGAGCATCTTATTTGGATCAAAAAATATGAAGGGAAGGAAATCATCCCATTTTGTTTCAATGCCCATTAAATATTCTAAGTCCCGGGCATAAGTGGCTATCACACGGACTGTGGGATCGGGGCAATTGATGTAGTGACTGGTGAATGCGAAGAGAGCCCTTCTGGCGTCCACATCCGTTGTCCACCCATATTCGGATTTGATGATTGGCCAGTTGAAATTGTTGAGTCTGATCTGGTCCAGAGGAGTGCTGCATTCCGCCCATTTGGATCTTCTTGGACATGGCAAGAAATGCGTGTTCACCCATAATTGTTGTGGACTCATCACGTAAGCCCTGATGGCCGTAGGGTCTCTCTCAAATAACTGTTGTCGCCACTCCGGTTGTGGTTGGAGGGCGGGTAAGGCTTGCAGTCCTTTTTCCTTGATGGTCTGAGCTGATAATGAGATCTGCCAGCCGCCTCTTGATGACTCGTGGGGATATTTGGATAAAAATTCATTGATGTTCTCCTCCACGGACTTCGGTCTTTGGAAGGCCCGGTTGGCAGATATCGTTCGCGACCCTCTGGATGATATTGCTTGGCCCTGGCTGGTGGTTGCACCTTGGCTCTGGTCTCACGTCTCAACGGCCGCATCTGTGTGCCCTTGGTCTTGGCCTTCGGACCCTTGATCTGGTTGAAATCCCCCTGCTGTCTGCTGGCTCTGATCTTGGCTAGTACTAGCCTATGCAGCGTCAAAATTAGGTGGCGATGGAGTTACCACGGGGGTGGGCTGGGCCTTTGTTTCCATGTATTTTTGGCATGCCTTGAGGGCTTGCTTGGCCTGGACGAGCTCTTGCGTTGCGCTTGTCTGATACCTATTGAACTCCGCCTGGTAGCTGTTGAGAGTTTGGCTATAAATCTGCATCTGACGCCGTAGAAGATTCATCTCTGATTGGGAAAGCAGCCTTGTGTCCGGTGCAGATTGAGCTAATCAGATGAGCTTCTCATCTTGTAAGGCTATAAGCTCCATCCCCAGGCGTGTGTTCTCTGCTTCCAAAAGTGTAAGTTGCGTTTGGATGGGGGCAAGCCGTTGGGATGCTTCAGCTTGAAGCTCCTGCACCTTTGTGGAGGCCTAAATCAACACTTTGGAGAGGCTTTGAATATATTTGTTTAGGCCCTCCTCCTTTTGCTGCAGCTTGGCAATCTCATGGTGTCCTGCTTGTTCGTGTTGCTGAGCCAGAATCAGCTCTTGCTGCAGCTTGGTGAGGTCTGCTCACAGTTGTGTATTACTCGTTGCCAACTGTAGTACCCTGCTTTCCAGAATAGCTTTGGCTGCTATCGCATCCAGGATGTATTTTCCTAGGGTTTGGTATGCCGTCGTTAGATTCGTGGGAGCAGCTGGTACACTGGCACTAACAAGGGCTTGTCTTGTATCGGCCCCGACGACTTGTGGAATTCCGTCGTCATTGTCTTCGATCAGGTTTTCATTTGTCCTGATGCCATCTAGGGTGGTAGGGTCAGCTCGATCTGGTGATGCTACAAAAATTGTTTGTACAAATGCGTCATCAAACAACGGTTGGCTACCCTCGGCAACCTTTGGCGAAGCGGGTGGGGTGTGAGAAACAACTGTGGAAACAGGGGTGAGGACGGTTTGTCCGAACGAGAGGATGGGAGGAACAATGAGGAACTGAAGGGTGGTGTGGAGTATGGAAGAAGGTGAGGATGGAGCAGAAAGTGTCTGGCGTGGGGGTGAAAAATTGATAACCTGCATCTATGCCAGTTGGGTGGTTCGATCCTTGAGACTTTCGCCATAGCAGACCTTTGTGGTGGTTGAGCGGTTACCTTCTTGGTTCCGTAACGATCTGGGTCCATGTGGTGTAGTACTTGTTCATCAGTCAGTTCAATCTCCTTATTATAAGTTAGAGCATGTTGCCAAGGGACTAGATCATCGTCCACTGGGTTATCAATCGGCTCCGCTGACAGCCATGCTACGTTTATCATATTTACCCCAAATGTGATTGGTGTGTCCATAGTGTAACATTTGGGTGAAGATGTACTTGGTTCTGGATCTGATTCATATTGACATGTCTAGCAGTCAATAGTTGCTAATGCATCCGTCTATCTCATGACATCCATCTCTGAATGATAGTGACCTCCCTTGGTTGACCTTGGGTGATCAATCATATGATCTGTTGTGGATGATCCGTCATCAGCTTTGGGTGCAATAGGTTTCACCGCCCATGTGGTTGGATCTACCTTTACAGCCTGTTCTCTGTTCTCGAAGGTGAGTTTCCCTGTACCCCAGTTGTGTACTACTTGTGCAGCCCTCAACCATGGTCTTCCCAGTAAAACACGGTATGCAGATGGAGATTCAGGTATATCCATGACCACAAAAATAATCACATACTGCATGCTTGCTATCTTTATGGGAATATTAGCAACTACACCTTTTGGTTTCACACAGGATTGATCTGCTAGCTTGATGGCGAATTTTGCTAGCTTCAATCCTTGTAAACCCCACCATTTTTCGTACAAAGTAGTGGAAATCATATTGACACCCGATCCTCCATCTACCATTGTCACCTCTTCCTCGTATCTCTTGTGTTTGATTGGCAAAGTGATGTTGTGTTCCTCACTTTCCCATGCTGCTCCGATGTGGAGGACGTTACTTGTTTCATCATAGCCCGCACAATATATGGGCTCAAGCGCTACTGGCTCCTCATCCGCTTTGGCCCATTCAAAAGGCTTTTCGCTTGTGGTGCAATCCGCAGTAGTTCTCTGAGTGGTAAACTAACATGGCTTGACAGCAAGAGTGTGAGCCTTTCAGTGCATGGTTCCTCAGGCTCCACCATGTGAAAAGGTGGTTCATGTTGGTGCAACTGATCATTCTGATCAGTGCGCAGTGGTGAGCCCGTTTACGGTTCCTGTTCAACACCGACTGGAGGTTTTGTGGGATTGTTTTGTTCTTGCTCTTTTTCATCCTCTTGTGCTTTTTGTACCCAGTGTCTTATTTGGTACCGTCCTTCTCTCTTCCCTCACATTTGGATATGGCGCTGAAGTTGAGGGTTGGTCGTCAATGACCGATGGTGGTGGTGAGGGAGCCACTTTCTTCCTCTTCTGTGCTCACGTAACAGCTAACACAGGAGCGTGGTCTTGTCGACCTTTCGATGGCATCCCCGTTGGAGGTGTTGGTTGCTGTATGGCAATGAGGTTAAGAGGTGCACTGGTTCCAGGTTTAAATGGAAAATTCTTGAAACAGTGTCCATAACCGCAATCCCAACAGGAGGTTGTATATTGTCTCTTGTAGGGACATTTTGCAATTCTGTGTCCCTTGCCGCATCCGTAGCAACCGTAATTTCTTACACCTTGACGTTGAGTTTGAGCTGTGCTATTGATCGTCCCGATCTCATATTCATCTGATGGTGGGTTCCAAAGTGATTGGATCTTGCTTATACAGTAGGATGCAGTCTGGATCTTCAAGGATCTGATCGATTTGATCGGCCGGAATGAATTTAAGCCTTTTACGGTGGTTTTTCCTTGATAACGTTTTACTCCTTGACTGATTGACCTGAGATTTTGACAATAGCTGGATCTGATACAGATCTTTCCACTGATCTGGCTTGCGAGGGTTATCTTGTGCGAGGGTTGGCTGTGCGAGGGTTCTTTAGCTTTTTTTGTAGGTTAAAAAACTTGATATCTTTCAGATTTCTGGGAAGTAACTCTCGCAAGCTTCACAGTAGCTGGATTTGGGTCAAATCTCACTATAAAATTATCTACGAGAGTTAACTCTCGCAAGAAGTGAAAATTTCACTGTCTACGAGGGTTCAAAATCACTTTTGTGCTTGATCTTCACCAAATCTTCATACTGACTCTTGCAGGCTTCATCACTGATGTAATTTGACATTTTGAATCAATTGAGAGGGTCTGCAAGAGTTCTTACTGGAAGGATTTGTTGGATCTTCACTTTTTAGTGACTTTTTAGCACTTAAATCCAATTTTCTGCTCACTGGAATCAAACTAACTCTCGCAAGCTCTTATGTGTCCTGGTCTCACTGAGATGGAACTTCAGAATCCTCTGCGAGAGTTCTTGACCACTAGAACTAAAAATTTCATTGTCTGCGAAGGTTCACTGGTACTTTCCTGTCTTTTTTCACTGGGAACTCTCGCACAGGCACTTAATCATCAAACTAACTCTCACAAGCTTCTCTGTGTCTTGGTCTCACTGAGATGGAACTTTAGAGGGCTCTACGAGAGTTCTTATGAACATTTGAATTTTTTTTGAATTTTTTTAAGGGTTTTTTGAATTTTTTTAAGATTTTTCTCTGACTTTTACAATCTGCTTGGAACTAACTCTCGTAGGCTTCTATGCACGTCTGGGACAGTACCCTGGAGCTGCTGCCAGTCATGCAAGGGTTAATTCCCACTGATTCTGGAGATATAGAAATTCGATGAGTTTTTTGGCTCTTTTTCCCTCCAAAATACAGATTGGTGTGTTTTTTGAGTTTTTTAGATGATTGGTTTGGGTATCAAGCCTTAGATGTTGTTTAGGGCCTCCCCTACCCTCTCACACCTCCTCCACTAGCTGTGAACAGTCCAAACACAAAAAAATATATAGAAAACTAACTCTAAACTCTCAAAAATCTACCTAAACTACTCTAAAAAGCAAGAAAATAGCTAGAGTGCAACTAAACTAGTTAGTGGAAACCTATCCTGCACTGTGGGGTCGAAGATCTTTCGTAGTATAGCCCTTCCGCCTGTCAACAAAGGTTAGATCACTGGATAGGTGCCTAACTATGCATAGATGCTACTTTTAGTTAATCTCCTACTTTCTCCCTTAACTCTACTCACCACTATACTAGTCCTCTTTAACTCTACTCCTCTACACTAACATTCATCATAGTTTTGGTTGAAGGGAAGGGATGGAGAAGAAGAGATTGAGAAGAAAAAAGAAAGAGAGAGAAAGAGAGGGAGGGTGGAGGTTAGCTCAAATGCTCCTTATGCTTGCTAATGGAAAAACATTCACTATGTCAAACAATAAACATGGAAATAGAAAGCAATAGAAAACACAACCAAGAGCAATAGCATAGTGTTGATATCTTGAATTTTTGTATGTGGAATGCAATTGTTTGATGTTTGTTGGATTCACATGTGTGAAACACAGTAGCTTACTAGCATTAGAGAAAATTTGAACACAAAAGAGGCCTTTCAAAAAAATACCTTTTATTTATTTTCTCAAAATTTTCTTCCACATGGTCCAATCGAAACACTCAAATTTGAAATCTATGTAACGTAGCTCCTTCAATTTAAAAGACATGTAATTTTGCGTCGGGGGCAGTCCGTAAATAAGCCATTTTATTTGTAGTATAATATGCAACTTAGAAAAAAAAAAAAAGTGTAACTTTTGAACGACAACTCGGATTGAGACGATTATGGTGCCATTAGAAAGCCCTCAAAGAGAGCTTTTCAATGACACCAACATGACCCAGTTCCTAGCTACAGTTAAGAAGTTATGGCCAGTCAAAGTTTGGTCGGTCAACACTTGGTCAACCCGATATCTCTGTCAAACCGGTCAACTGCGCTTGAAAGAGATATCAGGTTGACCAAGTGTTGACCGACCAAAACTTTGACTGGCCATAACTTTGTAGCTTGGAACTGGGTCATGTTAGGTGTCGTTGAAAAGCTCTCGTGAAGGGCTTTCTAATGGCACCGTAATAATCTCAATCCGAGTTGCCGTTCAAAAGTTATGATTTTTTTTTAGTCACAAACTATACTACCCACATAATAGCTAATCATCGAAGACTGTGTGGGCAGGACTGCGGGCAGAAAAAGATTTTATTTTAATATTTTACGTTGCCAAAAACTTGTCATCCTACGTAGCAATCTTATAGGGCCCTTTCCAAGTCCAAATTTTCTCTAATGTTTTGTACGGACAGCAACAATACTTTATCATTCATAGTTGATTTTTTCAAGATCTATTAGAGTTTAAGGCTTCTATGCTTTGTTAGAGCTACATTGTCAATGGTGCTAGATGTGATATCTTAAGTAATCAAATATCTTAGAGTTTGATTGGATCTTAATGATTTGATTTTCTTCACAATACTCACTCCTCACATTTTTCCTTCTTTTGGACCCACTGCCCCTCATTTTCCCTATTGGGACTGTATGACATCAAGGTCCCTCTTACCAAGCCCTTCCACCCATTTTTTCTACTTTAAGAAGACTTTGTAGTATCTATTACTGACTAATTAAGCTTGATTCATCATCTATATAATCTAGCGTAGACATAGCAGACATTGTGATAATGAAATTCATATGTTTTCCTACATATCTAGTACATTATCAATTATTCATCAGATGTTCTTTTTAGGCTTGTACATGACTTGAAGTAGATTTATTTACAATGATCTTTTTGTATATTCATACATATTTGACATAGTCTACTTTTCATCAAATGTGATTGTAGCGTGCATGAATGATTCATGGTGTTTTGACTTCTATTTCAATGCTATCTTTAACTATTATAAATTGAATATAAAATTCTCATAGTGTGCTTGTCGATTGAATTGAAATGTACAAACATGGTTGTTTTAGAAACCTCATTAATTCTAACAGTATGATTGTCCTTGTTGTGATAAACGACCCATCTTTCTAGACACAACTAATTGCATATTATCAGAGTCTTCTATAGTGCACACACATTGACAAATCATGAAATTTAAACGTGCCGAATTTCATAGTCTAGTCCCTGTAATGTATTTTTGCCATTTCACCAACAATGGTATCAGACTAACATGTTGATTGTCACAATATTTTCAACATTTAACAAGACACTTGAAGCAATTATCTTCTCTCTACCTTATTGCGAGATTCAATGGCAATGACTTCCATATGTGGAAGTATCATATGAAGGTAATTCTATTGAAAAAATATTTATGGGATGTGATTGATAGATATATCATACTTTCACAACAAAAGGCAGAGCACATTTACATATGGAAATCTAGAGATGATAGAGCACTCGCATTGATATCCATGAATCTTAAGGATTCACAAATATCACATATCAACAGATGTAAACGTATCACTTGTTGATGAATTTGCTGCTATAGGATCTCCTATTGCTAACAACAATGCTATCATGATGATGCTCATTGGGGGTCTTCTTTCTTCTTATGAACATATTGTCATTTGATCTATATCTAGCCAAGGTTAACTAGCGAGAAAGTCACATCAATTTTTGTCCAAGAAGAACTTGAAGGAAGTCTATCAATGTTTCTGTACCAGATATAACAGTTGGACTATAATTGAAAAAAAAAATCAGCATTCAAAATCCAACAAAGATGTTCCACATACTTTTTGGATTTTGAATTCTTTGTTATTTTGATAATGCTACTATTCAGTTATTTAGATTGGAGAGGAGACTTACATACCAAGAAGTCAACTTTTGGTTATTGCTTCTACATCTTCTACACTCATTTCATAGAACAACATGAAGCGAAAATTAATTGCACTCTCCTCGACTGAAGCCGAATATGTAGCAACAATGCAAGCAACCAAAGAAACCATTTGGCTAAGATTTCTCTCAAGAAGCCCTGGCAAAATCTAATTTCTTGTTTTACATCCCACCGATGTACATTAATTAGCAAAAAGAATTAATTCTTTACAAAATAATGAGTAACTATTTTCTCCCATTAAGAGAAAATTAACATATGTAACAAGATGACATTTTAATTACAAGAAATGTCTACATACACTTCTACATCCAATAAGCATTAAGAATATTAAAAGATTCAAGAAAGAAAAGTTGCAATTCATAAAATTTACAAGAAAATTAAAAAGGAGAGACACTCAAGTTTTAGCAAATCACAGTTATTGCATTGGCGTATCAAAGCTAAAAACAACAATAAATCACTGCTTGTAAAAATGTTTCAGACCAATTTTATAAAAACCCAGAAGATTTTTTTAAAGTCAATAAAAGAGTAAAATAAGCCTTAGAACTAATAATAGTTAATCATATACCATTTAAAATCATATTGATCTTAAAACGAAGCAATAAAATGTGAGTTCCAACAATTGGCCTGTTTGTATTTGTTGATTTTATGAGCACCGTGTCATAAAATTCAATGTAGACTCTTGCTTTTGAGCTTTTGAGGAATGTTGGGTGGGTATGCAGGTGCCCTCCTGTTGGCATCAACAATGGTATCATGGAACATACTCAACTGGTAAATGATTTTGTAATGCAAGGGTCTAGAACTAGATCCCCAACATTAACTATCTTAATACTCATATTAATACTCGGGCTCAAGGGATATTTGGGATTTTTGGCCCCAATATCAATATGACAGTAAATTTCTTTTTATATCTCAAATTTAAGCATGTAAATATTTTTGTTAGAGTGCTCCAAATATGTTGATGTGCAACAACAAACTTTGGCTTTTCCAAATCAATTGCATATTTGCAAGTGATAAAAGGTCAAGTCCTTCAAAAATTACATATTATCCTTAAAAAAAAAGTTTTTAGCAATTTGCACATATTCATACTCTGGATATAATCAGTTGCAGTTGGTATCACTCGCAATACCAGCTTGATTTTTACAAGTCAACTCTTATATTGATACTTGACCTAAATTAGATTTGTGAAAAAAATTGCAATGCCCTAGACTGAGGAGTGGCTTGATGTCAAAAATCTTACCAACATTGTTTTGAGGTGTGTCCCCACTTCGGCATTTTAACCACATAAAAGGGGCCATGGAAGGCGGTGTCGGTGACTCTCATCAATTGCTTCTTTGGCTACAAGCAAAGCTTCTGATATATATATTATTACATCTTCTTCACTCCCGTTCTTTCATTCATTTCAATTGTGGGTTGCTTCCGATTTTCGTCGTCGATCTTTCATTTTCATTTATAGCTCCATGCCAGTAGGTCGCAGCACAATCGGTCGATCCAGCTGCTTTAGACTGACGACGTATTTGGTTTTGCTTCGAGCTTACTGCAGGTTTGGGTGGATTGCGGGCGCAGATATGAGTCATTATTATGCAAGGACGACGTGCTTTTGCAGCAACATGTTCGTGGCGAGAGAAAGAAGCCATAAGAATGCAAAAGGTCTTCTGGAGGCAAAGATTTTTGTTTATGATAAAGGTTGAGAAGCAACAGGATGTAAAGAATAGAATCGACTGAAAAAGCTTTTGAAAGTTCTGATGGATCCGGGTGGGGAGAGGCTGTTCAATTTGCCGGGAAGGTTAAGAAATTTTGTGAAGCATAGTGACGCTGGACATGTGAGTTTTGGAAATTTTGTGTGGAAGTGTAAGTTTGCAAAATGCACTTGCATTGCTTGTGCTTTGACCCTTTGTTTCATATTCATCATTCCTTTGCTCGTAGTTTTTGTCCCTCCTGCTCTTCATCGAACGAAGCCGGAAGGTTTTGTTACTAACCCAGAGATATCTGCCGCTTGCAAACTTTCTCGTTACCCTAAACAATGCGTGTCCTCGCTCACTTTGTATTCAGGTGAGCTGAAATCGGGGCCAAGAGCATTGGTAGAACTAGCGGTGAAAGTTGCCATGCGAGGAGTAACTGAAATTCGCAATCTGTCTCTGATATTCAATGGGTCCACGAGTGAGAACGCTACTGTAGTAGCTGTTCTAAATGATTGTGTGAATTTTTTGGGAAGATCACACGAACAGCTCAATATCTCTCTTACACAGATTGCACATTTGAATATGCAATCGCAGACAGGGCAAATCAAGGATATTCAAACATGGACGAGTGCAGCCATTACTTATTACACCACCTGTATAGATGGTCTCGACACAATTCAAGAAAAAACGTGGAGTGGAATACATAGGAGTAGAGTGAGGGTCGAGGAGCTCTTGAGCATTGCTCTGTCTTTTGTGAACTCATTGTTGCCTTCGGTTATTTCAAGATCAGGTGTTGGTGATAGGAACTTGCTGTCCTCTGGGAGCTTTATATCCACTGGCAAGGTCTTAGCCGGCAAAATAGTTGAACAAAGTACGGAAAGTGCTATACCAGATTGGCTATCTGCCCAAGCACGTCGCATTTTACAAGCACCGAGGTATCAGACATATGATGCTGTCGTGGCACATGATGGCAGTGGCCAATTCAGAACCATTCAGGACGCTGTTAACGCAGCCCCTTGGAATCTCAATACAAGATACATTATATATATCCAACGTGGTGTGTACAGAGGGAGCGTGATCGTGCAGAGCTACAAGACGAACCTTATGTTTGTTGGTGATGGAATGGGCCAAACTATTATAACGGGTAGCAAAAACGTGTTGCAACCAGGCGTCACTATGCCGGATTCAGCCACAGTTGGTGAGTAATTTATCCAAAGTTTTCAATCCTAAGTACAAATGACATTTTTTACTTTGTGCAATGGTGAGTTGTTGATTTTTTACCTCAAATATCTAGTCACTGAGCATTGCATTATTCACAAATCATTGTTATGGTGACTTTAATGGTAGAGTATTAGGAATATATATATATAGAAGTGGACATATGTAGTCAGCAAGCTGTTGTTATTCAATTAAGTTGTGTGCTAAACGCAAGAAGAGATTTGATATTATGAATGAATTTGAAATTTTTCCTTCTTGTCATACTCCAATCATAGTTCCATAGTGTTCAATACCCATTTTAGAATAAATATGACTCCTAGTGTGTGTGTGTGTGTGTGTGGACATGCAAAAGTTTGGCATATAAAACTTTAGTTATAACTCAATAGAGAATATTAGAATTTTGAATACCTTGTGCATGTGCATTGTGCATTGTGTGATCTATCCCAATGTCGCATTGAGTCCTCAGTCATTAGTGTTTTGATTATTGATTGTTTATATTGTCATTGTATTTGTATAGAGCTATAGTCATTGTCTAGATACTTAAACAACACATCGTTTTTTCTTTTACAAAAGGTTAGGAATAAAACCAAGCAAAAACAAAACTCAAAATGTTTTGTTGTTTCTTTCCCGACAAAGCCGATTCTTTCCCATTCCAAATGTGTTGTGAAAAGACTTTTTGAAAAGGTCCAAGAAACATTGAGTGGCATACATTCAAGAAGCATCATTGATTCAGACGAGCATGAAATAATTGTGAAATGAATCTAAATATGAGCACAATCAATGCCATTCATTCAACAAGGCCTTAAGCTTGAGTACCACATCCGTTAGGCCACAGTTGTGGCATTAACATGCCCCAAAAAGGACCAGCGATGAGGTGGATCAGGTGATTGCCAATGTTGAGGCACAACTCATAATAGGTGAGTAGGTGAGTAGGTGACGGCCAACAATAGGCACAACTCATAATAGGTGAGTAGGTGACGGCCAACAATAGGCACAACTCACAACCAATCTAGGCACTCGACAATATCACACATCCTTGGTTGTCATTGTAGGTGACCCGATGTAGACGTGCATGATATCGGTCATGCTGCGAGGCTTGTACATCTATCGTGTATGGATCAACTCAACCTACAGAAGTTAGTGAGTAGTGACTATGGTTAGTTGGTAAGCGATCGATAGTGGGCCACTTGGCTACCCAAGCACACAAAGCATGGGGATGGTGATCATCAAGTATTATGACTACTTGTAGGTCAGGGTAAGTTAGGGCCAGCCTTTGAGGATTGATCACCTGTGCTTGGAAGCCAATTACTCTAGGATTGGAATAGTAGATAAGAGTCTTAAAGGATTGCCTAAGGTTGGGAGGAGAATTTATTCTACACATTGCATAGTGAGATTTGTGAGGAGCTCAAGGAGCAAAGGATCTTATGGTATCAGAGCCTTGGTATAGAGAGTTGGGCCTATAGGAGACTGCCATGTGTAGGGAGAGATCTTAGATTGAGCATGCTATGTTGTGTGAGGTACCTTCTGAGAGCGTTATGAAGAAGCCAAATACTTGGTGAAGCTAGGGGCAGCTGGAAAACAACGAATTTTCCCCTTGAAATTAACCAAATTTTTATGAATTGCTTCGCAAAGGTTGATTTGACAACAATTTCAGTACTAGGAAAATTACATCTCTATTGGGTTGTGAAGCGCATAACTCATGGAGCTGTAAATCGCATCCTTGGAGGGCTGAACATCGTATCTCTCTAGGGATGAGAATTATGCTTTTCAAAAGGTTGAATATTGCACTTTTGAAGAGTCTCTTTGTGGTGGATTGAACCAACAAAATCAGAATCTACAAATCGACACATTAGAGGCTGTGAATCACACCTAATATAGGAAAACCAACACATTAGAGGTTGTGAGTCTCACTTTCTTAAACGAAAAAAATCAGAAAGTAGGAGGCAGCAAACTACGAGCTAGTTGATCTCAATTCTACAAGAAAACAAATCAACGATAGGTAGCTGTTACAAACTCCAATCCAAAAATCACGAGGTGTTGGTCAACACAAGAAACCGAATGTTTATGATCCACCCCGTCGTGGGATCCAATCCAAATCCACCCTGCGTGCCCGAGGCTTGAGACTTGATAAAAAGTGGGATCTAGTCTCCGGTCCTAATGGTGTCCCATGCCGCCCAATGTTTGATAGAATCGCGGTTTGAACCCTGAACCACGTTTTGAACTGGCCAATTTTAACCACAGTTTGGTTCGAACCGCTGTTGATGAAATCCTTTTTTTTTTATCAAGAGTAAGACCATCATCCATGCATGTAGGTAATGGAAAAACAAACCTTCTCAAAACCATCAATAGTGAGCGTCACTGCATCGTGATCTAAAAATCAAGTACCGAACTGTCAAAGTAACACTTTGACAGGTCACAGTTGTAAGAGTTTATGTGCTTGTTTGAGCTCTCCCATCTAGATTCTAGATGCAAAACTGGAGGAAGGATTGAACCTGACATAAAACTTTAGCATACCTGAGCCCTCTTGTATCTAGATTCTATGAGCTTAAGGTCGCTGGTGTAGTATCTTGCCCGAGGCCTCTCATTAACACATGTCCATTTCGTATCTCATAAATTATTAGATCACGATTCACACGTGTCTTTGTATCTCATTTACCTACCCTTGGCTCTTATCTATAGTAACTATAAGAGACTGAAGCTGTAAAGGCTCACCAAGGACTTAACTTGACATGTTACCTACTACCTACTGCCTACTGAATAGGATACAGTTTGCCACAGTCTAGAAATCAGACTCAATACCCATTGCCCAAGTTCCAAGTTCCAACCATATGGCATATTCGAAATTCATGCTCACCCCCAAGTTTAGGAGTTTGCACTGTGTATCAATCCATCCACAGACACTAACTGTGGCATTCTTTACCAATGACCATAAATGTCCCATAATCCATTCCACTAGGTAAATGTCTTGCCTGATTTGAATGATATTGATTACAATGTACTTAGAGCTTATGCATCAGTTTAGGCCTGTCTCAGTAAATGCGAATCATGATTAATCCTCAAAAGAATCGAATTTCAGTTAGAATACAAAAATCCTAAAATGGGTTTGGTTTGACGGTTCGAGCTTGGCCTATCTGATTTCTAACGTGGTTGTACCGTCGAAACGGCCGGTTCGAACCGAGTATCTAAACATTGATGTTGTTGTCAATACCTTCAACCTCCTCCTCCCCCTGGCTAGCTCCATCCTTGCTATGCACATGCACTATCATCCACCAACTCCTAGGTAGATAGAATGAATGATTGAGAGCTCCCCTTCCCTATGTATATTGACAAGGTAGGAGTCTCCATGCCAAGCACATAGCCCAGATCCTAACAAGTGGTGCACATGCTGCCCACGAGTCACTGGTCAAGTCAACAGGTTGATTGTCATCTGTTGAGGATCAACTTCTTGTATGACTAGCTAGTTGGCTTGAACAATTCAATTCATCTTTGCAGAGCCGAATGTTCCAACCAAGAATTGTTGAAACAACCCCAAAGGCTAAGATTTGAGTCTTGATGTAATTCATGTCATTACTTAGGAGTTGTTACTCCAACCATTTTTGTGAAGTGTCCTTGTACACAAGACTTAATGGTCACGTGACACATGGGATTCACTTCTTGCCTCGAGAGGGTTGGGGTAACTTCTTGGCCTAATTATTTAAATGATTATTAACATGATAGTACAATATAAGTCCTTATTGTAAAGAGCTTTATTATTGTCTCGCTTCTATTGCTTGCTTGTGTGTATAGAGATGTCCTACTTGGAGACAAGGGGTCCATTAGAAATATTGGAAAGGGATCTGTCTCCTTATGGATAGGAAAGGGAACAATAACAATCATAAAGGATGTGCTTTATGAACCCAACATTGCAAAGAACTTGCTAATGCATCACAAATCTCAGATAAGAGGTGCAATTTAGAGATAACCTTTGAGTCATCTATTGGCAAGAGGATGCAATGGTCATAGCAATAAGTTTGGAGGATTATATTGTTGGTGAGCAAGAATTGAGAAAAGATGCATTGCTTGTACTACCATGATAGAACTAGCCAAGATCAACTTATGGCACAAGGACATGTAAGAGCAGATAGTTTGAACCTATTGGTAAGTTAGGGTATGCTACGAGGATTTGACTATAGAATTGATAATGGGATAGGTAGATACGAAGCATGCATCTATGGGAAGTAGCAGACTGAGCCTTGTTCACATCACACCCATGTGTGCAAACCAATGGACACTATCTCAATTAGAGGATCTCAATATTTCATGACATTTATTGATGATCACACATGAAGGGTACACATACTTCCTCAAACGTAAGAGTCAAACCTTGAGCTGATTTAAGAAGTTCAAAGAAAAGAGATTGGCTGCGAAATCTGGTATTTGAGGAGAGACATTGGGCGGGGAATCAAAAAATAGTGAATTTGACAAATTATAAGTAGAATTTATAAGCAAGAGGGAGTTCCCCATTCCTTACACATGCCAACAAAATGGTATATGGAAATGGAAAAATTGGACCATGATGGATGTTTGTTGGATGAGAGGGGGCTTATTAAATCACTATTGGTAGAAGCAGCAAGTGTTGTTTTGTACCTCATCAATAGGTTGCCAACCAAGGCACTAAATGGCATGACACCAGAAGAGGTGTGGATTGGCGAGAAGGTTGCAAGGTTCTACTTGTGGGATTTTGGATGTGTGGCATCTGCCTATATACCATCGAAGAAGTGTAAGAAACTCGAACCTAGAGGAGAGGGATGCATATTCATAGGGTATGTTGGGACCACAAAGGGTTACAAGTTGTATACAAAGTTGTTTGACGCTTTGATTGAGGAAATGGAGGCAATCAATGCAAACGATGCATGGGATTTAGTTAGCTTGTCAATTGACAAGAAAGTCATTGGAAGTATTTGCTACTAAAAATTGAAGAGCAGTGGAGTGCTACAAGGCCAAAATAGTACCAAAGGGGTAATCACTATAAGGAGATATTTGCTCTAGTGGCAAAAAGCGGATCAACTGTTCATGATCTTGGTAGCCTTGTCATCTATAGAAGCAGATAGGTCTATGTCAATTAACAAAGGGTTACATATGGTTGATAAATTAGACATTGGAGTTTTTGTTGTATAATGACAACTAGGGATGTGTGTTCTTGTTAACACCTATTTTTACATGGGTAGCAAGCATATAAGCTTGCAGTATTACTTTTCGAAGGAATCAATAGAGAGCAACAAAGTCATCCTACATCACTAGGTTGACATAATACCAAAGCATAATGACATAAGAAAATAGGGATAGGTTTGCTTATCTTAGAGATCGTTTCGGGATTGTTAGAATTCGATTTAATGATTGAGAGTCGTTATTCCAATTGTTCTTGTGACGTGTCCTTGTAAGCATGACTTGATGGTCAGGTGACCAAGGTGTCCACTTCTTGGCCCAAGAGGCCTAGGGTGATGTTTTGGCCTAATCATGTGAACGACTATTAACATAATTTTACAATATATCTTTTTGTGTGCTTTTGTAAAAGCTTTCTTGCTGTCTCACTTCTATTACTCTTGTGTGTTAATTACGATTAGGTTTTGTAATTAGTCCTTTATAAGTGATTTAATCTCATGACTATTTGACGGGAGGTTTCACCTCAAATACTGCTTTAGCCCATTATTGTCGAGACAATTTTCTACTCCCTCACATTCACCATGTGATGCATGCAGTTCTTGACAGACAAGTTGTTCGCAAGGGCCAACTTGGTCCCCAAGGATTCTATATTAGTTACCCTTGACTCTAACCTGGTTGTTATGCTCCTTTGTATTTGTGTGCTTTCTCCATAATTCAGCTTGCTAGTTATTGGACTCCACCATTATTGCTACAAACTCTCCACCTAGCTATAGTTAGCAGGCCATGTCATACAATTTTGGATTTTGAAGAATGAAGAAATGTCGATCTAGGAAGTAAGACCCGATTTCAATCACATATTTGTTTCAAAAATTACTCTGGTGATGGATCTAGTAGCGCAAGGTCCACAGAGACAGAGAGAGAGAGAGAGAGAGAGAGAGAGAGAGAGAGAGAGAGAGAGAGAGAGAGAGAGAGAGAGAGAGAGAAGAATGTATGCTGTGATAGACAAAACACGATTCGCGCATTTTGATTCGTCCGTTCGAAATTAGGGTTTTGACTTATCTTGACCATAAGCATTGCTAATTATGGTTTTGAATTATATTGACCATTGACTTATCTTGACCATAAGTGAAGTATTGCTAATTATGGTTTTGGCTAGGTGTCAATTGCATGATTTCATGCTCTTGGAAACTTCTATTTCCAATCCTGGGAGAGATGCTTGGAATCAAAAGAGGTTTTTCAAGGGAGCATAAGTATCCCATACCATTTCTGCTCTCTCAAGGAATAGACCTGCACCATAGCTCTCAAGCCTCTTGAAAGTGTTTCTTCAAGAATGATGTTTCTCTCTAGGCTTGGCATGCTTATATATCATTAGAGCTTGTCTCTCTAGGCTTGGGGTGCTCTTATATAGCATAGCGCTGAAGGCACTCAAAGGTAGGGAGCTAAGTTCCTGTTTTTGCTAGCGTGGGGACTAACTTGTAAACTAACGGGTAGCTCAACTATGTCCTTTGAGTACATAACGATGCTAATCCAAAGGTAGCCCTTTCCAATGGATGAAATATTGGATAACTGATGCACCATTCCTTAGTTCTTGGTTTCGGCAATCAACAAGACCAATCAACAAGTCTGCATAGTAATTCATTTTTTGGTAAGCCTCTTGCTTATGGTCTTGATTGGGTTTTAAAATCTTTTGCATGTGTTGCACTAGGTCTGCTATAGATTTCACAAAGATCTTGTAAGTCCACATTTAGAGCTTGTCTTGGCTTTTAGTTTGTTGATTAGAAACAAAATTCCTGAAGGATTTCTGTAGAAAAAAATATGGCTCCTAACCTATTACTGTAGTGATCAATGCCCATGCCAATGCTGGCAAAGGGAAATTTGAAGTAGTGTCGAATCCTGGGATAATCTGAGGCATAGAGAGCTTTTCACCAGTCACCTTTGAGAAGCTCGTGTATTTATCGTTGGCAAGCACTGTAAACTATTTTCTTTCAGGAGTTACGAACTAATGCTGAATGGTCTCCAAAAAACCATTTGGCCTTTTTTCTGTAAGCAGTCTTATTTGTTGATTGAGAAAAGTCTTAAGCCGTTCTTAACAGATTTTCATAATAAAAAAGACAAATAGCGGCCAGGAACAATTTTCCTGGCCAATAGAAGGATTATCAATGATTGACCAGTAGTTGCTAATCTAGATACTGAAGGCCAGCGCTTTGTTTATTTGTTTAAGAGGGCTTGCTGCTACATGACTAACATGTTTTCAATTGGTTGACACACTTCACATACAGCTTGCAAGAGGTTGCAAAACTATTTCTAAAGGCATATCTGCAGAGTACCAGCAAATTGACTAGGAGTCTGATAGTTTTTGTGAGAACTGTTAGAATATGTGTGGGGCATTTCATAGTGCAATATGCAGCACGTGCACTGCCATCATCAATGCAGCAATTACCACACAAAGCAGCAATTACTCATGTTTAGGTAATCAAAGACTTAAGCGCGTCCTTAAGAGGTAAGAGGAAAAGTGAATTTGCATCACTTAAGCCCTTTTCACCAAGTTGGAGGGAAGGTGTTTTATCAAAGAATAATGTACTAAACTATCAGAATTTTATTTTTGGCAATTTTCCTCACTTAGCTGTCTCCGTTTTTAACAGTCCACCTAAACATTGAGCAGATTGTAGTGAACGATGGAACGGGATCAATAGCTGTGAAGATCTTATGTCTTAGAAGCTGATTACAATACATAAAATATTTTCTTTATGTTGATCCTCATTTCACATGATTCACTACGCGCAACAGATCCAACGATTAGAATAAGAGCCTCAATTGACATTGTTTCCACATCCTAACACCGCGCTTTCATTTGCCTTAGCTTTGCATTGAATTAACCATACAAAGTCTTTAAACAAGTTCGTTTGGCATAAACTTGTAAAAAGAGCAGGCCATGTCATACAATTTTAAATTTTGAAGAATGAAGAAATGTCGGTCTAGGAAGTAACATCTGATTTCAATCACATATTTGCTTCAAAAATTACTCTGGTTATGGATCTAGTAGTGCAAGGTCCATAGAGAGAGAGAGAGAGAGAGAGAGAGAGAGAGAGAGAGAGAGAGAGAGAGAGAGAATGTATGCTGTCATAGACAAAACATGATCCCGCGTTTTGATTCGTCCGTTCGAAATTAGGCTTTTGACTTATCTTGACCATAAGCATTGCTAATTATGGTTTTGAATTATATTGACCATTGACTTATCTTGACCATAAGTGAAGTATTGCTAATTATGGTTTTGGCTAGGTGTCAATTGCATGCGTGAAGTATTGCTAATTATGGTTTTGGCTACATGTCAAATGCATGATTTCGTGCTCTTGGAAACTTCTCTTTCCAGTCCTGGGAGAGATGCTTGGAATCAAAAGAGGTTTTTCGAGAGAATTTGTTAATATTTTTAGGGCAACGATGCAAAAACTCTGGAGAGAATGTGAGTTGAGAGAGAGAGAGAGAGAGAGAGAGAGAGAGAGAGACAGAGAGCGAGCGAGCGAGCGCGCAATGGGTTTTTGTATGTCACGAACTTTGTCTTGATGCGTCCAAATAAAATTGACTTTGCAATTTGAATTTGTGAATTGTGATATATTTCGAAATCACAACGAGATTCTGCTTCTAACACCTTTTGTAGGTGTGTGTATTTTCACCTTTCAAATTGCTTACCAGCATTTTTTTGTCTAAGCAGGCATCGACGGCAAGGGATTTCTGGCACGAGATCTTACAATCCGGAATACTGCAGGTCCAATAGCACAACAAGCTGTAGCATTGCGTGTAAGTGCTGACCAGGTCGCTTTTTGGCGCTGCTCCTTTGAAGGCTTCCAGGATACGCTGTACTCTCATGTTTTTCGTCACTTTTTTCGTGACTGTGCAATTGCGGGAACTGTTGATTTCATTTTTGGGAATTCGGCAGCCGTTTTTCAAAACTGTGCTGTGCGAACAAGACCATTGCTGCCTGGTCAGCAAGCAGTGATCACTGCTCAAGGCAGAACAGATCCTGGGCAGACTACAGGCTTCTCTTTCCATAATTGTGTAGTAGGAGGTGCTGTTCGGACGTACCTCGGCCGTCCATGGAAAGAATTTTCACGTACTGTCTTCCTTCGTTCGACCATGTCTGGATCAATAGCTGCAGAAGGTTGGTTGCGTTGGGAGGGAACTAGTCAAGGAATTGGGGAAGTCTTTTATGGGGAGTATCTGAGCAGCGGGCGTGGTGCCATTACACCTGGGCAGGGATGGGGTCGCGTTCCATGGGCTATTCAAATTACTCGTCCGGAGGTTGCAGAGCAATTCACGGTGCAAAATTTCATATCTGGGGCAGAATGGTTACCTGGAACCAGTATAACTTTTGATGGACAGCTTTGATTTACCGTCAAGCTGATTTTTGTGTCCTAATCCAATAGTCAAGTCACAGATGGAATTGAACAAATTGGTATTAAATTTATACACACTAACTACTAACTTTTGCTCTCAGATATCTAGCAAAACATCAGGAGCCCTTTAATATGTTATACCGTTAAAAACAGTGTTGAACTTTATCTCCCCTGACATGTGGGAACAGCTGTTTTTTCCATATAGTTCTGAATCCTGATTAACTGGTAGCTGGATTGAACACCGATATGGTAACTATTTAAGCTCACCAGTTATACGGTACTCTGAGAAGTAAACACTTAAGAATTTATGCTTGAACTGAGAATGGTATTTATAAAAATTTCTTTATTTTAACACGAAGCTATTTGAGAGACTTGCCAAATTTTCTTGTCAGGAAATCTATTAGATTAATTAGATTTGGGCTTATTGAAAATTACGTGGACCAGTGTTGCATTATTTGTAAAGATAGTCAAAATGTCAGCTTTTGACAGCAGAGGTTGATGGTTATTTTGCTAAGATGGAGATGGCGGTGGCGAGTTTTGGAGCTAATTCATGGAGTTCAAGCCAAGATAAGCTAGGAAACAATGCATTGATTAGTAATCTAGCAGTAGTGAAATGATTACTACTATTATAGGCAAAACTCAATCAAGACGTGTCTCTCATACAAGCAATAATTGTATACTTGAGTGTGCTTGCTCTCTTTTACAGTTCCCTTCATTGAATCTTCTTTACAAAAATGTTCTCTGCTTCATGTAAGATAGCCGAACCAAAGGCAGTAATAAGGGCATTAGCATCACAAAAAAGTCAGAAGGCATAATTTGCCTAATACGAAAACACTAAAGCCTAAAAGAAAACACACATACAAAATCTCCAAAAAGTTGGCCTTTGAGTAAAATTGTACAGGTAATAAATACACAAAGCTATGTTTTTTTAAGTGCATGCCAATGGCACAAAAAGGCCTTTAAACCAAGATCCTTGATTAGATCCTACCTTTCAAATGGCGAAAAATGTTAGTATAAAGAACTGTCATCAATTAGGAATTTAATCAATCTTGAGTGAGCAAACTCGCCAACCATAACAGGACAAAGATAAACACAAGCTTCAAAGGAAAGTAGAAACAATTTAGAAGCCACGGAATAACAAAATTACTCACAGTCTGCTAAAAAATAATATGAAAACGAATAGCCCAAGATCTTTTAAGAGCAGGTTGTACCATTTGGCATTCCGCTTGAAAATTTATGCCACAACGGGATGTTTAATATCATAGTCCATAAAATATTGAGCTAGATTCATTGTTAGTAGAACATCTATTCATGTGAATTAGAAAATTAAACATTTACAAAATCAGCTTGAAAACCAAGCTTTGGCAATAGCTCTCAACCTTACGACATAGCATCAAAGAAGTATGAGTTGTTAGGTCCACAAAGAGACAACATATTGCCAAAAATCATTGCTACTATCGATTATCCAATCAACAGTTCACTATCGAATAATTATTCGACTAATGCCTATTATTAATTGAATTTGATTTTTGAGTTGTGGTTCGAAAAGGTAAACAACATTATCTTGCTGATCATGTCTCAAGAATCCAGACATCACCAGTCAACACTGAAGTGGATGATGAATTACCAGATGCTGCATTATTTTATGTTGAAGCAATACCTGAGTGGTACTTGAGTGGGCAGCAGATATTGTCGAATATTTGATGTTAGGCCAACCTAATAATTCTCTTACAAAAGTTCAAAAGAAACAATTGGTTGTTAAGGCACAACCTTATCAGTTGATTGTAGGCCAATTGTATCGTCACAAAATAGATGATATTCTAAGAAGATGTGTTTTGCCACACGAAGTACGTAGTCTAATCATGTTTTCAAGGATGGGATGGGAGGTGGAATTTTTTCAACTGATATCATTGTTCAGAAAATTTTACAATCAGGGTGTTGGTGGCCTACACTTCATAAGGATACAGAAAACGTTATTCATTCATGTGATGTATATCAACGAGCACGTCGCCCTACGAAGCAAAACTATGAACCTTTTGCATCCAGTTCTATCGCAAGCATCGTTTGAGAAATGGGTACTGGACTATGTTGGTCCTATTCATCCTACGGCAAGAGGTTCTCAAGCCAGATATATCATCATAGCAAAGTATTATATGACCAAGTGGGTCGAAGCAAAAGCGGTTCGAGTTGTCGATGCAAAGTCTACGGCTTACTTCTTATATGAGCACATCATTGTCAGATTTGGATGTCCTATCGAGATCGTAAGTGATCGTGGAACGCACTTTGTCAATGAAACAATAAAGTGTCTGTTGGAAGACTTTTTCGTTATTCATCGGTTTAGTACTCCGTATTATCCGAGAGAAAATGGACAAGCAAAATCTTCCAATAAGATTCTTTGCAATAGAGTTTTTCACTTTCAAAAAATATATTCACGGTAATATATTTATTCCAAACATTAAGCCATGAATTTACTACTTGTAGACTCCTCTCTTTCTTTTCCCCTTTATACACTTTAACGGAAGGAGGTACTCTGCAGAATTTCAAAAGTATGCTAATAAATGAAGTGTTGTGTTGGATTCAATCTTCAGTGTTTTCTCATTGAAAATGTATTTTAGGTCTCTTAAAAAAAGATTGATTTTGTGTTGGGTTTTGAGAAACATGCATTTTCATTATTTTTGTTAAGTCAAATCTTTATTGATATGTCTCTTATTTGAGTTTTTATATTGAAAATAAACAGATAGCTTTCATATTTTAAAAGATCAAAATAGAGTTTTTTTTTTTGGAATATATTTTAGGTCTCTTTAAAAGGACACTCCGAGTTTCAATTGAAATTATTGTTTGATTTAAAAGTCTTGCATTATTTAGGAGTGAATAATAGGTTTGATTTTGAATTTGTGTTCGTGTTATTTGGCAGCATTAGCAGAAGCTCGATTTTCAAATACAGATGACATTCAATGTGGGAATATAATAGGTTATGAAGTTTAAAATGCTCCTAATGATCATCAGGGCTTGGAGAATGTTGAATCAAACATGGAAAACAATGATCAAACAAATCAATTAAGTGTTTGTAACATTATGACACTAGAGAGAGATGTGAATATAAGCCAAGGAACAAGCATACGAGGGCAACGTGAAGATTCAAATGTGAATCCCATTGACAATGATGTCCAACAAACACTTTTAGTGGATTGTTTGGCAATACATAGCAAATTTGACTTCCTTCTTGAAGTTAGGTGGATTTCTAATATGTAATAAGGAAGTTAACTCAGTCTTTTTGCTCTAAAATGAAACCCTAGTCTATTTCCTAGAGTCATGCTTGGTAGATAGCTAGTTGGTCAAATTTTCACCTTAAATCTAGGATTTAGGTCCTATAAACTAGGAATCAATACCAAAAAGACATGACCAACCCTATGGACTTGACCTAACCTACATTAGGAGTGGATTGCCACGTGGCATCTTGGCCTCACATGTGTGGAATCCACTTATGTACAAAATTTACATTATACTACATGGTTTTTGATCAAGCTAGATTTGCCAATTTTTGGCAATTCTTCACACTTTTCACCTTACAAGTTAGCAATTGCTTATGAAGAAATCCACATCAAGAAGCGTTTTTCCATAAGATACACCATCTAGAATGGAAAAATATGTCGATCAAATAGACTCCGTGAATGGTCATCAGAAATATTTGTTACATGAGTATAATAAAAGGAAAACAAAGAGTAGAGGAGATGTTTTGATGACTTTCACTGTTTTGGATTTGTTTTTAAAAAACAAGTCTTCAAACGTGAGTGACCAAGACATGAGATTGTTTTTAAATGATTTGATTCAAAAGTTTTGTGTAGTTTTGACTTGGTTTGAGTAGTTAATAGCGTGATCGGTAATGGTGGAAACTTGGTCAATGCTTTGAGTATGCTCCCTTAGGAACTTTTGATATAATAAAACTCGTCATTTGTGGCTATTGTACTTGCCTTGTGTGGCGCTTATTGAAAATTAAAAAAAAATACTTTGATATATGAGACTGTACTTTATGATTGCAATCAAGCAATTTTATTATTGGTACATGCACGCATGCACACACTATGCACAAGTTTTTTTAAAGGTATGGATTGACATTAAGTATTGGGTGTGGCCTTTGGACTTTCAACATGCAACTAGGTGCTAGTGGATGAAAACTAATAAGAAGTAAGAAAGATGATCAAGATACATTTACTCATGTTGCCAAATGGAATACACTTTGCATGATCATTGCATTGGCTTCCATTTATCTTCTCATGGCTTGCTCATCGACATTGGGAAGTAGTTCGACTCCAGCGAGTATCTCCCATAGTTCTTTGGCCATCAAAACTACCTTCATCTTAAACTTCCAAAAGTGGTAATTCGAAACATCTAATCTATCTACCATTACAGCAGACTGTGATTGTGAATCCATTTGAAAGTCAAAGAATTAAGCAGATAGTAGATTATATGACTGGAAACAATTATAATTTCCCTAGAGGGGGGAAGACCCTCATGCAATTGCTCATGGAATATATCACTATATTCCTCAGGCGTTGATTCTAAATTAACATCAGAAAAAGACAATGCTTTGGGGAAAGACGATACATTAACATTGAAATTATGAATAACAAAAGCATCCATGTACGATTCATCTTTCAAATAACATAAATGCGAATGATACTCAGAATCCAGAATACATTGATTAGTCTCATGAGTAGTTACAAAAGGTAGATCAGACTCATCGCCTTTAAGACAAATTAGAGAGCCATTATGCAAGAAAGATATCCTATGTAAAATATAATCTTTCTTTAACAATGTATTCCTAGTATAAAACCATTCCTTGCGTAGGATTAAATCTACCTTATCAAGATTCATAATATGAAAGGACAAGCTATCTACATAGTTCTGAATCTTCAATGGCACGTGGGGGAGAAATCGTTCCCAAACCTGCTGCTAGCTGCCATCCTAACCACATACTTGTGGTCACTTGGTGCGGTCGCCAACTGCAACTTATGCACCAACTTAGCATTAATAAATTGTGAGTAGACCCGTCAAACAAAATACTCACAGGTTGGCTGCCTATGAACCCAGTCATACAAATGAGGTCGTGAGGTCTAAACACTGTAGTATTAAAGCAACAATTGCTATATACTATTTCATCCAAAAAGGGTACGTCAATACAAGAAATAGAAGAATTACCTGGAGCTTTGAAAGAGCGGCATCCCTTCTTCTGTCTCTTCGGGTAGTCCTTCAAAATCTGCCCCTTTTGCATGCACGAGAAACACAACCCACCCCTTTGGGCCTTGTCAAAGTCAGCTCTCTCCAACCAAGGGCATTTCTTTTTATTTCCCAAAGGGGAAGCTTTGTTAATGACTCTCTTTTTGCCCTTTTAAAGGAAGGGCCCGTAGAGGGTTTGTCCTTGGATTCAGATTTTTGCTACTCTTTGTGGGTCATTGTGTGCGTATCTTCAAAAATTCGAGCGAAATGCATGGCATCGACAAGGGATTGTGGCTAATTTCAATGGACTTCCAACTAATACGCTTTGGGCAAGCCCAAAATAATATGCAACTTAAGGAGAACTCTGTCAATGCAGTTAACAGACCACAAAGTAGCTTTCTGGAAGTCTTGCAAATAGACATCCAAGGGTTTCGTCCTCATTTGCAACGTAGCAAATCGACGATAATACTCAAAATTGTCGAGGACTGGCATAAAAACGGCCTTAAAGGCTACCTGGAAATCATCCCAAGTAGATGGGACTGTAGCACCCTCTTTAAGATCCTACCACTATGAGTACACTTTTCCACATAAGAACATAATGGCAGTCGCAATCCGGGAGCTCTCTGGCTGATCGTGCATAAAAAAATGAGATGTCCACCGATCAAGCCAAGCCAAGACCACGTCCTAGTGTCTGTCCTTTTTCTCCCATATGAAAACTCCGAGGTAAACATCGAGTTGAGGACTGCCTGCCAAGATTGGGACATAGCCCTCAACTCGGTCTCCGCCTGAGCTCATGTCGATAGTCTGTTGTTGCAACAAATTTATCATGCATGCCATTTTCTCCATATCAGTCCTCATGGGACTTGGAGCTTGGGTAACGTTCATAGGGGTGTCCATGGAAAAAGCAAAGGGTAGAAACAAACTAGAGGAAAAACGAGGAGCAACGGTGTCTAAACCGTTAAAAACTGGCAACTATAGCACAAAAGCCCAAGAAAATAAACAAACTTGAGCCTAAGGTGCACTCAAAAGCAACTTATGACAATGGGATGAGGGAGTGTGAACGTACACTCCTTTACCCCCTCTCCAAAGCCTCTCCCCTTCATCCATGCAAAAAGGACAGGTGGGGCCCAAGAAAGGCCCCATTTGTCCCTTCTTGTTCCTTCTTACATGTGGGACCACCATAGAGTGCCACATGGCCATGCACTCCAAAGGATTATGAAAGTTAGTTAGGGCCCCTTATCCCACCTCCAACTCCTACGTACCACAGCTCTCTCCAAGACTTTGGAGATCTGCAGGTACATAGAGGGAGGAGGAGAGAAGTATGAACAAGAAGGATAGCCCACCAAGAAAGTCTTTGATTCATCTTTTAAGCATAAGATTATAAGCTTTTATCAACTTGAGTTTTCAAGTTTTCAACTTAAATAATTAAACTTTGAAGTTCAATAATTGAGTTATCAAAACTTTAAGCCAATCCTTTGGTTCATGGCTTAATATTTTCATGGCTTAGATTTATGTGGGCTGTGGGGAAGCGTACTCTTCTCCACTCCCATCAAGTCACATCACAAAAACTATGAGGAGGGGGAAGTGCAAGGTACTAACATCCCCTCCCCTCCCATTAAAAAAAGAAAAGCAAATAGCTGCAGCAGCCTGTATTTTTTTTTAAGGAAAAAGATTTCCTTCCTCCCTCCCTCTCGCGACTGTCCACTAGATAGATTGCAAGACTACAATACTATTTGTACTATGTGTGGGCCTGACCGAGGGACTGCCTGCGGGTCCCAATCCCCCCCCTTTTTTTTTTTCAATTCAAAAAAGAGGTTAAAGAGGGAATATAAACTTAAAAAAAAAACCAAATCCTTTACTTTAAACATAAAATTTAAAACGATTTACAAACTAGAACCAAGCCATTATAAATCATTTCTTTAAAAGTTACCATAAGGCTTTAAACTAACCTCTTGCTTTCCTTATGCAAACCAGAAGCTTAAGCTTAACATCTACATACCAACCTTTACCCAAGAAAAAACTTGAACAAAGGTTAAAACCAAACAACCCACATTCCAAGTTAAGGAATACCAAACCGCAAAAGCGAAATAAGGGAATGTGTGCACCTCATAAAGGAAATCAATGACTCTAATACCAAATGTTACAGCTCCCTTAGATCTCCGACTGCCTAGAAGGATACCACACATCCCATACTAGTGACGACGCACCATATCCGCCCATCCATAGGATCACAACCGACCCACTCCCATGCACTAGAGCTATCGACACAATCATGCCTAGTCGAGCCTCCTGTGATAATTGGCATCCCATACAACCAGTCGTCACCCATGGCTCTCCCTAGCACACATCTCCTAGCTAATGCACGTGCTCTCCATCCACCAACTCCTGGGTAGACTGAGTGAATGGCAAAAGAGAAGCCCCACCACTATATAGGCATAACATAGTGGGTCCCATTAAGCACGGTCCTACCAGCTACACGTGACTATCTAGGATGGAGACGTGTGTCACCCAAACATGTTGATAACGCTAGACCTCCGTGATGCCCCTTGGGAGGCCATCACTGAAGGGTGTACCGTTATGGTACATAACAATAATGGCCTAGATGTACAATTTAAGTATGGAGTTTTTTCCATCGTTAAGAATGATGAATGCATAGCAAAGGGACTTAAAAAAGGTAAATTGTTTAAACTAGATGATGGAGAGTGTGAACTTAGCAAAGGTGGAGATCTCAAATGTGGAGTTATGGCACAAAAGATTGGGCCACCCCAACTTCAAAGCTGTGGAATCCATGTGTGCAAAGTAGCTTGCACTCGGCCTCCCCAAGAGCTTGGCAAAATGTGGAAAGCATTGTGAGGCTTGTAGCCTCTCAAAGGCTCATAAGCTTCCACACTCAAGATCTAACACTCCTCTTGAAATCATACATTCGGATGTACATAGCTTCTCCCAAGCATCTAATGGTGGTGCTAAGTACTATGTAACCTTCATTGATGATCATTCTAGATATGTTTGGATTTACCTATTGTCTTGTAAATCTTTAGTGTTTTATTCATTTGTAAAGCTCAAAACTCTAGCTGAAAATCAACTTAGTGCCAAGATCAAGGTATGAAGAAGTGATAATGGAGGAGAGTATATCTCCAATAAGTTGATAGAGTTTTGTAGTTCTAATGACATTAAGAGGGAGTTATCTTGTCCTTATACGCGTCGACAAAATGGAGTGGCCAAGGACTCCAAGAAGATCCACAAGAGCAAGGGCCGAGCCATTGAGACTCACTTATGATGGAAAAAGTGATCAAAGGGAAAGTACTGCTTGTATATCAAAAAGTTGGATAAATGCTATGAAGTGGAGTATGATGCTCTCATGGAGAATCATACTTGGGATCTTGTTGATCTTCCTCAAGGGAAAAAATCAGATCATTAGCCTTGGTACTACTTTCAATTGGAAGCTATTTCAACTTGATGTTACAAATGCCTTCCTCAATGGCTACTTGGAGGAAGAGACTCATATGAGGCAACCCGAGGGCTTTATCAAGGAGGAGCATGAAAAAAAATTGTGTTTTTTGAAAAAGAGTCTGTATAAGAGCATGGTACTCTAGGCTAAACCCTTGTTTTATCTCCATCAACTTTGTTTTAGCTTCTTATGATCCATCATTGCACATAATATTTCATGATGGAAAGGTCATTATCCTTGTATTGTATGTTGATGACATTATTTTAAGTGGAAATGATCTAGATGGAATAAGATATGTAAAGATTGCGTTATCTAAAGAGTTTAAAATGGTAGATCTCGGACTATTGAACTGCATTCTACGGAATAGAAGTCATAAGAGGATTGCATTTTAGTATTATATGTCAATCTAATTTGCTACATCCCTCCTATATAGATTTGGAATGAAGAATTGTAAAGGCATTATGACTCCAATGGAGCAACATGTAAAAGCACCTATTGTCCTTTGAGGACAACACTTTATATAGAAGGCTTAGAGGCTCCTTAATCTATTTGACTATAACTAGACCTGATAGTTCTAGTGTTGGAAAATTAAGCCAATTCATGCAAAGTCCTTTGGTATCACATTGGAAAATGGCCAAAAGAGTCCTAAGATATATCTCATCAACTAGGACTTTTGGCATATTGTACAATGGGACTAATCTTGGCTTAAGAGCCTATACTGACTTGGATTTTGCAGGTGGCAAAGTGAATCGAAAGTCTACATGTGCATTTGCTACTTTCTTATGTGATGGACTAGTATCATGCCTTTCCAGAAAGCCAGATATCATTTTCTTATCTTCCACAGAATCCGAGTATAAGTCCTTAACATCAACATGCAAGGAGGTCTTAAGGATGAAGAGGCTATTGGTGGAGCTTCATGTCATGGAGGAGGAGGTGCCTACCATCTATTGTGACAGACAATCAGCCCAATCACTTTCTACTAGTCCTACATTCCATGCAAGGAGCATCACATCGAGATTGCTCATCATTTTGTGAGGGAGAGGGTGCAAGCCAAAGAGATCAAGCTCCAACATGTGTCTTCATTGAATTGCTTAGCTGATATATTCACTAAATCCTTGCCTAAGGATTAATTTGTTAAGCTAAGATCTTCAGGGAATAATTGATAAAAGTATCATAATCTCCAAAGCTAGATTTGAGGAGGAGTGTGGAAAATTGCCTATATTGGCAAATCTAACTATGTCAAATAATGTAAATTATGTACATAAGTGGGTCCCACACGTGTAAGGCCATCGAGCCACATGGAAAACCTACCGTAGTGTAGGTTAGATCAAGTCTAAAGAGTAGGTCAAATCAATTTGGTAGTGATTCCTACTTTATAGGATCTAAATCCGAGATTTGTGGTGGAGATTGACCTACTAGCCACCTACTTGGCATGACTTTAGGAATGAGGCTAGGTTGGCAAATTAGGACAAGAAAGCCAAGTTAACTTTCTTATTACATGCTGGAAATTCACCTAACTTTACAAAGGAAAAGGCTTTTCTATGTAGTAGACTCTCCATAGTAAACACTTAGAATTTTTGAGAGCTTATTGGCAAAACTCAAGTTTTTACTCTATGTACTTGATGTCTCTTGGATCTAAGCAAGATCAAAGTGAGTTACACTTTGTTTTCAGTCTACAGTCCATACTATGTATTGTTCCACACGTGTGTGGGATGTACTTTGCATTTGATTAATGTTCAAAGGTTGCTCTAAGACTTAATTGATTTATGCTAAAGTGTGTCTAGTTTGCATTTTTTTTGTGATCAATCAATCAATCACTCTTGTGAGGCATTAAATGCACTCATTCAAGGTCCAAAGTATTGTACTTTAACATGGTAGAAAATGCCCGCTACAAATTAATTGTTGCTCATGTTGGAGTCCAATCTTACTCCTACTCACCTAACTTTGTCTTCTGAGAACTACTATCCAATGTGTATATTCCTCTCTCATAACAACCTACAAAAATGAGCTATTATTCGAGACAGTTTGCAATTGTTACATGCATATTTGAATAGTCTATAGAAATAGATTTAAATTTGAGACAGAGAAATACTCCATTTTGAGTGGTACCATGAGTATGGTCGATTCAATAGATCGAGTCAAATTCGTGTCGATAGTTGATAGTCGACATTTAGTCGATAGTTGACTGTTTGATTTGATTCGATGAAAGTTGTTAGCAACTATGCTAACACAGAGAAAATAAAAAGAAAGATATAAAACTCCATGGCATGTGTTTTGTAAGTCCACATATGAGTATACGTCAATAAACTTTAACCATGGCATGTGTCTTGTAAGTCCATGAGTAGAAGCTTAAAATAATAATAAACTTAGACTTAGAACTTAAAATTAGGAATCTTAAGCTTAGAAATATTTGTCTTAAGTTTTCCTAAGTTAGAAACTATGAGGTTCTCATTAGAGGAAGTTTTAACACAAAAAGGGCCTTTTGTCAAGATTCCTTTTTCATTTTTTATTCACTTCTTTTGTACATGTGGCCCAATAGTTTCTTGACATAGTGGCTTGAACGTAATGTTACTTCTTTGAGTCACATTTTGAGTCTACACTAAAAATGGCATAACTTTTGATTGCCATATCAGAATGCGACGAAAAGTGGTGCATTAGCACTTTTCATACTTCTGAGCTACTACTAAAAAGTTATAGCAATTCAAAGATATTGGTTGAAAATAGTGACAAAATGTAAAAGAAATCTTGGCACGAATTCATATGCGGCCCTTTTTGAACTCAAACTTCCTCTAACGAAATCCCAAGTTAGAAGTTCTAGAATGGCTAGAAATAAATTATTTCCATAAGTTAGTGGATACTTATGGAAGACCCTCCTTGCCATGAAAGGAGAGGTATTTGCCATGTCAATAACACTTTGAGATTAAGCTTTCAAGTTCTCTATTTTGAGACTATCTCTCTATTTCACCTGTGTTTCCTTTGGGAGGGTGCATAGCTTGAGGGAATGTGCTCAGGCCTCCTCTTGCATCCTCCTCATCGGTTTATATTGTGGCATGTGTTATTTTGATTGATTATTAGTTAGCTGCAATCTTTCATTTCCATTCCCGTTGGGAGTTAATTTAGGATTTAGTTAACTACCTTGCTAGTTGGGTAAGCCTTAGTGAGGTCCTATTATTTGTCATTTTTAGATAGTTCGTTCCATTCTGAGCACTAGTTGGGTAAGCCTTAGTGCTTTCATCATTATTTTTATTTCCGCATTTATGTTTGAGGCTTGGTAGAAACTTAAAAAGTGGATGATCCTCTCTATACTACACCGCATTGTGAGTAGATCTAGCCAACACGCACAAACAAGATTTACTTCCAACATTGGCATCGTTGCCGGGGAAGGTGCTCAAGCCTCCTCTTGCCTCCTTCTCATTGGTTTATATTGTAGCATGTGTTATTTTGATTGATTATTAGTTAGCCGCAATCTTTCATTTCCATTCTCGTTGGGAGTTAATTCAGGATTTAGTTAACTACCTTGCTAGTTGGGTAAGCCTTAGTGAGGTCCTATTATTTGTCATTTTTAGATAGTTCATTCCATTCTGAGCACTAGTTGGATAATCCTTAGTGCTTTCATCATTATTCTTATTTTCGCATTTCTGTTTGAAGCTTGGTAGAAACTTAAAAAGTGGACGATACTCTCTATACTACACTGCATTGTGAGTAGATCTAGCCAACATGCACAAACAAGATTTACTTCCAACATTGGTGTCGTTGCCACTTTTTTATGCTTTTTCTATCTAGCTTTTTTTTCTTTGGTTTTTTCGCCTTCGTGCTTGTATGCTTGCTTGCTTGCTTTTTATCTTCCAACCACAGCACGAGTCTTATCTCCAGGTCCTACACGAGCTGCGGAGCAACTTATCAAGCCGAGGGGAAGCAACAAAAGTGTCAACTTGGGCATTTTCTTTGAAAAGAAGTGACCCAAGTGACATTTTTCCAGCCAAACAGGTATATCAGAATTCATTGGTCTGTCTGCAGCCATAACAGACCCTGATCTTTCATTTTATCACCTCCACAAATTCTGACCCTGTCCAAATTCTGAGAAAACAGCCTGATATACTATCAAAATCCTTTGTTTTCCATCCAAATCTTTGTCTTAGAATTCGCCGGCTTCTCTGAGGCTAGATCTAGTCAAAATCAGTCCTCCAACAGCTCCGCAAATTTTATCTCACAGATTTTTCCTAGTTTTTGTCAAAAAGTCACCTTTTTCACCATATCCTGTCTCTGTCAATGAAACCTCTATATCAAAATTCGCCAGCCACCCAACGAAATCATCCTCAGTGAGAACAAATTCTCTGTACCCTTCGTGAATTTTTCCATTAAAAAACTTTTGCAAAAAATTAAAAATTCAGTATTAAGACAAACATCACTCCTCCCTGTCAAAATTTGCGAGTACTGTAGTTCGATTTATCTGTCTCTTCACAATTTCTTAGCTTGTCCACGAATTCTATTACAGCACAAAAGTCCAATTTTTCCCAAAACTTCTCCATTCTACAAGAAAACTGTTTTTTTGACTCTTGACCAAGTACAGTATTGCCCTGATCATTTGTACTGCTACTCTACTCTTCATTCTACATCAAGCTCAAGACTGTGCTGAATCCTCCAATCTGGCTCCTCCACGACTAGAATGTAGAATTCCACGTATTGATGCACCAAAGTAAGATGGAGAATCTGACCCAATTAGATTTCTCCAAGATTTTAATAATGCATGTCGTTTCTATGGAGAAACCCTTAAGACTGAAAAGCTTTGCCTATTTCCAATGGTACTCTATGGAACGGTTAGCAGATTCTAGAAAATCCCCAGATGCCGAGCCAAGCTGAAGACACAAGTTATCTCTCACCCATGACCGAGGAGGTCTCAGAAGGAGGAGAGTAGAAGAAGCTTAGAGCCGAGCATGAGAGCCAAAGAAGTACTAGCTAGGAAGACAGTGAGTTATCTATGTGAGCCTACATGGTGTATCCCAAAGAAGGAATGACCATGTAGGAGCTAGTCATATTTCCTATGCTTTGTAAATAAATGTAGACCCCCCCCTTAAATTAGTTAGAGTGAGCCACCTTTTGATGGTGACCTTTAGTGGAAGGGCAAATTCCACATGTAATTTCTAATTTGGTGGAATTGCCACTTGGGCTCCACATGGACAGCCTTCTTACTTATTTAAGGGCTCCCCTCTCTTGTGAGGGAGCTTTTGATGTATTGTCAAGTTCTCTTGAGCAAATAAAGAGGATCTTCCACGAGTTCTTGATGATTGCTAAGCTCCTTGTTCATGGCAATGTTCTTGAGTGAAATTTCTATGAGCATGCTTGAATTCCTTGCTTTGTGGATTAACTAGTTTCTTGCTTAGTTGTGGATTAGAATTCACTTCTTGTTTATGGAATAAGGTAGAAATCAGCATTCAAGTAAACTAAATAGGCTGGAATAGTGGTGTAGATCTTGCATACTCTCTTACTTTCCAGTTCTTGATTGTTCTTGGGCATTCTAAGCATCAAGAAATGAGTGTTTCTTGATTCTTGGACTGTCAAATATTGTTAGGAATCTAGTTTCTTGTTTCTTGTTCAATAGTTAATCTTGTTCTTGATTGATTTCTGATTCAGTAGATAGTAGAAGGTTTGCTCCCTGTTCCAAAACGTTGATCCTCTTGAGCTAAAGATGGTTACATGGTTGGTTTCTGCATGTAGCTGAGCATCAGAACTGTGTCTCCCACTGACAGGCTAGAAAATCCATATTGAAATCGGAGTAACGCTTCTGCTTGTAACTATTCTAATAAGAAGAAAAACCATAAAGAACCGTAACTAAAGAAGAGGCAAAAGAAACCAAGAACCATGTTCACAAATTCAGAGAATCTGTGAACATTTGATGCCATTCCACAGCTACGCAAATGTTAAACCAAGCCATATCTCTTTCATCTGTGTTGCGAAACAATTGCCCTGAGATCTCCTACACATTCATTACAGAGCTCCCGACTTTTGTCCTGACCGACGTGCCGCTCATTTCTCTACCGGGGTCTCACGATCCTTACCAAGCCGAGCTCCACGACTCAAGTCTAGACCGGACCACTACCTACTACCTCTCGACCGATCCACTACTTTAATATCTTGACATGTCCTGAGTTTCACCTCAACCGATGTTCATCATTCAAATCTCGAACTGAGCCATAGGTCCAGATTTCGACCAAAGACCTCTTTGCCATCTCGACCGAAGGAAATCTTCAAATCTCAACCGGACCCTTTAGTCCTGATCTCAGCCAAAGCGTTCCTTCGCATCTCGACCGAAGTCTTCAGTTAGATCTCGACCGGACCCTTCAGTCCTGATCTCAACCGGAGCACTTCTCTCAAATCTCAACTGAAGTGCTTCCTTCCAAATCTCAATCAGAGCACTTTTTTCAAATCTCAACCAAAGTGCTTCTTTCCAATCTCAACCGGAGCACTTGCTTGCATCTCAACTGAAGTGTTCAGTTAGATCTCAACCGGCGCGTTTCCGTCAGATCTCCACCGGTGCACTTCTCTCGAATCTCAACCGAAGTCTTCAGTTAGATCTCGACTGGACCCTTCAGTCCTGATCTCAACCGGAGCACTTCTTTCAAATCTCAACCAAAGTGCTTTTTTCAAATCTCAACCGGAGCACTTGCTCGCATCTCAACCGAAGTGTTCAGTTAGATCTCAACCGGCACGTTTCTGTCAGATCTCAACTGGTGCCCTTCTCTCGAATCTCAACCGGAGGCCACAGTCAGATCTCAACCGACACCTTCTATTGACATCTGAACCAACAACCTCGCGTCAGACTCAACCGATGACCTCGCATCAGATCTCGACCGATGCCCTCTCGTCAGTTCTCGATCGACGGATACTCTCAGATCTCAACCAATCCTTAGACCGTCTAGTCCATATTAAGCCGCATTATAGTCATTGCAACCACTCATAACGACTGCATTGATCCGTAGTGATCATTTTGCACCGTGAGAACCACATCCAACCGTAGAGAATACATTCACCAATTTACACAATCCTACGATACTCTACAAGTTCTTATGGATCGCCCTTACGATCCGAACTCTACGGAGGACTATCCACCAGAGATGGTCTCCCCATCCACCGAACAAGCTCGATTTAACAAAAATTCCAGGATGAAATCCCAAATCCAAGAGCCATCCACCAACCCATTCGAAAGATGGGAACCCATGCGTTATGAAGCTCCATATGAACGACCACATTTTCATGCTGCCGAATCTTCACATTCACGAGCTCACTTAAACGGAGCTTTTGCAAATAATGTTCTACGTACTGAAAAACGTATCCCAAAGTTAGATTTACCTAAGTATGATGGTAACACTGATCTTCAAAGATTTTTTCAAGTCTTTGAGAACGCATGTGACATCTATGGTGAGACATCACTGAAAGCCATGGTACAGCTCTTTTCGATGACCATGATCGATCGCGCACGAGAGTGGTTTTTTAACCTTAATCGTGAAGATAAATGTGACTGGTCACTCTTGAAGGAGGCCTTTATCAAACGCTTCAAGCCATTTTGCTTGATAGAAAGTCCTTCTGTCAAGCTAAGTAACATCAAAATGACAAAAGGCGAGAAAGTACGTGAGTATATTGAGCGATCTAAAAGATTAAAAAGTCAAGTACAAGAACAAACCACTGAGTCTATGCTCATAATCTGGTTCCTTGTTGGACTCCCACGATGGATAAGACGTGAACTTCATTCCAATGATGAATACACATCATTGAAACAAGCCATGTCTGACACCATTCGAGAGGAAGACGAGGGCTCTGATGTCAATGAACCACGTGAATGGAGAGCACATCGTGCTGTCCAAGAAGCTCGACCAAACGACGAAACTCGAGAACAGTTGTGGAAAACACAGATGGAGTTGCTTAACCAGCAACACCAACAACAGATGGAGAAACTCATGAAAGAGTTTCAAAACACTCTTAAGTCTATTCAGAGTTCAATGCCGGGTCAATTACCCATTGGCCAAATCCATCATAGACGAGAGAACACATGGTGCCCTCACTGTCGAGGTGCACACACTGGCAATGAGTGCACTTCCTACCAACCAGTCCTAGATACTTCCTTGATTAAATGTGAAATCTGCGACTTTATAGTGCATACCTCTCTTTATTGCTATTATAACCCGAGGAACCAGCCTCACAACCAGTTAGGAGGGCATACTCACCCTCCTCGACAACCGTTTGTTTCACAAAAACAACACACGCACTACCAACCACGAAACAACCAAGTCCATATACAAGAGTTGCCCAGACAACCTAGACATGAACCTCAACCACAGCTGGCACTCTTAGGACCACCTCCAAGAGGACAACTAGATCTAGGACCACAAAAACATAGAAATCCTCAAGAGTCTACACAAACACATCTTGTTGAAAATTCCTACGATGAGTCCTATCATCAAGATACAACACTTCCATCTGCTAGTTCTCAACATTATCAAACCGACAACTCATGCTCGTGCAAACGAGATGAGTATTCAATACCACCAAAAAATCTGGCACAGCTAGCCATCCAAGATGGTTATGCTATTGCCACAGGCCCAATGGGCAACCGTTGCTTTATTTGTGGTGAAACGGGACATTTCATGGCTGACTGTAAAGTAAAAAACCAATATCATGCGGAATGTCCTGACTGTGTCCGTAAACACAGTTTCAAGGATTGTCCTAAACAACCTAACAGGATTAGTACAGCATGTCATATCTCATCCGAACCTGTTAGAGTTCTCACTAGAGCACAACGCCAACAACAAGAACAGCAGCAAAATAATGTCAAATCAGCTGACCACCAGGGAAGCAACTTGACGGCTTCCACATTACCAAAAGATTACCCAGACCCAAAGGTGGAACAACGACAATACAATGAGTTTCGAGATGAGTTTTTGCGAGAGTAAGAACATATAGAAAGTTTGTTCTCAGCTCATATCCCCGAAAAGGAGCAATCCCTATAGGGACTTGAAGTATTTTATGACCTCCTACAAGCTCAACTCACCATGTCGTTTCATACCGCAATAAAATCCTTCATTGGGCTTCAACGTTATATCCATCGAAATTTTCAGCTGCCTACTATTCCTGATGAACAGCGGGAAACTAAAGAGATTCCTGAAATTTCCTAGATTCCTATGAATTTGTTGAATATAGGTGTTGCTAAGGGGACTAGCATTACCCTACCTTTGTCCTACAAAGACTATCCCGCAGTATCTGCTATCCTAGAAAGCGGATTCAGCGTTAATATCATGGCTTTGTCATTAGCAAATTCATGGGGCTTTCATACCCTCGATCAACCACAATATAAACTTCGCATGGCTAATCAACGAGTTACTGACCCTGCTGGTCATTTATCAAATATAAAAGTTCACATAGCAGGTGTCAAATTTGTGCTCGATTGTGTCATCTTAGATTTACCAGAAGATAACAATACATATAAACTCCTTCTTGGTACACCCTTATGCCTTTGATCCACAAGTTCAACTCACAAAACAAAGGTTAGTAAGATTTGATCAACAGTGCAATGCATAATCATGATAGAACTTGATCAAACATCCAAATATCACCATAAATGGAAACCTTACTAAAAATAACAGCCAACTAGCTCTGATACCATGTGAAAAAGTGGATCTTGAATGGATCCAAACTCCCAAAATACTTGGCTAAGATCTTTGCACAACAAGCTACAAAAGCTAGAAATGGCAAAGCATCCTAATGCTACCTTTGATAAACATGAACTTGACAAAGCATTCAAGAGACAAAAGAAACTAATAAAAGGTACTGATGGCAGCCAAAAACAACAGCATACCAGCCCTACAACATCAGCCTACCACTTTTGGAAACCTCTTAAGATCATACACAAAAGCTTGAAGACAATACACAAAGCAATGCTCTCAATGGAGGAAGAAACTGTGACAATGATCTATTGATCTCTCTCAACAATAAGTTTCTCCAACCTATTCTCCACGAATTTCAGCCTAATATAGGTGATAGAGATGACTCTCTCTCCTCACTCTAGAACTTAGGACCCAATTTTAGGGCACCAATAGCCTAAAATAGCCAATTTTGGCCTATATGTCCAAATAACATGATTTTGGTGTTTTTTCGAAGGTCCTAAAGTTTGAGACTTCTTCAATATGAAATATATACTAAAATAAAAGCATCTAGGCCTCTTTCATACGTGTGAAAGGTTAGCTCCAAAACTATGTACAAAAATTGCCAATTTAGGCCTCAAACTAGCTAGAAAATGTTGACAATTTTCACAGATATGGACATTGTTATAAGGACTGTCCAGCAAGACCCAAATCACTGCGGTAACTACTCCATTGAATATGATTATAATTAAGAAAAGACCAGCACTTCAGCCTACTGAACCAAGTGCTCCATTGATGGTTGTTACTCAAGCTCAGAAGCAGAAAGGAGTTGTTGTTGATCCACCACATGCTGAATCTGTGCCAACTACTGATATTCCTACCGCATTAGGGGTATATTCAAATCTCAACTCAGAGAAGAAGAAATACAACAACATGAGGCAGTGGATTAAAGATTTACAAGAAGGGGAGGCATTGGAAGCAACCAAAGCTGCAGTCAAAGTTCATTCTTCACCTGTGCCACCATCGGATTTACATAGTCCACAAACAGATGTTAATACTAGATTGCACCATCGCGAAGAATCCTTCAAGATGATAGAACATGAAGCGTCGCAAACAAAATTGATAGTGAATATTATATCTAGCAAGATGGATATTACATTGGGAGAATTTCTTAAGTTGGTGTCTCAAGTGAAAGAAGTATTATCAGAGAGATTAACCAATATTGAACCAACAGTCTAGCAGGAACCACTATTTTGTCCTGGTTTTAAACAAGCCCTTGCAACAATGAATTGTATAGTAGGATATATGTGTCAACGAGATGACAATTCAGAGTTGAGCGACATTTTTTTGCCTGATCGAACTTTGGATATGCCTATCACATTTTCAGTCAATATAATGAATGTGGCATGGATATCAACTGATCCGATTCCAGATCTGATTGAAGATGAACTCAGTCATGTCAGTCATGCTTTATCTTATGACAAAATCTTGAACTTACTGACGAGTAGATTCTAACTCACATGGATCCTAAAAGGTTTGGTGTTCGCAATATTCCTGATGAACCAACAATAAAATCGCCAAAAGCAGTTATATTGAAGAAAAGGAAAGAATACAGTACCAATGACAAAAAAGCAAGCTAAGCAACACTATAACACAGTTCTGAAATGGAAAATTTCATTACAAGATGCAGTTTTGACAGCTGACCCAAAAGATATGCCACCTTTATTGGATAAAGGTAAAGGGAAGATCAAAGATGACTCTTCAAGTCATAATTCTCGGAAGACATCACCTTCTAGGAAGTCTACCTTCTAGAAAGACCTCACCTTCTAGAAAGTCATTCCCTCCTCGAACAATTCCTACCAAAAAGGCTAAACGAAAATCAAAGGTTAATCCATTTGAAAAAGAACTACGTTTTGAGGCTTTACATAAACTTTTTGAAACCAGATTGATGGTAGTCTATACACTAGCAGCAGAAAAAGCTCATCACAAAGCATGGCATGATTACCGTTTGCATAAGAAGATTAGAAGGAAGGAGATCTAGCCTTGACATACAAAACCAAATTGATCAAAGGTAAATTGAAATTTATAAGTGAAGGTTCATACAAAGTGAAAGAAATATTGTCGTACGGAGTAGTTATTTTGGATCACCTAGATAGTAAAAGATTTGATACCCTAGTGAATGACAGCTAGTTACGCAAGTTTTGACAGCCAGATCTACCAGCATAATCGAAGATCTACTCATTTTTTCTTTTGTTGTTTTACGATTTTGTTGTTTTTCACTACTTGTTGATTCTTTTTTGGAAAAGACAATATTATTGAAAAAAAAATGATGAGAAAAATTCAAGAAAGTCATTAGATCAGAAAAAGATGAAAAATAATAGTTCAAAAATCAAGTTTTGATGGAAAATGACTCAAAAAATCACTTTTCTTTGCTGAGTTGCCATATCATACATCTAGCTTAGATTTACCTATATTGAGGTTTGCATAGAAAGTACCTATTTTGAAGCCCAGTTGTTGGTCAGTATTGCGGATTTGTTGGCGATACTGATGATGCAGTCAAATTTCTTGAGATGGGTGAGGATAAACTATCGGGATCGAATCTTCAATTGGTGGGACAACATGCTGCTGAGTTTTGTTGGATGGAAGTGTAGGGGCTTGGCAATGGGTTTGTGTCCGAGTCAAGACCCATGCAGGATGAGTTTCAACTTATACTTGTTCTGAACTGACAGGAGCAGCAAGTTTGGATTTGGATGGGCAGTCCTTCACATGATGTTCAATGCCACAATTTTCACAAGCTGGAGGAAAGCGGAGTTTATCTGGGCAACAAATACTAGCATGCTTACCTGCATAGATAAAACATCTTCGTATTGTTGGGAGTTGATGCACGACAAAGACAGCTTCGTTTGGATTGTAAGCTTGGGCATTGGGATCAATTGCTGGAGCATTAGAATCATATGTATAATAAACAACCGTAAGGGTAGAGTACTGCGGTTGAGTATTGTCTTTCACATAGTAGGTTGCCAGATCGATGATATCCGGATCAAGATAATGGACATCTTGTTTTGGGGCAGATTGGTTAACGACAAACTATTGATGTGGTGGTTGGTACTGATTTGGTGCAACTGGTCGTGGTTGGTAGACCCCTGGTCATGGCATAGGCTATTGTGGAGGGTAGGGGCAGTATGCTCGATAGATGGTGGGTCTGGTTGCTGCTGGAAAATGGTTCCGCAGTTGAGGGCATTCATTAGTGGTATGATGTTGTGAGTAGATTGGACACCAGACATTTTCTCTTACTGGAAAAGATTTCTCAGCAATCTGTTTCATGGCGGTTTGGAAATCGGCAGTGAGCTTATCCATATGAAACTGTCGAGCTTTTTTCCGGTTTTTCATTTGATGCAGAAGTTCAGAAGATTGGGCAACATTGTCAGACTTCGGTGGATTAGGACGGTCGAGATTCTTAGATTTCTTTTCAAGATGGTCAAAGTCATCGTTGGAACCTTTGTCTTCCTCATGGATAGCATCAGTCATCACATCTTTAAGTTGATCATAGAGGTCAACTGGTTTGAGTTCATGGCGGATGTTTTTAGGAAATCCAACCAAGAACAGTTTTATGGCCATATGTTCGGTGATATTCTCATCAACACATTCCACTTTCAGACGTTTGAAACACTCAATGGAGTTTTGAATAGACTCTCCGCGACACATCTTGATATGGGTAATTTGGATGAATGGGCTCTGAGTCAGTTTGGATGGTTTGAAACACTTGATGAGAGCATCCTTGAGGGTGGTCCAAGAAGCAAGATCAGGAGCTTTGAGATTACGATGCCACTCTTTGGTTGTTCCTGTTCACAGATTATCTGAATCTGTGAACACGGTTCTTGGATTTCTTTGTCTCTTCTTTAGTTACAATTCTTTATGGTGTTTCTTCTTATTAGAATTGTTACAAACAGAAGCGTTACTCCGATTTCAATATGGATTTTCCAGCATGTCAGTGGGAGACACAGTCTCGATGCTCAGCTACATGCAGAAACCAACCATGTAACCATCTTTAGCTCAAGAGGATCAATGTTTTGGAACATGGAGCAGACCTACCACTAGCTACTAAATCAGAAATAAATCAAGAACAAGATTAACTACTGAATAAGAAACAAGAAACTAGATTCCTAACAGCATTTGACAGTCCAAGAATCAAGAAACACTCATTTCTTGATGTTTAGAATGCCCAAGAACAATCAAGAACTGGAAAGTAAGAGAGTATGCAAGATCTACACCACTATTCCAGCCTATTTAGTTTACTTGAATGCTGATTTCTACCTTATTCCATAAACAAGAAGTGAATTTTAATCCACAACTAAGCAAGAAACTAGAAAACAAGAAACTAGTTAATCCACAAAGCAAGGAATTCAAGCATGCTCATAGAAATTTCACTCAAGAACATTGCCATGAACAAGGAGCTTAGCAATCATCAAGAACTCATGGAAGATCCTCTTTTTTGCTCAAGAGAACTCGACAATACATCAAAGGCTCCCTCACAAGAGAGGGGAGCCCTTAAATAAGTAAGAAGGCTGCCCATGTGGAGCCCAAGTGGCAATTCCACCAAATTAGAAATTACATGTGAAATTTGCCCTTCCACTAAAGGTCACCTCTAACTAATTTAAGGGGGGGTCTACATTTATTCACAAAGCCTAGGAAATATGACTAGCTCCTACATGGTCATTCCTTCTTTGGGATACACCATGTAGGCTCACATAGATAACTCACTGTCTTCCAAGCTAGTACTTCCTCGGCTCTCATGCTCGGCTCGCAGCTTTTTCTGCTCTCCTCCTTCTGAGACCTCCTCGGTCATGGGTGAGAGATAACTTGTGTCTTCAGCTTGGCTCGGCATCTAGGGATTTTCTGGAATCTGCTAACATTATCCACCCCTATTCTGTTGTAGGACCCACTACAACACCGGTGATGTCTTCCGCTTGGCACTTGGAAAAGCATGGATCTTCGTTCACTTCCGTAAAACCAGGTGCTTATTGTCCGCAAAACTTATTTTTCAAAATTGAAAGTCTCTCAATTGGCCGCTACATACCAGCCCTCTTGAGAACTTCTTGCAAATCCTGCTTGCATCGTAGTCATGCCGTCTGCTTTCGTTCGCCCATCTTTCGTCCTAGGGCTTCAAAAACTTGGAAGCGGAGCTTACTTCCGAAATTGAGGGGGCCCAGATATTCTCTTATCTTCTCCACGAAGCCCATTTCCTGCCAGTTTTCCACCATGGTCACATAGCGTGACGACATGAAGGCCGCTCTGTATATAGCCTGGCCATCATTTCATGGTCTTCTTCCGACTAGAGGGCTACATTTGGGTTGATTTTGATGGGCTCCAGGCCTCGATCCCAAAAAACACTCTTGCTGCATCAGAAAGGCCATGGATCTGCAATATTTGACACTTTCCTGCACGCAAAGATCGGCACTTGATTTGTATTTATGCCCGAAGTCGAGTAACTGCAGCCTCAGATCATCCAGGGTGGTTCTCTCTGAAATTCCCAGGATGACTGGCCAGTTTACCAACTCTACTTGCGGCTTTTCCACCGGCCATGGGTTTCTGCATTTGAGTGGCATGTAGAAAGGATCCACTCGCTTCCAAGCCGGTGCCTTCAATTATTCTTGAAGTCGCCTGCTATCCTTCAGAACCTTATTCCGCCATTCTGGTTGCGGTTGTAACGCGACAATGATCTCGGCCCTGGTGGAGCATTGGCTTTGATCAATGTCTTCTTTGCCTCCCCTCATGTTGGGAGGGTATTTTCTTTCAAACTTTTCTGATTCCCGTGTATCAGCCAATTTGCCTTTGGGCCTGGTAGGGGAAGTTGCCCTATGCGGCTGGGATGGCCTTGTCATATAATCATCTAGGGCCTTGGTGCCCGTATCTTTCTCTTTTGCTCGCTCACTTGTCGACGGCTCAGTTGCACTCGTGTCTTGCTTGGGCGAGAATCTTCTTATCTCTGGTTGATCTGCCAGGAAGTCATCATCTCCTCCAATGTCCGTGTTAGTCTCTGGAAGGTCAGGGATGGAATGATTTGGAGAGAGAGGTGCGGGGGTGATAGGTTTAGGAGGAGGTGGGATCAGCAACTTATACGCCGCACCGGGGGAGTGGAGTTGTTGGAGGAACTCATCCTGTTGGGCTTTGTAGGTGTCAGCTGGGCCTTTTGATGGGCCCATTATTTTGCTAGGAGGCGATGGAGAGAGGGAAGATGAAAGAATCGGGTAAGTTGGAATAAATGTTTTGAAAAAGTTGAAAGCAGAGTAGGAGGAGGGGTTGAAAGTGGGAGGGGGTCGGGAAAAAGTTCTGGAAGCAGCCTCGGCTCTCTGGCCACCCGATCCCGAGCTACTGTCTAAAGGGTGGGTTTGCCCGCCTTGATTCCCTGCTCCATCATTCCCATCATCGTCCTGTGGCTTCGTTACTTGAGCACCTGCTTGGGCCTTGTATGTCGTGTCCCATAATTGGTTCACCTTGTCCAAGACTTGCTATAGGGTCTTCGTGGTTTCTTCCAGCTGCTTCTGGACCTCCAAGATGATCTTCTCTTGTTTGGCCACAATGTTTGAAGATTTTTTTTTTCGGCTTCTTGTTCTTGGATTAGCCGCAAGTATTTCTCCATCTGGATGGTTGAGGCCTGTGGGGCCTGGAATTGAATGTCCTCGGGCTTGACTAGAGGAGCATCGACTGTCATTGCACCCGATGATCCATCTCGTACTTGGTCGATTTGGATCATCTGGTGCTTCAGTTGTTTCTAGACCTCTTCCAAAGTGGATTTCTGCTCGGCATCACAAATCTGGTTTCCATTGTCTATCTCAAGCTCATGAGGGCATTGGGGGTGGCCACTTTTCTGCTGAAGCCACATCAAAGATTATCCTTCGAGCAGGATTGTGGTGGCCATCTTTGTTTAAAGACATGTTTGTTGTCATTAAAGCGTGTGATGTCTGTCAACGAGCAAAGAAAAATACCAAAGCAAACTTCATACCACTGACTCCCATTATAGAAGACGAAGCCTTCCATAAGTGGGGGATTGACTTTGTTGGACTAATCGGTCCAGCGGCAAAACACACCCAAAGCTCGCTACATCCTCATAGACACAGATTACACCACTAAGTGGGCTGAGGCTCGAGCAACGAAGGACGCCAACGCAAAAACAGTCGCACGTTTTCTTTATGAAATTATTATTACACGTTTTGGCTATCCCATAGAGCTAGTTAGTGATCGTGGCATGTATTTTTTAAATCCTGTCATTGATAACCTCCTACGCCGTTATGTAATGGCCAGGCTGAATCAACTAACAAGACAATATGTAAAATCTTGACTAAGATAGTTGAAACCAGTCGTTCTGATTGGGAAATAAAACTTTTCTCAACTATTTGGGCGTACCGCACCACCCCGAAGAAAGCCACTGGGTGGGTTACCCCTTTCCACTTAGTATATGGTCAAGAGGCGGTAATGCCAGTAGAATTCTTAGTCCCATCATTACGATTCATGGAAGCTTTTTCAATAGATCTGAAAAAGCTACAATTGAACAACAACTCAAAACCAGGCTATTTACGTTAGCCCAGTTATGCGAGACGAGACTAATATCTTATCACACACAACTAGTTAACAAATGACGCCAAAAGGCCTAGCATGACCGTCACCTGCGCAATAAAGATCTACACTTAGGTGACCAGGTGCTTCTTTACACATCAAAGAAGCACCCCGACAAATTGAAGTTCAGAAGTGAGGGGCCATACGTTATCAATAAAATCTTTCCTAATGGTGCAATCCAATTGCAAACACTTGACGAGATACTCCTAGACACTGTCATAAACGGTGTCGTCTGTGACGGTATTACAAAGAGTTATTCTTTGTTGACCCAATTTAACATCTTTTTCCTAGTATATATTCTACATTTTTATTTCTTTTATTATTTTATTTTATTTTCATTCCTTGCTTGTAATTCTCGTTTTGCATGCATATTGTTCACCTCGTTCCTTGTTTATATTTCATACAGTTACTTATGTACTTTTTATGAAATTTCTTTTTCTTGAACATACTCATGGGTCATGGATGTTTTAGATCAACAAATGATAGGCTACACCATAGGCAATGATTCTCACACTTTAGCCACCTCATCTCTGTCTGACTGGTATCTCCAACATACAAACATTTCTGGAGATACACCTTTTCATAAGAACTTCTACTCTGAGCCATAGTCATATTTTTCTTTTGAAGTTCTTCACTTGCATAAAACAGATCCATTTTTTCATATTAAGGTTTTGTCAAATCTCAACCGACGGGATGCGCTCAACTCTCAACCGAAGTGCTTCTGTCAAATCTCAACCGAAGCACTTTCCTCAAATTTCGACCGAAGCGTTCAGTCAAATCTCGACCGAAGCATTCAGTCAAATCTGGACCGAAGCGTTTAGTCAAATCTCGACCGAAGCGTTCAGTCAAATCTTGACCGGAGCGGTTCTATCAAGTCTCGACCAAAGCTTTCTTGTCAGATCTCAACCGGAGCGTTTCAGTCAGATCTCAACCGGACCTTTCGAGCACTCTGCTCAAATCTCAACTGGAGGACCTACATTCAAATTTCACGAACCGACACGTCCCATCTCACTCGCAACTAGACGACGGCGACAATAAATGCCCTCACCCCAACGCCATTCGCACCTCAGCGAAGTGTGAACTCAAGCATTTTCTGGCGACGATCTGCGACAATTTTCTTGCTACTGTGACCGATCCCGGTGCTCGACTGTTCAATCCTTCAGTTATCATCTTCACACGATCTCTACAATCTATCAACCACCATCATTACCACTCCCTTGCAAGCGCCATCACCAAAACTTTACAACCTAACGTCACCGGCAGAGTACATCATATTACAAGTTTTCACATGTTGAGGGGTAGTGTCACGCAAGCACTCATCACGCTCCCGTTACACTGTTGAACATCATCCAAATCAATATCACAAATTGTATATTTTCAACCCACTTCATTTCTCACACATATCCACCTCCATAACATCACCACCCTTGTCAAACACCTCCACTTTCTGATATTCCACTCTCCATCCTTCTTAACTCCATCTCATTCTGCTCCCACCCTTATTTACATCATATTTCGTTTGCCACCCACACCGTTCTATCCAACACAACCAACTTCCACACATATTCTATAACCCTTTGCATCGCCATTTTTGTGTCGACCAGAGCCACTCCTTCACATCTCGACCGGAGCCACTCCTTCACATCTCGACCAGAGCCCTTCCTTCACATCTCGACCGGAGCCCTTCCTTCACATCTCAACCGAAGCCCGTCCTTCAAATCTCAATTGACGTCGTCCTTCAAATCTTAACCAACGCCAGTCCTTCAAATCTCAATCAACGCCAATCCATCAAATCTTAACCGATGCCCTTACCACTGTCTGAACTCTCAACCGACTCAGTTTTTCCAGAACCTTCTTTCTTCCATTTTTCCACCATGTCGTCCAATTCCAGTTCAAGTTCTGATGATCCCGAAACAAGCAAGATCGACATCCAACTATGCAAGTTAGATCTTAAAGAGATAGACCTGGTACCAGCAGGCGGAGTCCTTCTTCAAGGAAATTGAATTTCAGATCCCTGTCTTGACAGGTTATCAAAGCCCGTACCTGGTACACATGGCATATGCCAATTATCATACCATGGCAAGATCATGTCAAATCATAGTTCCACCTATCAAGAATTATGTTTATAACGTATCTTTTGTGGCAGCCGACTTGCAACCTTATGGGTTCCCTCGGGGACCAAATACTATCACAAGGACACTCCAAAAGATAGAGCAAATGACATACTTCAAGTACATTGATCCCTCTGCGACTAAGTGGAAAAATAAGGATGGGTACAGACTGGAAGCCATCAATGACAAGCAGCTTCAAGCAGCATGTGCCTATCTCATCAGATGCACACAAAAATCATAAATGAAAGTGCTGAGGGTACCCATGTCCCTGTTTCACATGATGGTAGATTCACGACTGCATGCCCAAAACCTCTATGATTGGGCACAGTTTGCTTCGAACTGCCTACATGACTGCATTAAGAACAAGCAACCTATCACAGTATTGGGATATCTTATGACAGATATCACTCTTCACCAAGTACAGAACGGGCCAAAGCTTCAACAACAACTGCAGCTTGCGGACAAGGCATGGGACATCCCCATTGAGTCCAAAAAGTCCAAGCGTGCATGATCAAGAGCTACCTCCCCATCGGGATCCCAACCTAAAAGGATCAACACAAGTATACTCCCACTAGTATGGAGGCAAACAAGACCACAACCGGATCCACCAGCAGCTACAACATCCGAAGCTCAAGAGGCCGATACCTCCAAGGCCCAGTTGCCTGACACATGACAACAAAGAATGCAAAAGACGCTTCAAGTTGGGAGCACATCACCAGTGGGATCAGCTTCAGATGGTTCCCCCTCAGATGATGGCAGCTCATCCACGGCATCACAACAGCACTCATCACCCTCACATGTCATTGACAGGGGTGATGGAGCAACAACATTAGCAGCAGCCCAACAAATGCCCACATCACACCCTGCTACTCCACCAGACGAAGTCACCACCCCACCCACATTAATTACCACGCCAACGCCAACAACATCACCAACGACATAAGATTTGGGGGGGGGGGATATCCAGTCCCCAGGTCACGGAAGCGGCTCAACAACCACAAGCCCAGCAAGTCCACACACTGGACATGTCGCAATATTTTGATGTTGTGGACCTGATGGAAATAAGCGACGACGAGCCAGAGAAGGAGAAGCAGCCAGGAAGAAGTCTAACCCCTCCACTAACCACCACCACCACCACAACAGTTACTAACATCATCTCTCCACTACCTCCACCTCCACCTCCATCTTCAGCACTGACACAACGCTTATGTTTTGGTTTAGCCTCACCATCCCACACTCCAGATCAGTACCCAACTCTCACTAACCCTGAAAAACTCACTGAAGCAGCCAAGCGCTCGATGATAGGCCTATCCGAAATGAGCTACCACATGCATTGGTTGGTGAGCTAGTATCAAGTGCTTGAGAGAAAGGTCCAACATCAAGACCAAGAAATTGTGCGATATCAAAGGCTGACGGTCGTATCTCAGATTCATAAGCACATCGTTGAATAATGTCGTCAATGCCCCTTTTGTAAAGTTGTCCCGCTATTAATTGAAAGGGTGCTGCTTTTAGTAGAAATTTTCTTTTTTCCGTTATACTCAGCCCTTCTTTAAGTCTGTTTGGTGTGAGAAACTGAGTGATCTCATCAGCCCATAAGGGTGTAGCATCAATCTGAAAAAGGCATGCATCAAGAAGATCATTGTTGACTAGTGCAGTTGCTTTTTCAGCACTTGGTAGTCTGGAAAGGTGGTTTGCCATGAAATGTTGGGTCCCTTTCTGAACAACTACACGGAAATTAAATTCCTCCGAAATCAGCAGCCATCGAGCTATTCGTCCCGTCTTACAAAACTTATTAACAATATATAGAAGTGCTTGATGGTCTGTGTAGAATGCAAAGGTTTGGTCTAATAGATAATATCGTAGTTGTTGTACCGCATAGACCATCGCCAATGCTTCTCTCTCGGTAGTTGTATAGTTTACTTCAGCAGGCACCAGTTGCCTGCTCAAGAAACGTATGGGAAAGTCTTTGCCATACTCGTCCGGTTGCGTAAGAAGACCTCCAATGGCATACTTACTTGCGTCAGTATGCACATGGAACTCTTTTGTGTAATCTAGCGAGCGGAGTATGGGAGCCGTGGTGAGGGCTGTTTTCAGCTCCTCAAAGGGCTTAATTCATTCTTCGGTCCAGCGAGGATCTACCACAACTAAATAAATGAGGCGTGCCTTGCCGGCATAGTCGATTATAAAGATGCAATAATAATTGGTATGACCGAGGAAGACATATACTTCCTTCACTGTTGCAGGTAAGGGCATGTCCACTATAACCTTGATTTTTGACGGGTCGATAGAAATACCGTCCTTTAAAATTATATGCCCGAGTACGACTCCATGGGTGACCCATATTTGGCATTTATCAGGGTTTAGTGAGATTCCAAATCTACGACAGCGAATGAAGATGTTTTCCAGGGCGTCAAGATGTGTAGCTGCGGAGGAATGTACACCTAGATCGTCGAGATAAGTCTCCACGATCCGATGTAACAGATCTTGAAAGGCCAGTTGCATGACCCTTTGGAATGTTGAGGGGTTTTGCATAAGCCAAAAGGCATAACGTTATAAGCGTAAACCTCATTCTCTGTGGCAAAGGCCATTTTATGTTTATCTTCAGGGGCTATTTGAACAATAAAATAACCGCTGAATCCATCCAAGAAGCTGAAAGCTTCAGCTCCTGCCATTTCCTCTAATATTTGGGTCGTTAAAGACAAGGGAAAATGGTCTTTCTTCGTAACCGCATTAAGATTCTTGAGGTCGACATAGATACGAAGCTTGCCATTTTTCTTGAGCACAACCACAATGGGTGATACCCAATCAGTATGTTGAACTTCATAAATGAAGCCAACATCCAGCAATTTCTTAATATCCTCATAGATCCTCTCACGATAGACAGGGTTAGATCGGTAGGGTTTAGCCCCAATAGGCTTAGCATTGTCTTCCAAAGAAATCCTATGAACGACTTTTTCAGGTGGGATTCCTTTCATTTCTATATAATTCCATGCAAATACATCCTTGTATTTGCGAAGTAATATTTCCAGATCAGCAAGTTGGGTTGATGTCAAATGTGCACCAACATGAACTATTCGATCTATCTACTCGTCACAATCTTTAAGGTTTAGTGGAATGGTCTTAGCAGGTCCTTCAAAGGAGTTGGAATTTGGTGTAGGCTCCCGATGTGGTTGTGGTAACTGGATAACAACGTCATCCAGTGTAAAGTCTTTGAACTTCTGTGGAAGATCAAAAGGTGGGTCCACAAAATTTTCTGAAACTTTGGGAATCATCTGAGTTGATTCACAACCGGACGTGGAAGCTTGGTCGGATTGTTTAGTTTATGTCCCTTTGGACAAGGGCTTGATCGGTTGTTTAAGCTTCTCACGCAACTGTTTTTGACGCTCGGTTAATTTTGTATCAATAACTTTAGTTTTTTGTAACCGAGGTTTTTGTTGTTTTTGAGTGGGCGGTGTTGGTGCCTCACTTAGCAGATCGTCATTGATTGTATCCCAAACATTGTCTGGATACACATCCCATGTATATACTTTGGGTTTGGGCTTATATATTGGGGTGTTGGGTACCTTCAATGTCAATTGGACGTGAGCCAATGGTCTTGGTGTCGTTATCTCCGTAGGAATTGTTTTTAGCGGATAAGATTGTGCATCTAGATATATGAGTACATGTTCATCTGTCATGTCTACATCATCCATGGAAAGGATACCTTCTTTCGAAACATGGGCGGTAGAGACACTAGGTTCTCCTGGGCACCACGCTATAGGAATCGGGTCAATCATCATAAGTGGGATGATGGGTGTGTCAATGTCTGTAGAAGATGGGAGAATATCCACATCTGTTGCAGCAGTTTTGATACAACATTGATTGGAATCAGTACAGTCCACAGTGGCTAGTGCGTGACCCCAATTAATTATGTCCATGGATATCGTATAGTGACCTTTTGATTGGATCGGGACGCTATCTGATTCGTCAAATGTTGTGGATGACCAATCATCGTATACCTTGGCAGGCTTTACATGGTCTGTTGAGTCAACCGTGACTCGTTTATGGTGGTTACCAAAGGTAATTTTGCTATGCTTCCAATCTTGGACAACACCTACCATCTAGAGAGGTCTATTGAAGATTAGAGGCTGAGAAGAAGCTATTTTGGATCAGATCATAACACCTAATCATTTGTTGATTGTGAGGCTTGTGCATATTCAATACTAACAATGTTCTGTTCAATGTATTGTTGACAATCTCCACTTCTGTGGATGAACAGTCTCCTTAAGTGGATGAACCTTCTCCTTAAGTGGATGACAAATACTCTTTGAGTGATTTTGTAGTTCTCCAAAAGGCTGAGCAAAGCTCCCACTTGGATGAAAGATCCCCTTTTGGATGAACAGATTGTCAACATTCTTTTGCATAAATTTTGGTGTACTTTGTTGAGCATGTAAGTAACTCTCCTTATGTAATTTGATTAGAGCATTTGCTGGAAGGTTTTAACCATCATGCAAATGTGTTTTCAGGTTCTTAACAGGTTCAGGAACATTCTCATGTGAAGTGATCTTAGATTTACATCTAAACACCAAGATTTGACAAGCTAGTGAAGCTAGTCTTGTGATTCACTAAGTGTGCTCTTTCATTCACCTCTAAAGCTTGTATTTATCATTTTCTGGAGTTTATAAACTTCTAGAAGTGTGGTTTACATGTGGTTTTACAGGTTGAATCAATATCTTAGTGTGTTGATCAAGTTTGTTCAATTTTAGGTATTCTTGGCAGCCTAGTCTTGTGTATTTTCTAAAAATGCAAGTAACTCTTCACATCATAACTTGATTTGGTCACTTGATGGAAAGTTTGAGAGCTTGAACAAGAGTGTGTTCAGGTTGGTTTGAGTTTGTAATCCATTCTTAGTGTGTGCAAAGTGTTGCATGAGTTTCAATCTTCCTTTCTATGCTTGGAAACCAGCCAGGTTCAAGATAGAAGTGTTTTGGGGTCCTAGATCTTCTGAGATCTCCTTATCCATCATTTGTTGAGAGAAAAGTGAGTGCTAGGGAGCCTAAAAGTTGAAGAATCATTATATTCATGGCTTCGAATTGTGGGATTGTGTTAGAAACTAATGATAGGTTGAATTCATCAAACTACTCTACTTGGAAAGTGAAAATGGAGTCCTTATTTGAGTTCAATGAACTCATGGACATAGTTGCAGGAGCTGAAGAGAGACCACCCACAGTTCAAGGGCAACAAAGGTTTGATAAGAAGGCTAAAAGGTCTCTTCATATAATTAAAATGAATGTTACCAATGAACTTCTCAAGGAAGTTGGTAAAAGTCAAAGTGCAAGTGAGGCATGGAATGCCTTGAAGAAGCTCTTTGAATCAAAGTCCACATCCAGGGTATTGATCCTAAGGAGGCAAATATTTTCTAGTAGATAAAGAGAGCGAGAAAGTGCTCATGCTTTTGTCTTGAGGGTTAAGTCCTTAAGTGATGATCTAGCATGCATTGATGAAAGCATAAAAGATGGTGAAATAGTCCAGGTTATGTTGAATGGTTTGCTAGATGAACATGCTAACATTGTGCAAAGTTTTGTCATTCAAAGAGTCTTGCCAAGTGTGGTTGACTTGCAAGAAATTTTTCATTTTATGAATTTCATTTTATGAAGGGACTCGCCAAACTTGGTAGGATGGATTATCTATGGGCTTTTAAGGATACCTTTCAATATATAGACGATATATGTTTGGTTAGCAATCTGGATGCAATGTTGTTTCTAGATTGAAAACAACCTTGTACCAATGATAACGCTACATGGATTTATCCTTTAGAATACTTAACCATCAAGAATGATGATGTTAAGGACAATACTGTTAATTTCTTAAATATTGCTACTACCTTTAATCTTGAGTCCGGGAGATTTCACATAAAAATTTTTGACAAAAGAAAGGGGCTTCCTTTTCCATACTTCCAGTTTATACACCTTGCATCCAATAGACCCGTTATTAACTTATATAAAGTTATCATCTCACAGATTATTGCCGCTATGTATTGTTATAGCGATCAAGATACTTTTTTGAAAGAGGTGAACGACATCATAACACTTTTTCAAAGGAACGACTTTATGAAAGAAAAACTGTACGATATTACCAAGAATATCTTCATACGCAATATGTTTCTTGGACTTATGTTAAAATTACCGAAAAATGCTGATTTTCTCTTGGTGGGTAGTTAGCACTCCATCTCAGGGGTGCTACCCCCCCCGAGATACTTTGCTAACTGCATGACGGTTGGTGGATTCCTTACTTCGAGAGACACTTACTCAAAATGCAGCACACATAGCACATGATATTGCCACTTTGATGTCTATCACACTTGGGTTTCCTGGCACCCTCGTACTCACTCCTCACATTTTTCCTTCTTTTGGACCCACTACCCCTCATTTTCCCTATTGGGACTGTATCACATCAAGGTCCCTCTTACTAGACCACTCCACATTTTTTCTAAGAAGACTTTGTAGTATCTATTACTGACTAATTAAGCTTGATTCATCATCTATATAATCTAGCGTAGACATAGTCTACATTTTCATCAAATGTGATTGTACCGTGCATGAATGGTTCATGATGTTTTGACTTCTATTTCAATGCTATCTTATACTATTATAAATTGAGTATCAAATTCTCATAGTGTACTTGTCGATTGAGTTGAAGTGTACAAACATGGTTGTTTTAGAAACCTCATCAATTCTAACACTATGATTGTCCCTGTTGTGATAAATGACTCATCTTTTTAGACACAATTAATTGCACATTGTCAAAGTCTTCTATAGTGCACACACATTGACCAATCATGAAATTGAACGTGCCGAATTTCACAGTCTAGTCCTTGTAATGTATTTTTGCCATTTCACCAACAATAGTATCAGACTAACATGTTGATTGTCACAATATTTTCAACATTTAACAAGACACTTGAAGCAATTATGATTCCTTCTAGCACATACATATGTGTGCTTATTGATTTAGTTTGTGATATGTTTATGTACTTGGACCATTAATGTATGGCTATTTTGTAATCAAAAGTGTCTTTCATTATCTTTAATTGCATGAAACATCACCTAAATATTTGCAAGTTTTTTAAATAGCAATTAACAAATAATTTTGCTTACCAATCAACTTCAGAATAAGTAATGCAAAAAGACTCATGAGATTGGATGGAGTCAATTTTTAGTAGAATGGAGCTGGTATACTAGTTCCATTCTACCCTAATTTTTTTTTGTCCCCTTGGAATTATCCTTGGGGGAGATCTTTGTATGAACCTCAGAATATCCCATGAAAAATTATCTTTTATGATCAAGGCAAGCCCCAAGGGATATTCCAAGGTCCCTGTAGCGCAGGCATCCCAAAGGGAGCCGGGAATCACGACTTAGCTTCCCAGCCTTCAACTCTTGCCGTCGAAACCCACTTGACATACAAGCAGCCAACTCGCCAAAAACGATCAGACTTAACCAACTGGAAGTTCCAAAACCAACATTGAGATCCAACCTGGCGCCATGCCAGATCGGGGATCCCGATGTGGGTGACTTCCCTCCAAGCAAGCCGCCCAACATACATCAAACTTAACCAACTCGAAACTTTGTTACAAACGAGTAACATCCATTCCAAGCAAGTGGTCTGACTTACATCAGACTTAACCAACTAAAAGCTTCGTCACGAGTGCTGGAACCCAACCTGGCGCCATGCCAGACTAGACAACCATAAACAGGTAACTTCCACCCAAGCAAGCCATCCAACTCAGCCGACAGGTTAGAGCCCGTTCCCCAAGAGCTTAACCCATTCACGTTCATGCAAGGAACACTCAGAACCACAAGCTGCAACAGATATGGAGACAACCAGTTCCTGGACCAAATGGTCCCGACAGCATACCGCTGGCGCCACGGACCGAATGGTCCCGACGGCATACCGCTGCCGTCCCGGGATACGACCTTCTGCTATGTGCCAAATTAAAAAGTTTGAAGCGGGCCTTACAACTAGCGCTTTTACCGAACACTGAAACCCAGAAGGTAATCAGAGTCAGTTTGAGGAAAATCCCACTTTATTGATAAATTTGAGAAGGTTACATTTCAAGTGTGTGACCGACCCTAGTCTCCGGGCGCTAGCATGCCAAGGCGAGTGCCTGGACAACGTTCCAACAAGGGAGGCTGAGACTTGGTTGGAGCTCGCCCTGAGCAACCCGCACTCTCCTATAATATTGGTGGGATTCGCCACCTCTCCTCATACCAAGTACTCTACCCAGGCTGGTAAAGCACGTTTTCTCTCTCTAGAAAGTCATTTTCTCTCTCTAACTTATTGATCTCCAGGCTTCCTTCAATCATGCCTAGATCGTGTGAGGTGATTGCACATCGATCTGAGCTCTCTGGAATTCGCTAGAACCGATCAAAGATTTTCAGCCATAGGAACTTGGCGCCGGAAAATAACTATACATTTAAGCTACTTGGCACAGTACTCAATTTACTAGCCACTTTTTATTAACATTGAAACTGGAACACCACAAGTCGGAGGCTCAGATCTTTGTACTGAAAAATTACATAACTTGAAAATATCTCTTTGTCTGGAAAAAGCGTAGCCCCTCGTTGATCAATGATGGCCCACAATCTGGCGATTTTGCACCCTTCTGTGAGTTGCATCCCACTCTTTCCAAATATTGTAGGCACTAGGCACACAGCCATGTTCATGACATGCTACCTTCCTCAACAGTTGCTAAAGCTTCTTCCATCATAGCTATGGACGAATCGTTGATGGTGGCGTAAGGAGACATGAACCCTATCCACTTGTCTATAATTCATGACAATGTATGCCCTCTGGTACTCACTCGCCCTACCAACATGCCTAGTTCCACATTTTTATAGCACCAAAAGCTCCTTCTATGGGGAAAGTTCCAGGATTTTATAACCGTAGCTTTTTTGCAAAAGCCCGTTTCAAGATTTTCTGGGCTTTCTCAAGAGCTCAAATTGTCAAAAATTCTCCTCACTCTTGCTCAAGCCTTCCAAGCTTCTAACCAATATCCAAACTGGTGTGGTGTGACTTGCTAACCAATCAATTTGATTATGAAAATTCCATATTATTTTCTCGAAACTTTCAGAACTTTGATCCCCTCAATTCTAGGCCAAATTGATGCTCTCTGATATTGTGATTAGATTCAGTTTACTTCTAGGCACAATATTGAATCTCCCTATAGCCAATTTGATTGCCCAACCATCAACCATAATGGTTCTTTGAATTCTCACAAAATTTGACTTCCAATATTTACTATCAGCATGTACCAATGTTCTAATACTGTGCAAATGATCGATTGTGCAATTTATATCACAAACCAGACAAGCTATCAATCATCACAAATCGTAGAGAGCCAAAGGAAAAAATACCACACACTCCAAGTATTACTTAGGAGCTATATTTACAAGTAATTGAAAGTGTGTACATATAGAGTTCTTGATGAGAAATCAAAGTATTGGAAGCTTTCCATGGAAAAGCGAACAAGGAACCAGAGAAGTTTGTACTGCATGGTAAGACAGTTCCCATTATGGGAAAACTGTCTCCACTCTCTAAGCTTGGGTGCCATCAACATGGCACTCATCATAGTAGCATGAGCACATAAATGAAAAAGTTGTTATTCAGGCAAAGCATGTCTTTTTGAATTTATGACAATTTGGTGGTAGAGCTAGCTTGTCAGGGCATCCACTCCATAGTGAGTTATATTTATCATTGTATCCATGAAATTTATTTATTTTTATATGCAATCAGTAGATTGATTGGTGGTCGAAAACTTATTATTGTCATTTTGTTTGTTTGTGTTGATGCAGGCAGGTGCAGGTCCAGAGCACTTGGCATCTACAGGTGATGATGACCACATTGTCTCTAATGAGGAGTAGTATTCTATAGTGGAGTTTTTTTCTTGATCTTCATATATATATATATATATATATATATATATATATATATATATATATATATATATATATATATATATATATATATATATATATATATATATATATATATATATATATATATATATATATATATATATATATATATATGTATGTATGTATGTATGCATGTATGTATTGGACATGAGACAAAAAGTCTCACAACATTATGAAATATATATGATTTCATTTAAGCAGTTTGGTTTACTGTTTGAATTTCAATGATTAATGATTTTTGAGTTAATATAGTGTAATTTTCATACGTTTGTAACATAGCTTAGATTCATTGTATGTTGTTTATTTTCATTATATGCCTTAGAGTATATGTTTCTATTTGATATTCACTTAGTTAATTCAAGAGTGAGTTTGTCAATGTATTTTTGTGAGTAAGTCGGTGGAAACTAATGCTTCACAATAGCATGGTTCATCGACTTTTGACAAGGTTTTATAGAGGTTTTGTTGACATGCCTTTTAATTACCTCGTTTACTCTAGTTTTTTTGACAAGCAATTTAGTGTGGTTCTACTCTTTCACTACTTTTTACTTCTTGGAGGGAGCTGATCTAGGTCTAGTGGATGTAGCTAAAGTGGACCCTAATTACATCGTGGATATAAAAAATAGGACAAAAATGTGCAGAAATGCACTGTGACACCCACCTCACTATTATGCAACATAACTAGACACTGGTATGTTGAGCATTTGCTACAAAATTCAAGTTTCCGTGCATACATTTTTCATTGCATAAACTTTGAGCTGCATTGGGCATTTGCTAACTCTCATATGGTCATGAGTGTCTGATTAAAAACACAAGAGTATTGGGGGGTTAAGAGAGGAAAAATTGGGAAAATGAAACAATACAATGGGGTGGGGAGTGACTCCATTACCCAATGGATAAAGCATGAATGAGCAGACAACTGGAGAATTTCGGGGCATTATAGATGAAGATAAGCAAAAGTTTCCACATGAGATGTCCTGTAAAGACATTTATGCATGTGGAGTTTGAGCTAAATGATAGAAGAGAATTTTCTGACCGTCTTGGAAAAAATGAATGATTTGAAACGAATGTATACATTTGAATCAATACCACATAATGGTATCAGATAACTAGGAACACTCTTTTTCAACACAAACTTACGTAAGCCCATCATTTATGAAAGTCCCTATAAAAACATAGAAAAAGAGCAAAAAAATAAAAAGAATAAAATAAAGCAAAACAAGAGAGAGAGAGAGAGAGAAAGAGAGACTGAGAGAAAGCAAAAAAAAAAATTGACATTACTCACCCTTATCGAATTCCAGACCATTTTGAGAGGACGAGGGACCCCAACATTCAGCTATATTTTAAAAGACCAATATCTTCTACCTATACTACATATCGGATCTTAGGATAGCAAATAGTCCTACAAGATTCAAATTGACATAAATAAATAACTTAATCTTTAGCTAAATTTGAGTGCACATCTCTTTGCATCAACAATGTTGAAAACATGTAATTGACATGATAGATAATCAAAATACATGCATAACTCATCAAAATCACTAAGATCCAATCAAGTATAGTTCTAATCCACACTATGTCAGCCGTATAACAACATGTCACATGTGTGGATTCAATCTACACAATAAAATTTGCATTCTACACATTAGAATAGAAGGTATAAAGAGATATATGATAGAGATACATATAGAATCAAAGAAGGAAAGTTCTCCATACAAAATAAGAACATCAAGATCTATTCTCCACATAGGTACAACTATTTATAGCAGCAATTGTACTTGCCAAATATTTCCTTAAATGATATTTTCTAAATACTCACCAAAAAACCTAGTTGTACTTGACTAGATGCAATATATCTAAATCAACCAATAAGGATAGGTCTAAATTTGACCTTATCTCTACATGCTAAAAATAGAGAATTCACTATTTTAGAACTTTATTAATATAAAGAAAACCATCTCTGAGCTCAAATGTCATTTTGGCCTCAAAATTGCCAAATAAAATCAACCTAATTGGTTGATAGTTTTCACACTCCCTCTTCAACTAGTTTTAGCATAGATTTTGATAGTATTCCAAGATGAGTTCACTGCTTCATAAACAAGTCTTTTTCCAATGCTTTGGTGAAGATATCAGCTACACATTCCCTTGATGAGACATGTTGAAGCTCCACCTCCTTTGCCATGACTTGTTCTCTTACAAAATGATAAGCCAGTTCAATATGTTTGCTCATTGCTTGAAAAATAGGATTGTTTGCCAAACTTTGAGTTGAAAGTTTATCGCAAAAGATGACTGGAGTCTTTTTAAAATCCATCAATTCAAGATCCACTAATAATAGGGGATAATCTCTCCTAACTTAATCTACCAATAGAATAAGTTAGGTCCAGTCTTGTGATGGTTAGATATATGAGTGATTCAACTAAGCTTCCGATAGAGAGTAATCTCCTTGAAGGATCTTTCATTACCTCTTATAGTTAGCTTTACATTTGATTCCATGTGTGTATCAACAAACTTAGAATCATCCATATAGAATCTTTTGAGAATAGAATTAGCATATTTCTCTTGAAAAATAGAAGTAGTTTGAGAAGCCCTAATTACTTCTATTCATAAGATAAAGTGCAAATGACCAAGATCATATGCCTCAAATTCCTCCTTGAGTGCTATCTTGATGTCATCTATATCTTCATTATTGCGACCACCCAAAATAATGTCATCCACATAGATTAGAAGGATAATAACATCATTTTCATTCATCTACAATAATATGCTTGCTTAAGCCCATATAAATTCTTTTGAAGTAGACACACATGATTTGGCTTGCTTTGAGAAGTGTAGCCCTCGGGTTGCTCCATGTAAACCCCCTCTTCAAGATCTCCTTTCAATAATGCATTAGTAATATCCAACTGCCATAGATGACAAAAATCCAACAAGTTCACACATGTGGGATGGACAATAAATGTGTGAATGATCTTACTAAGTTTTGTGTTAGCACATAGATCAATTGAAGAGTGAAAATCAAAATCTATCTCTAGATTCTATGGCTAGATCACAATCTAGAATGATAATAACCAAACTATGATTGCTTTCACAAGTGTAAGGAAAGTACAAATAAATTGAAGTATGAGAGAAAGCCTCTTACTCAGGTTAGAGAGGGAATGGCAATTCAAGCTTATAATTACAAAATCCAAATTGACAAGAAGATAGCATCTATGCTTGATTCATCATCAAAATTAGTGAGGGATCTCACTTACATATATAGTGATGGTACTAGCTCATGGTAGAACAAGCCTCAAATGACATTTGTCTACTTCTAAGAGTAGTAACTACCAAAATATTGACACTGTACAAGTTTGCATGTAGATACATGCAGCTTTATCCACCTACTTTCTACATGTGTCATTGCTAGACTATAAATGTACAAATGTTCATGCATGTGCCAATACAAGTCTTAGTTTGCTTTGCATGTCACATTTCGAAAACTTAGACATCAAAGGTGCTGTCGCCCTTATAACGGCGGAAAGGAAAGGTTGAGGATGTAGACCTTCCCAAATGTGAAATCCTCCTAACAAATGATTAGATTTAGCAAAGATATGCAAAGAAATTATAATCCGCACAATTGTCCATAGATTTAATATTGTTATGTAGAAAATTTAGGACATTATAAGTGTCCATTAAAATTTATAGCTTCTCTTTATCTTTTGCTCACGATTAAGTCTTTTTGAGGTGAAGTCTATATGTGTGGGAGGTAGAGCACAAGCCTTGAAGTGTAAAGTCCCATGCTTGCAATTGGTTGGTGTAAACAATGATGTGGCTCTTGTTTTTCCTACTTGGACTTTTATGGGCATAATGCCCTGCTTTAAAAGCTGACAATCTTTAAAAAATTGTTGGATGTTAGAGGTATAATTTCCGTGAATTAGGTTTTCTAAGCACTGACTCAACAAGAGCGTAAACATAATATAACCTTGATCAACACAATCGACGTAAGGAGAGTTTCACCTCTTGAGTCCCTTTTATTTGAGATTGCAGCGGAGTGTCTAAACAGTCCTCCCAAAAAGAAAAAAAATAATAAATTATACAAATATCTCTATTGTCTTAGATCATTCTCACTCTCTCTTGATAGATTCTAAATAAAATAATGATTTAAATAAAAATGTTTTCTATCTCTGATGATATCTACTGATTATACACTACACACACACACACACACACACACACACACACAAAGTAATAGAATTTATTGTCTAATCAATTCTTGTAAACGATATCTTTAGCACTAAGTAGTGTTTACAAGAAGAGACTAATTTGATTAGTAGATTCTACACTATGAACTGTCAATTATGCATGCAGACAATGATTATCTACATACAATAGCATAATTGAACTGTGACATAGTCTATGTTGGATTTGTGGCAAAGAAAATATTCCATTATGAGTGGTACCATGATTATGGTCGATTCTATAGTTCCAGTTGAGTTCAAGTCAAAGTTGATGTCCATCGACAATGAGTCAATAGTCGATAGTCGATAACAGAGTGTCTAAACAGTCCTCCCAACAGCTCAATGGCTTTGCTAAGGCAATACTCCTTGAATTCGGTTGAGATATATTCTTTCCATTGTTTGACCTCAATGGTTTGATTCTTTTACCAATTTTGAGCTCTTGCATGCTCCTTGAATTGTTTGAAAAGGCCAAAAGCCTCTAATTTCTGCTTACTGAAATAAATAGTTGTTCTTCTCAAAAATTCATCGATAAAAGTAGTCAAGTACTTTGCACCAACCAAAGATAAGGTTTGCATTGGGCCACATATATATGCATGAACAACATCTAGAACATCTTTTGCTGCATGCTTATGACGACTTGATCTAAAGGGAATACTAGTATGCTTTTCCAACAATGTAGCTATGACAAACGGGGAGGCGGATTTTATTGTCTAGATAATCTAGATCAAGTACTAAGAAATGTCTAAACATGTTCGATACATATGTATGATTTAAGTGACCTAGCCTATAGTGCCAAAGTAATGCTTTATCTACTAAAATAGAAGTATTCAAGGCTTGATAATAATGCATAAGTCTATATAAGTATACATGTCTCTTTTTGAGTGCAAGGATCTTATTCGCCCTATCAACAATTCTACACTAATCATATTAAAATTTTACCCTACAACCTAAATCCGTAATTTTGTTTACTGATAATAGATTTGTTGAAATTTTAGGTACATACAAAATATTAGATAGTAAATTGAATTGATAATGTTGGAAGCTCAATCTTACAGTGCCTTTACCTTCGATAGTTTGAGTACTATCATTACCAAGATGAATGAATTTCTTTGTACTATAAGGTGTACATGATTGAAAATGTTCACAAGCATAAACAATCATTCTGTGTATTACGACTTTTAAACCACTTGGGCCGTTGAGTGGAATATTTTCATTCCAATGATCTCTTTGTTTCTCTCATGCACAATTATGATGGTTTCTCAGAGTGCCATTTATCTGTCTCAAGATCCTGTCTTCCATTCAAAGACAAAACACATGCCTCTGAAGTACCATCACATTCGAGATTTGATCTCGAAAGGAGAGCTCCAAGTTTAGGGTCACGCGAACACTAAGACATGAAGCGAAGCGAAACTCGAAGGTCGAATGATTCACAAAAGTCAAACATGCCTCTAGGACCAAAAGACACGACTAGACACGAAACGGAAAAAAAAACGAAATAAAATCTTTCGCGCTGCCAGATGGTAGCTCAACAGGCGTGGAGCTTTGAACTTCACGCTCAGCTGAAACAATTAGCAATAATAGAGAGTAACTAACTAGTTGATTAGCGTTAACTACTCTTGTAATTCTCTGTTTAGCTATCTTGTAAAGTCCATACAATGGAGATATAAACAATTTTTCTAGATCAACGGAGAAGAGTGCGAGAGTAGAGAAAAGAAAAGAGAAAAATAGAAATGAAATAGCTGTGCATGAAAGTCTGCCAACGAGCAGAACATAGCGAAAAGAGCAGAGTGTCATGCTGCCAACGAGCGAGACACTAATCATCTCGCTCTAAAAATCAAACAAATAATACAGTTGCTCTCTCTTGTGCATCTCCTTGTCTTCCGCTATCTTGATTGCTAGAATGGTTTTCGTTCTGTATCTGTAGTCGCGTGTCTAGGATCCTGCAAGCTTCCGCATAAGGAAATTTTAAAAGAAACAAAATCATTTGCGGTACAAATAAAACCCATTCGTGACAACTTAATTTTCTTTTGAGAGCTCCTATCCATTGTACATATTCTTCTCTCATAACAACCTACAGGAATGAATTATTATTTGAGACACTCTACACTTTTTAAATGCATACTTGAATAGTCTCCAAAAATACAAATAAATTCGAGACAAACTAAAGGATGACATGATTCGACCTCGATATTAAATATTTGAGTTCGAGGTAGAAACTTTCATCAAATCAAATCAAACAATCAACTATCGACTAAATGTTTAGTATCAACTATCGACTCACTATCAATTATTAACTATCGACTCATTCTCAACTATCGACATTGAATTTGACTCGATCTATTGAATTGGCCATAATCATGATACCACTCAAAATGGAGTATTTTCTCTATCTCAAATTTAAATATATTTCTACAGACTATTCAAATATGCATGTAACAATTGCAAACTGTCTCGAATAATAGTTCATTTTTGTAGGCTGTTATGAGAGAGGAATATGCACATTGGATAGGAGTTCTCAAAAGACAAAATTAGGTGAGTAGGAGTAAGACTAGACTCCAACATAAGCAACGATTAATTTGAAGCGGGAATTTCCTACCATGTTAAAGTACAGTACTTTGGACCTTGAATGAGTGCATGTGATGCCTCACAAGAGTGATTGATTGATTGATCACAAAAACAATGCAAACTAGACACAAAAATGAGATCTAGATTGGCAATTTAGCATAAATCAATCAAGAGCAACGTTTAATCATTAATCAAACTCAAAGTATAGCCCACACACATGTGGAATAGTACATAGTATGGCTTGTAGACTGAAAACAAAATGTAACTCACTTTGGTCTTGCTTAGATCCAAGAAACATCAAGTACATAGAGTAGAAACTCAAGTTTTGCCAATAAGCTCTCAAAAATTCTAAGTGTTTACTATGGAGAGTCTACTACATAGAAAAGTCTCTTCCTTTGTAAAGCTAGGTGAATTTCTAGCATGTAATAAGGAAGTTAACTTGGCTTTCTTGTCCTAATTTGCCAGCCTAGCCTCATTCCTAGAGTCATGCCAAGTAGGTGGCTAGTAGGTCAATCTCCACCACAAATCTCGGATTTAGATCCTATAAGTAGGAATCACTACCAAATTGACTTGACCTACTCTTTAGACTTGATCTAACCTACACTAGGATACGTTTTCCATGTGGCTCCGTGGCCTCACACATGTGGGACCCACTTATGTACATAATTTACATTATTTGACATAGCTAGATTTGCCAACATAGGCAATTTTTGACACTCCTCCTCAAATCTGGCTTTGAAAATTATGATACTTCTATCAATTACTCTCTGAAGATCTTATCTTAACAAATGAATCTTAGGAAAGGATTTAGTGAATATATCAACTAAGCAATTCGATGAAGACACATGTTGGAGCTTGATCTCTTTGGCTTGCACCCTCTCCCTCACAAAATGATGAGCAATCTCGATGTGCTGGTCCTTGCATGTAATGTAGGATTAGTAGTAAGTAATTGGGTTGATCGTTTGTCACAATAGATGGTAGGAATCTCCTCCTCCATGACAAGAAGCTCCATCAATAGCCTCTTGATCCATAAAACCTCCTTGCATATTGATGTCAAGGCCTTATACTCGGATTCTGCGGAAGATAAGGAAATTGTATATGGCTTTCTAGAAAGGCATGATACTATTCCATCACATAAGAAAGTAGCAAATGCACTTGTAGACTCTCGATCCACTTTGTCACCTGCAAAATCCAAGTCACTATAGGCTCTTAAGCCAAGATTAGTCCCATTGTACAATATGCCAAAATTCCTAGTTGATGAGATATATCTTAGGACTCTTTTGGCCATTTTCCAATGTGATACCAAAGGACTTTGTATGAATTGGCTTAATTTTCCAGCACTAGAACTAAGATTAGGTCTAGTTATAGTCAACTAGATTAAGGAGCTTATAAGCCTTATTATATAAAGTGATGTCCTCAAAGGATGCTTCATCACCATCAATAGATGCTTTTACATGTTGCTCCATTGGAGTCTCAATGCCTTTACAATTCTTCATTGCAAATCTATCTAGGATGGATGTAGCATATTTAGATTGACATACAAAACTAAAATCCATTAATCCTCTTATGACTTCTATTCCTAGAATGAAGTTCAATAGGCTACCATTTTAAACTCTTTAGATAAAGCAATCTTCACATCTCTTATTCCATCTAGATCATTTCCATTTAAAATAATGTCATGAACATACAATACAAGGATAATGATCTTTCCATCATGAAATCTTATGTACAATGATGGATCATAAGAAGTTAAAGCAAACTTGATAGAAATAAGACAAGGGTTTAGCCTAGAGTACCATGCTCTAGGTGCTTGCTTGAGTCCATAGAGACTCTTTTTTAGAAAACACACTTTTTTTCATACTCCTCGATGAAGCCCTTGGGTTGCGCGAGAAGGCAATTCAGCACAAAATCCAAGGGAAAGTGCAATCACGTAGCCTTCAACGGGGAAGTGCGATGATCAGGGGAGACTAAGGTTAATGATTGCCCCTCAACGAGCAAGATTCAACCAAACTCTCTTTGTTCCACAATGCAGCAGCCCGAACCAACACCAAACCCGGGAATAACCATTTTTCAAAGGCCAAATCCAGGGAATCCAAGCCCAAATAGGCCTCCAGTCCAGCAAGCACCAATGCTTACAATGACAAAGCCTTGTCCTCAATTTGTGAGATTGACTGTTGAGGAAAGTCTTCAGGTTATGGTGTACCACGAATAGCTGGATGGACAAGAAAGTCAAGCTAGCATGTCATATCTACCTTACAATTTGGGAGAGTCTATGACATTGGGACCAATTGCGCTGATCTATGAGAATCCATTTTATCAGCAAGATTTATCTTGGGATCCTCCGATGGAATGCCTTGACTACCCAATTGTCAATGAACAAGGTTATCTCGTATGGCGACTAGACCCTTATGGGTATTATTGAAAATTTGGCAAGTCCAGGTTCTTGCTGATCAACAATCAATAAAGCCTCAGGTTTTACAGAAGCGAATTCTATCCACGCTTTTACTGAAGCACCCATGTCCCAGCAATAAAAGAACCGACAACAACGCCCCTTCACGACAGTTGCAGCCTAGTGCTGAGGGACCGCGACACTACTTTGCGCCGTGGACCCTGTTGTGGGTATTTCCTACACAATAATAAACAAGTGGGTCCCACCACTTAAAATACTATTGGCCAAGCCTTAACTAGTGGGCCTCGCCACAGTACAGTGCACAGTAGAATAATAAGTACAAGGGCACTGGTGTCCTGCTTGTGTAAGCCCAACCCAATGAGCACAAGTAGCAAGTTGTAATTCCTAGGACTAAGAGACTAGGGGCTTAAAACTCTAAAATGACATTAGAGGCCCTAAGTCAAGTTGCAAATAAAAAAGCTAAAAGGGCCCAACTTAGAACTCACATGAATCATGTGAGTGCCCTTGTGCTTTCTTAGAACCACTAGATTTAAGTTGTGTTTATTTGAAGGGCTTGGATTAGAATCCTTGCCCAATGGAGTGGCCAATGAGAGTGAAGGAGGCTCATCTATAAAATCTATAAGAGGGAGCCATTTTCTTTGTATTGTATCTTCCATCTTCTTCTCAATAAAACTTTGTTGGTCTCACTTCTTCTTCTTCTTCTTCTTCTTCTCTCTCTCTCTCTCTCTCTCTCTCTCTCTCTCTCTCTCTCTCTCTCTCTCTCTCTCTCTCTCTCTCTCTCTCTCTCTCTCTCTCTCTCTCTCTCTCTCTCTCTCTCTCTCTCTCTCTCTCTCTCTCTCTCTCTCTCTCTCTCTACATTGGGATAGAATAGCTTTGGGTAGGCGCTTGAGCCCGCAAAGCCTTTCTCAACCTAGGCATTCTCTCTCCCCCCCTCTCCACTCTCTTTCTCCTCTCTCTCCTGTCCCTCTCTCTTCTTGCTATGCAAGTGAAGTCGAGGTTGCCACTCCCAACGACAGACCCCTATGCTACATCGACGACACAACATCCACTCCCACACACAATTTTCAACCGAGATTTTTGATTTCCATTTCAACCGAACCACCATCTTGACAAAGCCTTAGAGCTCAAAAAAAAAAGAAGGGCATGAACACCCCAAAAGAATACCAAAAACACAACTTATACCAATAGAGAGCCCTTTTTCTACTGAGTCTCCCCCTTGACTTACCTACTAGCCAAAAAAAAAAAAAAATCCTAAACAATAAAAAAACACCAAAAATCCATACAAACCACAAAAATACATGGCAGTACACAATGCACCACCATACTAATCCTGATCACAATGGACCACCATACTGATACCTGTGACCAGCTTTGGAAATCAGAGCTGGAGTTGCTCAATTGGCAACATCAACTACAGATGGAGAAACTCACCAACGAGTTTCAAACTACTCTGAAGTATGCCTCGTCAATTACAAACTGCCCAAGTACCTAATAGACAAAAAACCATCTGGTGCCCACACTGCCGGGCTATGCATCCTACTGATGCTTGTCCTTCATATCAGCCTATCCAAGCACATGCCATCCAAAAATATGAAATACAACCATCACAATTTGGACAGTCCACCAGAAAGTCCAAAACCACTAGCCATACAAGATCCTCACGACAACACCACATGAGCACCATAGCAACCAACAGTTAAACCTGCTGCTTAATCGAGAAGTTCCTTGAGAACTTCTACATTACCACGACATTTACTAGATCAATAATCAAACAAAGACGTTATATGAAATGAGTTATTGCAAGACGTAGAGGAGACCGAACATCCACTGGAGCAGCCACATTGTCGACAACAACATGTTGTGCTTGCTTTGTTAATGTGCCCTTGGAAACGAGGAAAAGAGATGATCCTAATTCTATTAAAGGGATCATGGTTGGATATGCATCCAACAAGAAAGCTTACAGAATACATGTTCCATCTACCTCAACTACAATTGAGAGTAGAGATGTTATATTCCATGAAGATCAAAAATACATTCTCGAGGAGGCCGATTCAAAGATTCTCACAAAGATATACCAATCATCACCCTTGAAGATTATCATAGAGAGATGGGGCCGAGAATTGAGGAGGAGTCACCTGGAATCTTTTCACCAAGGAGATCTCAAAGAGAAAGATCCGAGCCTAGAAGGCTTACCTATGAAGATAGAGGCAAGCAAGTGGAAATCAACTCCACTAATTGTGCTTATTTTATTTCTCATGAGGAGCCGAAGGACGTATATGATGCATTCAACTCGAAGGAATGGTACCTTGCCATGAAGGAGGAATATGATGCTTTGATGGCCAATAAGACATGGGACCTTGTGGATCTTCCATCCAACAAGCACATCATTGGTTGCAAGTGGGTTTTTCGAGTCAAGTATAATCAAGATGGCACAATCAACAAGTACAAGGCTAGGCTTTATGCTAAAGGTTTTGCTCAAGTTTATGGACTTGATTATGAGGATACCTTGGCCCCAGTTGCAAAGATGGTATCAATTAGAATCATAATTTCTCTTGCTTGTTTTTTCAACTGGCAAGTTCTTCAACTAGATGTCTCTAATGCATTTCTAAATGGGTATTTAGAAGAAGAGATCTATATGGATTAGCCTATTGGGTTCATCCATGATAAAGAAAAAGTTTGCTTGCTCTTCAAAAGTTTATATGGATTGAAGCAAGATCCAAGGTCATGGTATTCTTGACTTAACACCTTTCTTGAGTCACTAGGATTTAATATTAGTAACTATGATCCTTCCTTATATGTCAAGTTTTTTGATAAAGATATTGTCATTCTTCTTGTTTATGTTGATGATATCATTCTGACAGGAAGTAGTATTAAGTTAGTTGAGAAAACCAAGATTGCACTCGGAAAAGAGTTCAAGATGGAAGATCTTGGAAAAATTCACTAGATTCTAGGATTAGAGATTGACTTTCTTAAAGATAAAGCTTTTGTATGTCAATCCAAGTATGCTCTTTCAATGTTAAAGAAGTTCAATATGTTGAATTGTAAGAGTATAGAAACACCTATGGAGCAAAATGTAAAGGACTCTAACAAAGGTGATGAAAGATCCTTTGTGGACATCACAGCTCCTTAATTTGGCTCACAATAACTAGACCTGACATGAGCTTTATTGTTCATAAGTTGAGCCCTGCAGGCTATGCAAAATCCTACTATCTATCATTGGAAAATGGCCAAGAGAGTGATTAGATATATATCTTCAACTTTTGATTTTGGTTTATTGTATAAAAGTGAAGATCTTTCTATTATTGGTTATTCTGACTCGGATTTTGCAAGTGATAGAGCAGATTGAAAATCTACAAGTGCTTATGTTATATACCTTGGAGGAAACTTGATATCTTGGCTTTCCAAAAAGCAAGATATTGTATCACTCTCATCATGTGAAGCTGAGTACAAGGCACTCACTACAACAACAAAGGAAGTGCTTTGGATTAAGAGGTTACTAGTGGAACTAAAGATAATCTTGGAAGAAGATCTGCTTATGATCATGTGTGACAACATTTCAGCTCAAGCCCTCGCCAACAACCCGATATTCCATGCAAGGAGCAAGCATATCGAAGTTGCACATCACTTCGTGAGAGAGAAGCTCATTGGAGGGGAAATCAATTTGGAGCACATCGACACATCATCTTGTATAGCTGATATGCTCACCAAACCTTTGAGCAAAAGTTCCTTTATCAAGCATAGAGCCAATCTTGGAGTTATACCAAGATCCATGTTAAAAAAAAGAATAGATTATTTTTAGGAGGAGTGCTAAAATTGGAAAAACAATCCATATTGATTTCTTGGCTTGCTACAAATGTTGTACCATGTAAGTATGTAGCTCATAAATGCAAAATGCCAAGGTTGGCCTACATAGAACTCGAGCTACATGGTTATGTAATGTCTAGATTGAAGAATACAACTTGCATATAGTTTGTAGACATAGAATTGGCAAAGTCATACTTGTAGAATCTCGTGGCTATTCACATGCATAGTGATCCATAGTGACATGCAAGGCATGCACAAAGTGTAATGGACACATGCATGATGATTTTTACTTTGTTACTTAGAACTAGCACACTTGTAAAAAGTTGGTAGAAATTCATGCATGACAAGTGACAAATGTCACATAGACTCTAGAAGTCACTTCAGTTGTCATTTTGGAATGGATAGATGTGGTTCTACCTCGAGCTACCTCAAACTCCATTAATATGTGTAGCTCTCCTCAAAATCAATGATGAAGAACCAAAGTTTTGTAGCTACCTCATGCCATTTTGGATCTAAACTATTTTGCTTGTTATCTCTCCCTCTCTAACTCGTGTTGAAGCTAATGCTAATACACTGAAATCTTGTACTCTTAATCATTATTGATTAAATTGCTATCATATTCTGATGCTTAGCATGCTAGATTGTGGTTAAGCCATTTCTACTGAACTAGATCTTGCTAAACAATCTAGAATCAGGTTACTGTGCTAATCACAAAGCTTAATTAGATCCATCATACTTGTGGACATTCCCCACACGTGTGAATTCTGGAAATTTTGTCATTCAATACCTATTCAACAATCTATAGAACATCAAATTTGGATCATTCTTCGAGAAGTAGCACTCAAACAAAAAGGGCTAATTTCACACGTGTGAGCTCTCTGTCTGTACAGAGCTTAGTTGAAGCAAATCAGGCTTGATTTGATCCACTTATGATCCACATATGTCTTGTTTGTCAGCAAATTTGGATTTCTCTCCCAAATTCGAGTTCCTGCAAGCAAAAGCATTGTTGTTTTGATGTATACACCCTCACCTCTTCAAAGCATGAAGCTCTGATACCATGTGAAGTTTTTAGCACGTGCGGACTTCACCACACGCCTTACAGGATCTTATTGAGGTGTTGTGATTGCACAAGATTGATCAAAGAATAGATTACTTGAAAAATCTTAGGCAAGAGCACAATGACATACATCAGACTGGAAAAACTCAACAGTAGAAAACTCAAGTAGAGAGAGAATGAGTCCAAAACACCAAAATCTCAATATTTACAATATGGCAAAACATGCCAAGGTTTCTCTACATCAAAGTGGCTCGAGTTCCTAACAGTGGAGTTGCATGAGATGTCCTACAGTGGAGTTGCATGGAAAGTCCACTTAACTGAGTTAACTCAACTACCAAGGATCCACATGCGTAACTGCATGCATGGATATTGCATGTACTGCATGTCACCTCTCAAATTTTCCTAGACATGTGTAGATCATAAAAATCACTTTGCATGTTGCATGCACTGATTGCATGTGGCTTGCATGCACACTAAATGACATTGCATGTAAACTGAACTTTTGCATGACATCAAATTTGAACCTACTGAACTCAAACTTGACCTATTCTAGAAGGCTATGTGTTCACATACCTTTGTGTACAATAAAGTTTACAAATGGAAATAACATGGTCATGTCCCCAAAACTCAATATAGGAAGATAATCTTAGATTAATCTTCACAGAATCTTGTCACTTATGGATAATAACTCAATATTCAAGATTTGTTCCTAAGAACATAATCTTGGGTTGTTTCATTACTTCCTTTCATGCTTTGAAGTATTTGGTTTCTTAGCATGAGTATTCTTGAAGTATTTCTGCATCCATAAATAGATTGTAGTGAATCCCATGCTTCTTTCGATGTGTTACAAGATGAGATCTCTTTCAACAAGTCATTACTTACATTCATTATCAAGCAACGTAATGACAACCTAGATCTCTTCTTGTACTTTACTAAATCTTGAGCTACTTGAGGTTCTTCTTCCACACCAAGAACAATGTCATACAAATCTTGAAGTATCTAACAATGACTCCATTCGAACTTTCCAAATGGCATAATTAGTTGATGAAAGTCTTTCACTAGCTTCAAGTAAGAAGCCACCCATTGATGCCATTATTAGTGTAAATGCACTTGAACCTTAGATGGTTTCACTTAGAGATCTGAACCTATAGTGTCTTCTGGAAATCAACAAGCTTATAGACTCGATCCTACCACTCTAGAACAAATCTTGAATGATGGATCTATATATTGCAGTCTCAACTCTGCAAATTCACTCCTTGTTATAGCACTCTTTCTCTCTCAACTTCAAAGTACACTCAAAAGAACAGAGAATCAACTTCAATGTACTGTAAACAAGCTTTAATCCACCTATATGATTGATCTAAACTGAGAACGAATCAATGGAATAGAAACAATGCAAGTGAAAGCTTGAAAAATGCACTAGATTGACTCAAAATTGGGTGTATGAAACTCAAAATGCACCAAACTGAATTTTACTGTCCAAAACAAGTTTTGTATGGCCCCACACATGTGGAAAGTACACCTACATCCCACAGCAAGATTTGGTACAAATATAATGGCTCTAGCTATCTATTCAAACTTGCTACCTCAATACTAGCTTGTTTCCAAAAACTTGCCAATTTGGGTATAGTTTGGATCAATGTCTTTAATGCACTTGTACTTGGCTCTTATCAAATTGAGTCAATACATGCAAAGTCCACTAATATGTCATTGGAAGAGTGCCCAAAGAGTGTTAAGGTACATCTTGGCTACTAGAAACTTTGGCATAGTGTATCAAGGGACTAATCTTTGTTTGAGAGCACACTTGGACTCAGACTTTGTAGGTGACAAAGTGGACAGAAGATCCACAAGTGCCTTTGCTACATTCCTATGTGGAGGAGTCATATCTTGGCTTTCCAAAAAGCAAGATACCATCTCTCTTTCATCAATCGAATCCGAGTATAAAGCTATGACAACAACAACAAAGGAGATCCTATGCCTAAGAAGACTTTTGGAGGAACTTCAAGTGATCAAGGCTGAAGACATTCCATGCATTTATTGTGACAATCAAGTAGCCCAACAAGTTGCCAACAATCCAATCTTCCATGCTCAAACCAAGCACATTGAGATTTCACATCACTTTGTGAGAGAGACTTTATAATTATTGAAACAACCAAGAGAATTCTAACCTGTAAAAGAATTAAGTTCTTTTTACCAAGTCTGGAACGTACAAGCAAAGGAGATCAAGCTCATCCATATTTCATATTCAGATTGTGTTGCTGATATACTTACTAAACCATTGGCAAAGGATCCATTTGTGAAGTTAAGATTAGCACTTGGAGTTGTAGATAGATGTATGCTAGATTAACCAAGCTAGATTTTGAGGAGGAGTGTGAAAATGTCAAAATCATGCTTGATCTAGTCCAAATTCATGTACATAGCATGATTACACATGTGTGGATCCTGTTCCCACGTGTGAATTGACTGCATTTATCATTTAGATTAATCATCTAGTATGTACATATCATTTAATTAGAATTCTATTGGCTAAAAGTTTTTTTAGCTATATGCCACTTGACACCTTTCTATTGGTAGAAGGTGCAATATCTTGAGGTCAGGATTGATCTCCCACTTGTAGAGGTTTGCTCACACATGTGGAAAGATTATTAGAGATTGAGTTTAGACTTGTAGAATATTTTTATCTAGGTTTCTATAATGTAGGAAATCACCCAAAGTCAAGGAGGTGCCTTAAATCATGGAAGTCATGGACCACGTGCCAAGTTTGATGTGATTGATGGATCCTTAGGTGAATAGGCACTCTCACATGTGCCACATCAGTGACTCAGCGCTGACATGTCCTTCATGTATATATAGTGCCTCATTTGGCCATAATTAACATGGAAGCTAAATCTTGATTTTGGAGCAATCACATGTGTGAAACTAGCAAGTACAAGTTTTGATCAATAATGATTGTTCTTGTTAGATTTCTTCATATAGATGTGATCTAAATGATATCTGGTTGATCTAATCTAACACCCAATCAAACTTGTGGATCTAATTTAGATCCATTCTTGGTCCTTTTTGCTATACTTTGACAATAAATACATTTTGTTATAATATTGAATGCAATAAAGGATAGATTGATTCAGCATGAAATAGATGATGATGAGCACAAGACAAATGCGGATAGAAACCACATACTCTAAGCTATCTCTGAGTAACTGAAAATCTCTATTTGAATTTGCACTTCCGCTGATAAGCAGTAAGTGCTAATAGCAAAACTCTATATGAAATCTAAAGAACTGAGCTAGAATGCCCAAGAGTGTTCAAGCTTGAAAGCTTGAGAGAGCTGCTACTTGATTGAATATAATAAAAGTATGATCAACTATTTATACTGAGAAAAAATGCGACAAGTCTAGTAGGACAACTAATTAGGTCGTAGATCTTAATGGCCAATTGGCCATCATGAGATAGCATCCATCCAATTAGTACTTCTTGGAAATTGAGCGATTTTTGAGTATTTTTGCAGACTGTGTAGAAAGATGCATGTCTAGCAGGGAACAACACCTCATAGAAGTGGTTAACCTCTCTCACATCACAGACAAGTATTATGCTTAACCAATAATTAGGACAATAACTGCCATTCCCATCAATGTTCTTGAACATTCAGATTAACAAGAGGATTATAAGCAAAAAAAATGTTAATCCTCACATCCATTCACTAGAATCATGTTCTTAGTTATTAACAGTCCATAAAAATTGGATAAGTTGATTTGCCTTCAATCTACCTATGAACAAAACTAGAAAACACGATTTAGAACATAGTGGGTCCCATCAAGCACAATCATGCCAACGATACTTGACCACCTAGGATAGTGATGTGTGACACCCAGACATATTGATAACGCTAGACCTACGTCATGCCCCTTGCGAGGCCATCAATGAAGGGCGTACCATTATGGTACATAACAACAATGGCCTAGATGTACAATTTAAGTATGGAGTTTGTTCCATCCTTAAGAATGATGAATGCATAGCAAAGGGATTTAAACAAGGTAAATTGTCTAAAGTAGATGCTAATGCTTCAATGGAGAGTGTGAACTCGGCAAAGGTGGAGATCCCAAATGTGGAGCTATGGCAAAAAAGGTTGGGCCACCCCAACTTCAAAGCTATGGAATCCATGTGTGCAAAGGAGCTTGCACTCGACCTCCCCAAGAGCTTGGCAAAATATGGAAAGCATTGTGAGGCTTGTAGCCTCTCAAAGGCTCATAAGCTTCCACACTCAAGATCACTGCTCTTGAAATCATACATTCATATGTACATAGCTTCTCCCAAGCATCTAATGGTGTGCTAAGTACTATGTAACCTTCATTGATGATCATTCTAGATATGTTTGGATTTACCTATTGTCTTGTAAGTCTATGGTTTTTTATTGATTTGTAAAGTTCAAAACTCTAGTTGGAAATCAACTTAGTACCAAGATCAAGGTATTAAAAAGTGATAATAGAGGAGAGTATATCTCCAAAATGTTGATAGAGTAGTTTTAATGGCATTAAGAGGGAGTTATCTTGTCCTTATACCTCTCAACAAAATGGAGTGGCCAAGAGGAAAAATAGATATCTTTGTGAGTGTGCTAAAGCCTTAAGGCTAGATGCTTCTCTCCCAAAACCATTTTTGGGTGAGGCAATCACTTGTGCTAACTTCTTATGCAATAGATTGCCCAACCGAGCCATTAGAGGAATCACACCATATGAAGCTCTATTTGGAGAAAAGCCAAATCTCAAGGATCTAAAGATATTTGGATCCACATGCTTATGTACACCAATCCTTGGATACAAGGAAGAAGGATGATGCAAGTTCCATCAAAGGCATCTTTGTGGGATATGGTGAGAATAGCAAAGAGTATAGAATCTTCAATCCCATCACTACAAAAGTCATAATGAGTAGGGATGTTATTTTTGGATGAAGAACATGCTTGTAAAGAGGATGATAATTCTACTAATCATCTTGATGTCAAAGACCATACTAGGATGGAGGAGGAGCTTCAAAGCGATCAAGAGCTTGAGGATCCACCTGAAGATCCAAGGACTCCAAGAAGATCCACAAGAGCAAGGGCCGAGCCATTGAGGCTCACTTATGATGGAAAAAGTGATCAAAGGGAAGGTACTTCATATTTTACCTCATACACTTTCCTTACTTCAATGCTTGATGAACCAACTTCTTATGAAGATGCTTGTAAATCAAAAAGTTGGATGAATGCTATGCAAGTGGAGTATGACGCTCTCATGGAGAATCATACTTGGGATCTTGTTGATCTTCCTCAAGGGAAGAAACCAGATCATTAGCCTTGCTACTACTTTCAATTGGCAGCTATTTCAACTTGATGTTACAAATGCCTTCCTCAATTGCTACTCAGAGGAAGAGATCTACATGAGGCAACCCGAGGGCTTCATCAAAGAGGAGTATGAAAAAAAAGTGTGTTTTTTGAAAAAGAGTCTCTGTGGACTCAAGCAAGCACCTAGAGCATGGTACTTTAGGCTAAACCCTTTCCTTATCTCCATCAAGTTTGTTTTAACTTCTTATGATCCATCATTGTACATAAGATTTCATGATGGAAAGATCATTATCCTTGTACTGTATGTTGATGACATTATTTTAAGTGGAAATGATCTAGATGGAATAAGAAATGTAAAGATTGCTTTATATAAAGAGTTTAAAATGGTAGCCTATTGAACTTCATTCTAGGAATAGAAGTCATAAGAGGATTGGATTTTAGTTTTATATGTCAATATAAATATGTTACATCTTTTTGGAGACTATTCAAGTATGCATGTAAAAAGTGTAGAGTGTCTCGAATAATAATTCATTCCTGTAGGCTGTTATGAGAGAGGAATGTGTACAATGGATAGGAGTTCTCAAAAGACAATTAAGTGAGTATGAGTAAGATTAAACTCCAATAGTCCCCCATAAGCTTATTGCTAGGAACCTGAATGAAATTCAACATACTAACTAAGGTAGCATGCTTTTCTTTAGACAATTATTTTGTCAATATCTTTTCCAACATACTATTGATATGATAGTAAATTAATTTGACTTCCTTATTCAAAATCTTCTCTCTTAGAAAATGAAATTGAACTTCAATATGTGTAGTTCTAGAGTGAGTTTGTAGATTCAGTGAAAGTGCTATGCAGCTTTGGGTATTGCTGAAATCCATTATTTCTCCACACAATTATATGTAACAAAGATAATGTCATTTGTCCCCTTGTCAAATATATCTCTAAATGGTAGTTTTCATGTACTTACCAAAAAATCTAGGATCAACATACAAAGTTGCCAATCACTCTTATTGATCTTTTGTAGATCAAATTGAGTCCTATTTTTTGATTTTTGATAATTAGGAGGGACGCAACTCTTTGATTGATCAAATGAAATGTGAGAACCTAAAATACAAAGGATTTGGCCCTTTTATAGTTGGGTCCAAATGAGTTGAAGTGGCAACTTTCTATTGGCTCATTTCTAAATTTGATAGTCTAAGCTAACTTGCTTTTCTTTATTTTGGCAAGTAGCTTGACTTTACAATGTTTTTGTATTTCCTATTGAGCCACGCCACATAATTTCCCTACTGTGCTTCAAGGCATGTTTAAACAAAATTAAATGTAACTCTATTTCATGCTTCAAGGCGTATTCCTTTATCATTATCATCTTATATGTTGATGACACACTATATTTTCACAACAGTGTCAACCTTGTCAAGGATGCTAAACAAATTTTTTCTGAATTCCACATGATAGATCTGAATGAAGCTCACTGTTGTCTAGGAATTCAAATCCACAAAGATAGAGCAAAATGGCTGATTTACATTACTCGGCAAAGGTATTCTCACAATACCCTTAGTACATACAATTTGACTAATAACAAAGAAGCTCACTCACCAATGGACCTAGGCTTGTGATTGTTGAAGGACCAATGTCCTCAAATAGAAAGGAGCAAATGAGAGAGTATTCGTCTTAGTCGATACTTGGATCTCTCATGTATGCAATGGTCTGTACTAGACTTGACATCTCTTTTGCAGTCAGTTCTCTAAGCCAATTCATGCCAAATCCTAACATGATCCATTGGAAGGCTCTAATTTGAGTCATGAGATACATTTGAGCTACAACGAACCTATGCATCTACTATGGGGAGGTCGACAATGACAATTTCTACCAACTCAGTGGATATATAGATGAAAGCTGGGGAAGAGATGTAGATACTCGTAAATCCACATCTGGATTTACATTCTTCTTCAATGGTGGTCCTATCGCCTAGAATAGTCATAAGCAAACCTCTCTCACTTTCTCAAAGATAGTATATCTTTACTTCACAAGCTATTAAAGAAGTAGTTTGGTTGAAGAATTTACTATCAAATATTAGTTTGAATCAGTACACTTTGACAAACATATTATTGATTATTAGAGTGCCATTGCCTTATCGACCAGCCCTAGATTTTATTTTAGTTGTAATAACATCGAAATTCAATATTACTATTTAGGGTAAGATCCTCGACAGAGGTAAGCTTAACGTACTGTCGAACGCAGACATGATACTCGATGTCTTTACAAAGGCATCGAGTATTGATGCACACAACAGATTCTGTACATCAATGTCTCTATGCCATTATGTATATATCTACACAAATGTACATTACAATAGATGAAAATGTTGATAATGCAGACGAGTCTTGCGACTCACTACCATGATATGATTCGATATACGTAGTGCATGCATCGAGGAATCTACCTAGCCCATAATTCCCTCCATTCGGTTCCTGACACTTATTTTGTATGGAGAACTTTCTTTCTTTGATTCTATATCTATCTCTATCATATTTCACTTGATAACTTATATTGTAATGTGTAGAATGCAAATTTCCTTGTGCAGATTGAATCCACACATCTGACATGTTGTTGTAGGGCTACTGTAGTATGGATTAGAATATTACTTGATTGGATCTTAGTAATTTTGTTGAGTTATGCATGTATTTTGATGATCTATCATGTTAGATGCATGTTTTCTACATTGTTGATGCAAAGAGATGTGCACCCAAATTTAGCTAATAATCAAGTGATTCATTTTTAGAAAATTTGAATCTGATTTTTTCACATGGTATTAGAGCAAATTGCAGGCTAAAGTTGATGGTAGTGCCAAATTTAGTGGAGTATTTGAGGGTGCCATAAATTCTATTGAGAGTTTGAGTTTGGTCAAACCAAGCATTTTTAAGTGTAGAAAGTGGATCTTTGTGATCCTAAGCTCATATTAGGTCAAATTACTTCAAGTAGGTTGATTTATGTTTCTATTTGCTAGATATTGGAGACAAAAATTGCACATGGTAGTGGAAGTAGCATTCTATTAGAATTCATAGCAAGTTTCTAGTTTTTGCATATAGCTTTTGATTTGTTCAATACCATGTGTTTTTTATGGAATCTTCAAAAATTGGATAGTATCTCTTGTGTCAAAGGTTTTGATATTTTCATGAATTTTTTTCAAGTTTATTTGACTTCAAAAATTCATTCTATCATAGTTTGATATCGTGTGATCGCGGTTCAATCAATTCTATTGGCTAGTTTTACTAGTTTTGTGAGAGAAATAATAGATAGGTTCCATATCTTTGTGATTTCTACTTGATATCATTTGTTGAGATTCAAGAGAGTGATAGGTGCATTGGAATAGGTTTGAAGAAGAAGATCGATCATTACAACTACAAATGGAGGTTTCATGTTGGAGAGCAATGATAGGGTAACCTCAAGCAATTATTCAACTTGGAAGGTAAGGATAGAGTCCTTACTCGAGATGAATGATTTGATGGATGTTGTTGTAGGTGTGGAGGAGAGATGTAAAGAACCTCAAGAACAATTGAGGTATGATAGGAGGGCAAATAAATCTCTTCATATTATCAAGATGAATGTGACTAACGAACTTCTCAAGGAAGTTGGTAAGTGCACTTCATCTAGTGAAGCTTGGAAAACCTAGAAGAAAGTCTTCTAATCCAAGTCTACATTAAGGGTCTTAACCCTTAGGAGGCAAATCTTTCAAAGTATTCAAAAGAAGGATGAAAGTGTTCATGCTTTTGTTTTGAAAGTTAAAGCATTGAATGATGAATTAACATGTATTGGTGAAAGCATTAAGGATGTTGAGCTTGTGCAAGTTGTTCTTAATGGGGCTTATTGGATGAACATCCTAACTTAGTGCAAAGCTTTGCTATTCAAAAGACATTGCCAATTATGGAGGACTTGCAAGAGGCCTTGGGGGCTGAAGATTTTAGATCCAAGCGAGGGGAGGATCAACTTCTACATCTCATGGAGGAGAGGAGGAAGCTATGTTCTCAAAAGGCAAGTTCAAGGGCAAAAGCAAAGGAAAATGGTCTAAAGGGCAAGATCGAGGTGAGCCATCTTCTTTTGTTTGTAAGACGAAGTATAGATCAAAGCTTAAATGTTTCTATTGTCGAGTCAAATGGAATTTTTCTAGTGATTGAAGAAGAAGAAAAATCAAGGTAATTTAACTCTAGATGAGGATGGTGTTGATGAACAAAATTAAAATGATTCTTTTGATATGTCTTCATGCTTGTTGACCAATGGAGGAGATATTGATCCTTGGTGGATTGATAGTGGAGCAAGCTCACATATGACATCTCACAAAGAGTATCTCTCTTTATTGATGGCATTTTAAGGTGACAAGAAAGTTATTTACATAGCCAATGATGGTGAGTGTGCAATCAAAGAGATTGACACAATTCCTATTTTCCTCTCTACTAATAGGAATGCGAATTTGAAGAATGTTTTGTTCATTCCATCAATAACTACAAATCTTCTTAGTGTGAGTCAAATGCTTGACAAAGGTCTTAAAGTGGAGTTTGATGGTGTTGCTTGGTTGATCAGAAAGGGAGGGATTGTGATTGCAAAAGGGAAAAGACAAGGTAAATTGTTTAAACTTGATGTTTGTGTTGTTGCTGGCACATACAACTTGAATTGGATTTTACCAGCTTGAAGAATAATTTTTATCGGTTTGCTTGGATAATCTAAGATTGAATAACTTCTTAAAACTCAAGTTTTACTTATCCAAGCCACCATTGCACAACATTCAACTCCTAGGTGTATGCCATCAATTGAGATTGTGATTAGATAACATTGTTTGACACCTTCATACATTTAGGATGTTGCCTTTGAACGAAAACACTATATCAAAATGTTGCACCAATATGTGTTGCCAAATTTTCGTTTGTGGTAAAAGGATATTTTATTGGTTGAGAGAGAGAGAGAGAGAGAGAGAGAGAGAGAGAGAGAGAGAGAGAGAGAGAGAGAGAGAGAGAGAGAGAGAGAGAGAGAGAGAGAGAGAGAGAGAGAGAGAGAGAGAGAGAGAGAGAGAGAGAGAGACTTCCAAGTTGTCGAAGCAAAAGCATATTTTAGGCTTAGTAGCAATTATGCTACCATACAGGTATTGTTGAGTTCAGCTTAAGATCCTAGTTGCCGAATGTTATGAGAGGTCTGAGGACTGGGGGTTCCCCTTAATATTGACACTTGAGGCATCATGCTCAACCCACGAACAATAATAGCCCAATCACATCATAATATTATATGTTTAAGAACGGGAGGAGTGGACTTAGGATAGAGATATTCTATATATACTATAATGGAGAGTAATAACAGTCCGTACGTCATGTCAAGTTCAATGCTCTCTCTCTATATGACATAAACAACCAACAATATATCACATAATTCATTCATGTATAGATGAATTGATCTCATGGTCCTGACTGCTTGTTGCATCCTTGGGTAACACATAATTTGCTTGCTTATATATATATGTATATATATATATATATATATATATATATATATATACAGACATTAATCTACTCAAGGTAAAACTAATTTTGAAAGTCAATCTTCGGAGAGCAATTTTATCTTTGTTCAAAACGCGTGAGAATGTTAGCAGTGATGGAGAAAACGAGTTTTTTGCCTTTTGATTGGGCCACGTTTCCCCTAAAGTTTATTTGAAGGGCATTTGAAAATGACATGTGACTTTAGAAATTTCTAGAGAGAGAACATGTGACTTTAGAAATTCATAGAAAAAGAAGTTTTTAGAAAGAGAGAAAGCTATAAAAGGGCAAGAGAGAGAATGAGAGGGTTGCATAGGAGACGAGAGAGAGAGGCTATGTTTTTTAATCTTTTAGGGTTTTTTAGGGTTTTTTTTAGGTTTTATAGGAAAAATAGTAATAATGTAAGTTGAGAGAGACTCATTCCTTGGAGACAAATATGCTTAATTCCATCTTCAAAATCAAATGTATACAACAGATCAGCCAGGAATTTATTAACCCAAAAGAAGCTGGCTGCCAGTAGAGGAAACAAAGGGATACGCAGCAAATTGAATCACTGCCTTGTGCTTCAAAATTCTCTGAGTTTACAAGTGCACCGTATTTGTGCTTATTATGAAGTGGCTAACTAACTATCCATAACAAGTAATCGCATTGCAGGTGGCTTGGATTGATGAAGTCTACGAGAAAATGGTTTTCAGGCGATCTACCGTCTTCTGGTCCAAGAAAAATGTTTTCTGTAGCACTTCATCCTTGATGTTGGAGCCGAACATGGAATTGGCAATGAGCTGGAAACCAGCGTGCTGGCTGTTCAAAGAAACCACGGCTTGAGCAGGCGCATCTCCTACGTTGAGCTGAAAGTGAATGAGGCCTCTTGGAAAGATCATCACATCACCCTTGTTGATGACCTTGGCAAATAGTTGGTTATCGGCCGTGACAAATCCTGCATACAAACTTCCCTCTAGAACATAAATGATCTCGGATCCCCGGGGGTGGGTGTGAGGCGGGATGAGTCCGCCCTTTGCAAAATCAAGCCTGGCAATGGAGATTCCCAGGGAGTTTAAGCCTGGAAAGTTACCCACGAAACCAAAGACAGCGCTTGCTCCGAAGCTGTTGTTAGTTTGCGGAGGAACTGTTAAGCCATAAAAAACAAAATCATCTGTGGTGACTGCAGCTGGTTTTTTGCAAGGGTAGCCGTTGAGGTACAAATCCTTGGTAAGGTCAGCAACACAAAAGTCCATCAAAGGATCCGCATCGGCGGCATTGACGTTGAGCGGTGCTAATTGTAATAGGAGTACAACAGGGTATAGCAGGAGCCCTGCAAGGATGGTGGAGGAAACAGAGGCTTTCATTCTATCTAAATTGAGCTCTGCCAGATGGAAGTTGAGTGGAGAGAGAGCTTATCCCTGGGAAATACTTAAATCGAACTGAAGTTACTTGCCCTGCCGCTGAGCAATGAATGAGCCGAGAGAGATTGCTGCGTGATGAGCTGAGTGAATTAGTCTGGCAATGGAAAGATATTATAGTGGTGCAGATGGATGGGATGCTAGTTTCGTGATGCGCAAGAAAAGCCCGTGCACAGTGGATGAGAGACAAGAAAGCTGGCATAAGGAACGCCATTGCTGCGAAGCGGAGAGGTGGATGCAGTTTCGTGAGCGAAGCAAACACTGAGCTAGTTTAATTATTCTTCTTTCAATGATCAGCGAGGAAACACAACGCGGGGCCGGGTAGCGTGCAGCGAGTTGGGGAAGGCAGTAAGAGTATTTAGTAGTGTATGGACTATGTCTCGACATCTCGACTGTGTATGTGTGTGTGTGTGTCATTGCGTTGCATTCACAAATTTCAGGGAACACAATGTCTTCGAGAAAGAAGGAGAAGTGCTTTCTGGGAAAATCTCTGACCAAAAAATGTCAAATGATGTTTGTTGACTTAAAAACGGTAATCCTCCATGCATTCCACTTGACGAGGTTACCGAATTTCTTTTGAAAAAATTAAAAAAAAATGATTTTAGATTTAACAAATATATGCAAAGAAATTATAATCCACACAATTGTACATAAATTTAATATTGTTATGTAAAAAATTTAGGACATTATAAGTGTACATTAAATTTTATAGCTTCTCTTTTATCTTTTGCTCACAATTAAGTCTTGAGATGAAGGCGTGGGAGGTAGAGCACAAGACTTGAAGTGTAAAGTCCCATGCTTGGGTGGTGTAAATAATGATGTGGCTCTTGTTTTTTTTTCCTACTTGGACTTTTATGGGCATAATGCCCTGCCTTAAAAGCTCACAATCTTTAAAAAAATGCTGGATGTTATAGGTATTTTCGTGAATTAGGTTTTCTAAGCACTGACTCAACAAGAGCATAGACATAATATAACCTTGACCAACACAATGGACGTAAGGAGAGTTTCACCTCTTGAGTCCCTTTTAGTTTGAAATATTGTAATGAAATTGAACTGCCCTTGACACTTCATGCTCCTTCCATCACTTCAAATCCTTCTTAAGTATATCTGGTGGTGGGATCTCATCCAACGGCCTCAGTCACTTTTACTCTCATGCAAACTACCTCGTTGATCTCTGATGGCCCACAATTTGGCGATTTTGCATCCTTTTGTGAGTTGAATCCCACTCTTACAAATACTGGACACTTGTAGGCACTAGGCACACACCCATGTTCATGACATGCTACCTTCCTCACCAGTTGCTAAAGCTTCTTCCATCCTAGCTATGGATGAAACCCTGATGGTGGCTTAAGGAGACATGAACCTATCCACTTGTCTCTTCATGACAATGTATGGCCCTTTGGTAGCTTGGTATGCTAAGCTTAACACTTTTCTACTTTCCTAGAATTTCATTATGAGTGAACATGATCATTCACTTAATTATAGATTTGTTGGAGATTATGTTACTATCCTTCTAATCTATGTGGATGATATCATTTTGAGTGGAGGCAACAAGCAAGATGTAGATGACCTCAAGATAGCACTCAAGAAGGAATTTGATGTACATGATCTTGGTCATTTGCACTACATCTTAGGAATAGAGGTAATTATGACTTCTCAAACTACCTTTATTTGTCAAGATAAGTATGCAAATTCTATTCTTAATAGATTTCATATGGAAAATGCAAAATCTATTGATACACCTATGGAATCAAATGTAAAGCTCACTATAAGAGGTAATGAAAGGTCCTTCGAGGACATAACTATCTATAGGAGGCTAGTTGGTTCACTCATATATCTAACCATCACAAGACGTATTCTAAGTTATTGCGTTGGTAGGTCGATTCATGCATGATCCTATTGTGGAGCATTGGAAGCTAGGCAAGAGAGTATTGAGGTACATCTCGGGTTCTGAGATTTTGGCATTGTTTATAGGGGATCATCTCCTAACTTGTTTGGATTTTTGGATTCGAACTTTGTAGGAGATCTAATGGATAGGAAATCCATAAGTGAACATGACATTTTTATAGGTGATGGAGCTATCTCATGGATGTCAAAGAAACAAGCAACCATTTCTCTATCATCAATCAAAGCCGAGCACAAAGCCTTGACTTCATGCACCAAGGAGATTCTATGGATCAAAAGGATGACATTGGATCTGGACTTGATGGATTTTTATGTCACGAAAGTGAAACTGTTTCTTTTTCGTATTCTACGAGTTGGACACATATACACCGGATGCCATACTCGTGGGGCCTTCAGGGCCTTCACTTTCCAAAAATGAATATTAATTTGTAAGGTAACTCTATCTCGTGCATTCTTGTATTCCACTAAAATGCTTCTTGAATCCTGTGTTCCCCAACCCCCACATACTTACAACTTGATTTTGGATTTTACCAGCTTGAAGAATAATTTTTATTGGTTTGATTGGATAATCTAAGATTGAATAAATCTCCTAGTTATAGCTTCTTAAAACTCAAATCAAGTTTTCCTTATCCAAGCCCCCATTGCACCTAGGTGTATGCCATCAGTTTGAGATTGTGATTAGACAACATTGTTTGACACCTTCATTCATTTAGGATGTTGTCTTTGAATGAAAACACTATATCAAAATGTTGCTCCAATATGTGTTGTCAAATTTTCATTTGTGGTAAAAGGATATTTTATTGGTTGTGTGTGTGTGTGTGTGTGTGTGTGTGAGAGAGAGAGAGAGAGAGAGAGAGAGAGAGAGAGAGAGAGAGAGCGAGAGAGAGAGAGTTCCAAGTTGTCGAAGCAAAAGCATATTTTAGGCTTAGTAGCAATTATGCTATCATACACATATTGTTGCGTTCACTTAAGATGCTAGTTGCTGAATGTTATGAGAGGTTTGAGGATTGGGGGTTCCCTTAATATTTACCCTTAAGGCATCATGCTCAACCCACGAACAATGATAGCATCATAATATTATATGTTTAAGAACGGGACGAGTGGACCTAGGATAGAGATATTCTATATACTATAATGGAGAGTCATAACAGTCCATACGTCATGTCAAGTTCAATGAGGCTCTCTATATGACATAAACAACAAACAATATATCACATCATTCATTCGTGTATAGATAAATTCTCATGGTCCTTGTTGCATCCATGGGTAAGACAGAACTTGCTTGCTTATATATATATATATAGTAGTTAATCTACTCAGGGTTAAACTAATTTTGAAAGTCAGTCTTGGGAGAGCAATTTTATCTTTGTTCAAATTAACGCGTGAGAAACTCATTCCGTGGAGACAAATATGCTTAATTCTACCAACAAAATCAAATGTATACAACAGAGCCAGGAATTTATTAACCCAAAAGAAGCTGGTAGCCATTAGAGGAAAGAAAGGGATACACAGCAAATTGCCATCATCCATGTGCTTCGAAATTAGTCCGAGTATACAGCTGCACCGTAATTGTGCTTATTATGAAGCAACTAACAAATAATCGCATTGCGGGTGGCTTGGATTGATGAAGTCTACGAGAAAATGGTTTTCAGGCGATCTACCGTCTTCTGGTCCAAGAAAAATGTTTTCTGTAGCACTTCATCCTTGATGTTGGAGCCGAACATGGAATTGGCAATGAGCTGGAAACCAGCGTGCTGGCTGTTCAAAGAAACCACGGCTTGAGCAGGCCCATCTCCTACGTTGAGCTGAAAGTGAATGAGGCCTCTTGGAAAGATCATCACATCACCCTTGTTGATGACCTTGGCAAATAGTTGGTTATCGGCCGTGACAAATCCTGCGTACAAACTTCCCTCTAGAACATAAATGATCTCGGATCCCCGGGGGTGGGTGTGAGGCGGGATGAGTCCGCCCTGTGCAAAATCAAGCCTGGCAATGGAGATTCCCAGGGAGTTTAAGCCTGGAAAGTTACCCACGAAACCAAAGACAGCGCTTGCTCCGAAGCTGTTGTTAGTTTGCGGAGGAACTGTTAAGCCATAAAAAACAAAATCATCTGTGGTGACTGCAGCCGGTTTTTTGCAAGGGTAGCCGTTGAGGTACAAATCCTTGGTAAGGTCAGCAACACAAAAGTCCATCAAAGGATCCGCATCGGCGGCATTGACGTTGAGCGGTGCTAATTGTAATAGGAGCACAACAGGGTATAGCAGGAGCCCTGCAAGGATGGTGGAGGAAATCGAGGCTTTCATTTTCATTTTAACCGGAGTGAGCTCTGCCAGATGGAATTTGAGTGGAGAGAGAGCTTATCCGATCCGACCTGGGAAATACTTAATCGAATTGAAGTGTGTGTGTGTCTAAACTTTGTGTTGCCCGGCCGCTTTGCAATGAACGAGCCGAGAGAGATTGCTGCGTGATGAGCTGAGTGAATTAGTCTGGCAATGGAAAGATGTTATAGTGGTGCAGATTGATGCAGGGATGCTAGTTTCGTGCCCGTTCACAGTGGATGAGAGACAAGAAAGCTGGCATAAGGAATGCCATTTCTGCGAAGCGGAGAGGTGAATGCAGTTTCGTGAGCGAAGCAAACACTGAGCTAGTTTGATTAGTCTTCTTTCAATGATCAGCGAGGAAACACAACGCGGGACCGGGTAGCATGCATTCAAATTTCAGGGAACAGAATGTCTTGGAGAAAGAAGGATGTGCTTTCTCGGAAAATCTTTCACCAAAAAATGTCAAAAAAAAACGGTAAACCTCACACGTTTTTATTTTCCTTTTCATAGTCAACGACTCACCGCACCCATGGTTTAGGGCCCCATGGTTTAGGGCCCCAGATCAAAGGTGTTGTGCTGCCGCCCTTATAACGGCGGAAAGGAAAGGTTGACGATGTAGACCTTCCCAAGTGTGAAATCCTCCTAACAAATGATTTTAGATTTAGCAAAGATATGCAAAGAAATTATAATCCGCACAATTGTACATAAATTTAATATTGTTATGTAAAAAATTTAGGACATTATAAGTGTCCATTAAAATTTATAGCTTCTCTTTATCTTATAAAATTTATGACATTATAAGAGAAATATGATAGAGATACATATAGAATCAAAGAAGGAAAGTTCTCCATACAAAATAAGAACATCAAGATCTATTCTCCACATAGGTACAACTATTTATAGCAGCAATTGTACTTGCCAAATATTTCCCTTAAATGATAGTTTCTAAATACTCACCAAAAAACCTAGTTGTACTTGACTAGATGCAATATATCTAAATCAACCAATAAGGATAGGTCTAAATTTGACCTTATCTCTACATGCTAAAAATAGAGAATTCACTATTTTAGAACTTTATTAATAGAAAGAAAACTATCTCTGAGTTCAAATGTCATTTTGGCTCAAAATTGCCAAATAAAATCAACCTAACTGGTTGACGGTTTTCACACTCCCTCTTCAACTAGTTTTAGCATAGATTTTAATAGTATTCCAAGATGAGTTCACTGCTTCATAAACAAGTCTTTTTCCAATGCTTTGGTGAAGATATCAACTACACATTCCCTTGATGAGACATGTTGAAGCTCCACCTCCTTTGCCATGACTTGTTCTCTTACAAAATGATAAGCCAGTTCAATATGTTTGCTCATTGCTTGAAAATTAGAATTGTTTGCCAAACTTTGAGTTGAAAGGGTATCGCAAAAGTTGACTGGAGTCTTTGTAAAATCCATCAATTCAAGATCTACCAATAATAGGGAATAATCTCTCCTAACTTAATCTACCAATAGAATAGCTTAGATCCAGTCTTGTGATGGTTAGATATATGAGTGATTCAACTAAGCTTCCGATAGAGAGTAATCTCCTTGAAGGATCTTTCATTACCTCTTATAGTTAGCTTGTGTGTATCAACAAACTTAGAATCATCCATATAGAATCTTTTATGGCAACCTCAATTGGAGTCATGCTGGAAGCCAATGATAGGCTTACCTCAAGTAACTATTCATTATGGAAAGTGAGGATGGAGTCACTTCTTGAGATGAATGATGTTTTGGATATTGTTGTAGGTTTGGAGGAGAGACCAGCAACACAACAAGATCAATTGAGGTATGACAAGAGGGCCAAGAAGGCTCTACACATGATAAAGATGAATGTTACCAATGAACTTCTCAAGGAAGTTGGTAAGTGCACATCATCTTTGGAAGCTTGGAATTCATTGAAGAAGCTTTATGAATCCAAGTCTACTTCTAGAGTGTTGACTCTAAGAAGGCAAATCTTTTCTTGTTTGCAAAAGAATGAAGAAAGTCCAAGTACTTTTGTTTTGAGAATGAAAGCATTGAATGATGAGTTAGCTTGCATAGATGAAAGCATTAAGGAAGGAGAGCTTATTCAAGTGATTCTTAATGGCTTGTTGGATGCTCATGCTAACATTGTTCAAAGTATTGCCATTCAAAAGACTTTGCCAAGTTTGATGGATCTTCAAGAGACCTTGATCAATGAGGAATATAAGCTTCAAGCAAGAGGTGGATCTACATCGACACTTCAAGAGGATGCTATGTTCACAAAGGGCAAATTCAAGGGCAAAACCAAAAGCAAGTGGTCTAAAGGGCAAGATCAAGTGGATGCTTCTTAAAGTGGCAAAAAGAAGGATAGATCAAAGCTCAAGTGCTTCTATTGTGGCATCAAAGGACACTTTGCAAGTGAGTGCTACAAGAAGAAGAGAGATCAAGGAGACAAGCAAGGTAATCTTACTCTTGATGAGGATGGTTTGGATGTGCAAGATGCAAATGATGATGCTTTTGTGATGTTTTCATGTATGCTTGTTAATGATGGAGATCTAGATCCTTGGTGGACTGATAGTGGAGCAAGTTCACACATGACCTTTCACAAAGAGTACTTCACTTCTTTGTTGGCATATGGAGATGACAAGAGGGTGATCTACATGGCCAATGATGGTGAGTGTGCAATCAAAGGGATTGACACAATTCCTATTTCTCTCTCTACAAATAGGAATGTTCATTTGGAGGATGTCTTGTTTATTCCATCTATTACCAAGAATTTGCTTAGTGTGAGTCAAATGCTAAGTAAGGGCCTCAAGGTGGAGTTTGATGGAGATGCTTGTTTGATCGAAAGGAAGGATGTCTTGATTGGAAAAGGTAAAAGGCAAGGGAAGTTGTTCAAACTTGATGCTTGTGTTATTGCTAACCAAGTTGGATGTGTTGCAAGGGAGCAAATTTCTATTCAAGAGGTTTGGCACAAAAGGATGGGACACCTCAACTTCAAGTCATTGGAGGTAATGGCAAGGAAGAAGGTTGTGATTGGTCTTCCAAGCTCCTTAAGTAAGGATAAGCTTGTTTGTGAGTCTTGTGCTTTGTCTAAGTCACATAGACTACCTTATACTAGATCTATTTCTAGATCTACAAAGCCTTTTCAACTTGTACATTTGGATATTCATGGATTTACTACAATTAGCAATAGTGGAGCTAAGATGTATGTAACATTCATTGATGTTTTTAGTAGATTTTGTTGGATCTATCTACTAAAGAGCAAGGATGAAGTGTATGATGTCTTTGTCAAGTTCAAGAATGCAATGGAGAACCAATTCTCCACAAAGATCAAGTGCTTGAGAGGTGACAATGGTGGTGAGTACATATCTAACAAGTTCAAGGCTTTTTGTGATGAGCATGGGATCAAGAGGCAGTATACAACAACAAGGACCCCACAACAAAATGGAGTGGCTGAAAGGAAGAATAGAGCTTTATGTGAAAGTGCTAAAGCTATGAGGTTAAGTGCTAATCTTGACAAACCATTTTGGGATCAAGCTTTGTTGTGTGCCAATTTCTTGTGCAATAGGTGGCCGAGTGCCATTTTGGATGGAAGGACACCTTTTGAGATGCTATTCAAGAGGAGGCCGAGTGTCAACTTTCTAAGAACCTTTGGATGCACATGCTATGTCAACATTACTCTTGATGATAGGACCAAGGAGGATCCATCTTCAAGAAGAGGTATTTTTGTTGGATATAGTGAGGTGAGTAAAGCCTACAAGGTTTACATTCCTTCTACTAACAAAGTGATTGTTGGTAGAGATGTCATTTTTTATGAGGGAAACATTCCAAAGGTGTCTTCAAGCATGATTGATGGTAAAGTAGATGGTTCTAACATTCTTGATGTTGATGAGAAGGATTCTACTTTGGATGGCGGTGATGATGGAACTTCATCAAGTCAAAAGCCAAGGAGAACATCAAGAGAAAGACAAGTACCTTCAAGGCTCACATAAGGAGTGGATCCAAGCAATGGATCTTGAGTATCAGGCTCTTATAAAGAATGGAACATGGAGATTGGTGGAGTTGCCTAAGGACAAGAAAGCTATTGGATGCAAATGTATCTTCAAGGTGAAGACAAACCAAGATGGATCTATCAACATGTACAAGGCAAGGTTAGTGGCAAAAGGATATGCTCAACAACAAGGAATTGACTATGATGAGACCTTTGCACCCGTGGCAAAGATGGTAAGCATTCGAGTCATCATTTCACTTGCTACACTTTATGGATGGGATCTATGGCAAATGGACATTTCAAATGAATTCTTGAATGGTGATCTTGAGGAGGAAGTATACATGGAGCAACCCGAGAGCTACATCTCATCAACAAAGCCAAATCATGTGTGTCTTCTACAAAAGAGTTTGTATGGCCTTAAGCAAGCACCAAGGAGTTGGTATGCTAAGCTTAACACTTTTTTACTCTCTCAAGGCTTTGTTATGAGTGAGTATGATCATTCACTTTATTATAGGTTTGCTGGAAATGATGTTACCATCTTGCTAATCTATGTGGATGATATCATCTTGAGTGGTGGAGACAATCAAGATGTGGAGGATATCAAGAATGCTCTTAAGAAGGAGTTTGAGGTGCATGATCTTGGTTATTTGCATTACATTTTAGGAATAGAAGTCATTAGATCTTCTCAATCTACTTTCATTTGCCAAGAGAAGTAAGCTAATTCTATTCTAGAAAGATTTCATATGGTAGATGCAAAAGCTATTGATACACCTATGGAGTCTCATGTAAAGCTTACTATAAGAGGTAATGAAAGATCCTTCAAGGACATTACTCTCTATAGAAAGCTAGTTGGTTCACTCATCTATCTAACCATTACTAGACCTGATCTAAGCTATTGTGTTGGAAGATTGAGTCAATTCATGCAAGATCCTAGTGAGGAGCATTGGAAGCTAGGAAAGCGAGTTTTGAGGTACATCATTGGAACTCGAGATTTTGGCATATTGTATGAAGGATCATCATCTAATCTTTTAGGATTTTCAGATTCGGACTATGCTGGAGATATAATGGATAGGAAATCCATTAGTTCTTATTGTATTTTTATAGGTGATGGAGCTATATCATGGATGTCAAAGAAACAAGCCACTATCTCATTGTCATCTAGTGAGGCCGAGTAAAAAGCTCTTACACATTGCACAAAGGAGATGGTATGGATCAAAAGGATGATCAAGGATCTTCACTTGCTGGATTTTTTAGAGAGCCCAATCATCTTTTGTGACAATCAATAAGCCCAAAGAATGGCATCCTATCCTATCTTTCATGCTAGGAGCAAGCATATTGAGATACAATATCATTTTGTGAGGGAGCGAGTCATTGCAAAGGAGGTGGAGCTTCAACATGTGTCTTCAAGGGAATGTGTAGCTGATATCTTCACCAAAGCATTGGGAAAAGACTTGTTCATGAAGCATAGGACTTCACTTGGAGTATTATCAAAGTCTATGCTAAAACTAGTTGAAGAGGGAGTGTGAAAGATTCAACTAGTTTCATCACATTTTGCAATATTTCCATATTTGGCATATTGAGAGAGGTTGACTTTTCAAAGTTCATTAGTCTAATTTTCATTTGAATAAACACTTTTTGAAAGTGTGGGAAAGATAGAATGCGAGTTTGAGTAGATTCAATTTGAATAAGTTGGGTACATTGAATCTAGACCCAAAATTGGTAGGGTTAGCATTTTGGTGGGAAAGCCAAGTGGCCAAATAGGGTTTGGACCTGCTATAAAAGGACGTAACTCATGGAGAGAGTCATCTTCTCTCTTCTCTATCTCATTTCATGCTTATACATGGTTCTCTTGGGTTCTACTATCCATTGGTGCACTATCTTGGTGATTGCTTGCAATTCTATGTGTAGAATGATCTATATTTGCTATTTTGGATCCACATGTGTGAAATACAGTAGCTTGCTGGTTTTGTACGGACAACAACAGTACATAATCATTTCATTCAAGTTTGATCAAGTTCTATTAGTGTTTGCATCTCAAATTGTGTGTAGATGCTGATTTTTCTACATTGGTGAAATTGGTAGTGTATTTCTCTTTCTAACCAAAGATCATTCAAGTAGATTGGATCTTAAGGATCTGAAATCTTTCACATTTTATATCTTCATTATTGCCACCACCCAAAATAATGTCATCCACATAGATTAGAAGGATAATAACCTCATTTTCATTCATCTACAATAAAGTGAATGAGTCTTACTCATAATAATTTTTTTGACAAAGTAGAAAAGTGTTAAGCTTAGTATACCAACTCCTTGGTGCTTGCTTAAGCCCATATATTCTTTTGAAGTAGACACACATGATTTGGCTTGCTTTGAGAAGTGTAGCCCTCGGGTTGCTCCATGTAAACCTCCTATTCAAGATCTCCATTCAATAATGCATTAGTAATTTCCAACTGCCATAGATGACAAAAATCCAACAAGTTCACACATGTGGGATGGACAATAAATGTGTGAATGATCTTACTAAGTTCTGTGTTAGCACATAGATCAATTGAAGAGTGAAAATATCTATCTCTAGATTCTACGGCTAGATCACAATCTAGAATGCTAATAACCAGACTATGATTGCTTTCACACGTGTAAGGAAAGTACAAATAAATTCAAGTATGAGAGAAAGCCTCTTACTCAGGTTACAGAGGGAATGGCAATTCAAGCTTATAATTACAAAATCCAAATTGACAAGAAGATAGCATCTATGCTTGATTCATCATCAAAATTAGTGAGGGATCTCACTTACATATATAGTGATGGTACTAGCTCGTGGTAGAACAAGCCTCAAATGACATTTGTCTACTTCTAAGAGTAGTAACTACCAAAATATTGACACTGTACAAGTTTGCATGTAGATACATGCAGCTTTATCCACCTACTTTCTACATGTGTCATTGCTAGACTATAAATGAACAAATGTTCATGCATGTGCCAATACAAGTCTTAGTTTGCTTTGCATGTCACATTTGGAAAACTTAGACATTATGCGTGTGTAGTGGCTCGAGTTTCTACTAGGCCAAATTTGGCATTTTCAAGTCATATGAATTCCATCAAACCCCAAAAAGTCAAGATAGATGGCTTTTTCATTTTCATCAATAGATACCATCCATAAACTGTTGCAAGAGAAATACTGATTTGAATGCTTACTATCTTTTCCAGAGGTGCAAAGATTTCATCATAATCAATACCATACTTTTGAGCATATCTTTTGCCACCAACTTTGTGTTGTACTTATTGATAGATCCATCTTGATTCACCTTGAAGATCCACTTGCATCCTATTGCCTTCTTGTCTTGAGGAAGTTCCACCAACCTCCATGTGTTGTTTTTTATTAGAGCTTGACACTCAAGATCCATTACTTGGATCCATTCCTCTTTTTGCCTTGCTTCATCTACACACGTAAGTTCATCAAAAGAGGCTATGAAAGCATGGTTTTCATCATATGTGAGCCTTAAAGGTTTTTGCCTTTGCCTTGATGTCCTTCTTGGCTTTTGACTTGAAGATGCCTCTTCACCATCATCATCCAAAGTATCACCAACATTGTCATCAACTTCAAGAATGTTAGATCCATGGACAACAACACCATTAGTAGCAACCTTTGGAATGTTTCCTTCATAAAAAATGACATCCCTACTTATGACCAATTTCTTAGTTGTAGGAATGTATACTTTATAAGCCTTGCTCACCTCACTATATCCAACAAAAATACCCTTCTTTGAAGAAGGATCCTCCTTTGTCCTATCATCAAGAGTAATGTTGACATAGCATGTACATCCAAAAGTTTGAAATACTTGACACTCGGCCTCCTACCAAATAGAATCTCAAAAGGTGTCTTTTTATCCAATACAACACTCATCCACCTATTAAAAAGATAGTTTGCATACGACAAAGCTTCACCCCAAAAAGGTTTAGGAAGATTGGCACTTAACCTCATTGCTTTGGCTCCTTCACATAAAGTTTTATTCTTCCTCTTGGCCACTCCATTTTGTTGTGGTGTTCTTGGACTTGATAGCTCTCTCTTAATCTCATGTGCATCACAAAATGCTTTGAACTTGGTAGAAATGTACTCACCACCATTGTCACTTCTCAAGCACTTGATTTTGGTGTTGAATTGAATCTTCCTTGCAATCTTGAACTTGACAAAGACATCGAACACCTCATCCTTTCTTTTTAGTAGATACACCCAAAAAAACCTACTAAATCATCAATTAATGTAACATACATGTTAGCAGTAGTCACACTACGAATATTCAAATGCACAAGTTGGAAAGGCTCACTAGATCTAGATGTAGATCTTTTGTAAGGTAACCTATGTGACTTTGATCAAGGATCAATATCTCCTCCATTAGTCAACAAACATGAAGACATATCAAATGAATCATCTTAATTTTGTTCACCAACACCTTCCTCATCTAGAGTTAGATTACCTTGATTTTTTTTCTTCTTGAAGCAATCACTAGCAAAATGCCATTTGACTCCACAATAGAAACATTTAAGATTTGATTTATACTTCTTCTTACAAAAAAAAAAAGATGGCTCACCTTGATCTTTCCCTTTAGACCATTTGCCTTTGCTTTTGCCCTTGAACTTGCCTTTTGAAAACATAGTTTCCTCCTCTCCTCCATGAGATGTAGAAGTTGATCCTCCTCTTGCTTGGAGTCTAAACTCTTCAGCTCTTGCAAGTTGTCCTCCATAATTGACAATGTCTTTTCAATAGCAAAGCTTTGCACTACGTTAGGATGTTCATCCAATAAGCCCCATTAAGAACAACTTGCACAAGCTCAACATCCTTACTGCCTTCGCCAATACATGTTAATTCATCATTCAATGCTTTAACTTTCAAAATAGAAGCATGAGCACTTTCATTATTCTTTTGGATACTTTGAAAGATTTGCCTCCTAAGGGTTAAGACCCTTGATGTAGACTTGGATTCATAAACTTTCTTCTAGGTTTTCCAAGCTTCACTAGATGTAGTGCACTTACCAACTTCCTTGAGAAGTTCATTTGTCACATTCATCTTGATAATATGAAGAGATTTATTTGCCCTCATATCATACCTCAATTGTTCTTGAGGTGCTTAAGGTCTCTCCTCCTACAACAACATCCATCAAATCATTCACCTTGAGTAAGGACTCTATCCTTATCTTCCAAGTTGAATAATTGCTTGAAATTAGCCTATCATTGCTCTCCAACATGAAACCTCCATTTGTAGTTTTAATGATTATCTTCTTCTTCAAACAAGTTCCAATGCACCTATCACTCTCTTGAATCTCAGCAAATGATATCAAATAGAAATCACAAAGATATGGAACCTATCTATTATTTCTCTCACACAAAACTAGTAAAATTAGCACATAGAATTGATTAAACCGTGATAACACTATATCAAACTATGATAAAATGAATTTTTGAAATCAAATAAACTTGAAAAAGAACTATTGAAAATATCAAAACCTCTGAAACAAAAAATACTATCCAAATTTTGAAGATTCCATCAAAAACACATAGTATTGAATGAATCAAAAGCTATGTACAAAAACTAGAAACTTGATATAAATTATAATAGAATTCTACTTCCACTACCATGTGCAAGTTTTGTCTCCAAGATCCAGAAAATAGAAACGAAAATCAGCCTACTTGAAGTGATTTGACCTAATATGAACTTAGGATCACAAAGATCCATTTTCTACAATTGAAAATGCTTGGTTTCAAACCCTCAATAGAATTTATGGCGTGAAGCATAGATAGTGATTTCAAACCAAAGATTGAGGTTTTTGGGCCATAAATGGGCTATGGAAACCATGTTTGACTTGAAAATGAACTTTTAGTGCTTTCATGCAATGGATTTACAGGGATTTGGATTTGATTACACGAATTTGTGGATTTTCCCCACAAAATTTGGTCAAAAAACAAGGTTTTTTGATGATTTTTGGACTAATTTTGGGGTAGATCTCAAAATTATCAGCCAAGACTTGGTATGAACGTTTTCAGAGATGTAATGAAGCTGTCCCTAAGCTTCCATGAAGTCTGGTAGGGATTAGACACCATTAGGGGCCTCAAAACACTCAAAAATAGTGTATTTTTGATGAATTTTGAGCATGAATACCTCTCAATTGGGGTCTGAACCTATTGGTTCTTGTTACAAGTTCAAAGATATGTTGGATTGCCTCTGATTTGAGCCATCATGCATCCAATTTGGATAGACGTGCATTAGACACCAACATATTGAAGTTTTGCTTGTTGAAGGAGGCCAAAAATGCATTTTTTTGCATGATTTGAGCTTATGATTGCTTGCTGGACTTGTTAAAAGCTTCTATGCCTCTAATGAACCTTAGTAGAGTGCTTGTAACCTCTGATCTAAGGCTTATTGGGCTGGGATGTGATTTTTGATTCTCCAAAAGTGCGCCCTCCGACCTTTCTTTTATGCATTTATTGCTCGCACGTGTGAAGCCAAGGTGGCAAGGTGATGTAGCAAGTGCCTTGTAGACCCACTCTCCCTCTATATTGTGCTTTACAGCGACCAATTTGGTGTCCTGTAGAGAAAGTTATGGCCGTCTGAAGTTTGGCAATTTTTGAACTAAAATTTGCAAAATTTTGAAATTGTTCTGATGCATGCATGCATATAAATCAGTATAGTACTTTCCTGTTGATGGAAATGTATGGATAGACCTGTATGCATGCTTAAATGCATGTTGCATGCGTTACCAGTGATTTTGATCAGTAGAATTCTTGCATGTAGCTATTTCCATGCAAGATCTTTCGAAACTCAGTATGGGAAAAACAGGCTGCTCTTGAGTAGAGAGAAAAAATCAATGATGAAACACTCGGTAAAGAGAGAATGAGTCCAAAACACCAAAATCTCATTATTCACAATATGACAAAACATGTCAAGATCTCCCTACATGAAAGAGACTCGAATTCCTATAATGGAGTTGCATGGAAAGTCCACTTAACTCAGTTAACTCAACTACTAAGGATCCACGTGTAACTGCATCCATGTATATTGCATGTACTGCATGTCAATTCACAAAACTGCCTAGACATGTGTAGATCACAGAAACCACTTTGCATGTTGCATGCACTGATTGCATGTGGCTTGCATGCATACAAAAAGACATTGCATGCTATCTACACTTTTGCATGACATCAAATTTGAATCTACGTAACTCAAACTCGACCTATTCTAGAAGGTTATGTGCTCAATTCACATACCTTTATGTACAACATAGATTACAATGGAAATAACCATGGACATGACCCCAAAACTCAAGATAGGAAGATAATAGTTTACTAATCTTCACAAATTTTTGATTCGTAGTATGAAGCTTATTCTTTATTTGCTAAGCCAACTTTGGATTTATTTGAAATGCATCTAAGTAGTTGTGAATCGTCAAAAATTCTTAAATCGGTAGACTTAGATCAGGAGAAAATTGAGAAGAATAAGTTATTGTCAATATCGGGTCTTGATATCTTGAGACCTGTGACTATGTCTTTCTTGCACATGTCATACAGAACCTTCTCAGACAGCAATTGTTTGAGTTTTCCTGGGAAGTAGCTCTTGCAGCTTAGTAAGCAAGTGGATCTGACTCAGATACAAGCACATATCGACCTGCAAAGATTAGTTCCCAGAAAATCTCAAAATTTGGCCAAAAAACCCCCAAAAAATGCAGTTTTTTAAAGATTCTTTTAGTTTCCTAGGGAAGGAGCTCTTGCAGCTTGGTGAGCAGCTGAATCTCATTGAGATACAAGTGCATACTAGTCTTAGAGGGCTTGTTCCCAAAAAATCTTGAAATTTTGCAAAAAAACCACAAAAAAATGCACTTTTTGCAAGATTTTTTGAGTTTCCTTGGGAAGTAACTCTTGCAGGTTGGTGATCAGGTGAATCTAACTGAGATACAAGCGCATACCATTTTGTGAGGGTTTTTCCCCAGAAAATCTTAAAATTTTGCAAAAAGACCACAAACAAATGCACTTTTTTAAAGATTTTTTGAGTTTCCTTGGGAGGTAACTCTTGCAGCTTAATGAGAAGGTAAATCTAACTGAGATACAAGTGCATACCAGTCTTCATGGGTTTGTTCCCATAAAATCTTAAAATTTTGCAAAAAACCCACAAAAAAATGCACTTTTTTCAAGATTTGTTGAGTTTCCTTGGGAAGTAACTCTCGCAGCTTGGTGAGCAAGTAAATCTGACTGAGATACAAGTGCATACTAGTCTGTGAGGGTTTGTTGACAGAAAATCTTAAAAGTTTGCAAAAAACCCACAAAAATACACTTTTTTAAAGATTTTTTGAGTTTCCTTGGGAAGTAACTCTTGAAAATTGGTGAGCAGCTGAATCTAACTGAGATACAAGTGCATACTTGTCTTCAAGGGTTTTTTTTGAGAAAATATTAAAATTCTGCAAAAAAACCACAAAAAAATGCACTTTTTTCAAGAGTTTTTTAGTTTCCTTGGGAAGTAGCTCTTGCATCTTGGGGAGCAGCTAAATCTGACTAAGATACAAGTGCATACCTGTCTACAAGGGTTTATTCCTAGAAAATCTTAAAATTTGGCAAAAAGACCCCAAAAAATTGCACTTTTTCCATGATTTTTTAAGATATGCTGGGAAGTAGCCTTTGCAAAGAGGTTTTTATATGGATCTAACCAAGATCTGGCTATTGTGATATTTTTGTGAAGATACAATGGTTAGATGTAGAAATATCTAAGAAAAAGTGCCAAAAAGTGCCAAAAAACTGAGTTTTTTCAAGATCTCGACAAATCTGCCCATCAAGAACTCTTGCAGAACTCACATTGTCTAGGAATGGTCCATATATAGCTACTGTAGGAAGGTTGAAGGTTATATTCACTCAGGTTTGAAGAAATCTCAACAGAAAAAAAAAAAAAAAAAACCACAAAGAACCAAGAAAAGGGGCTAAAATCACACTATTAGCCAACTGAAACTGATCAGATCTTATCAAATCTAGGTTGCAATCACAATATCCATCAAGATCCAACATCCCTGGACTGAACCAAGTGAGTGAACCTCAGATCAAGTTGATTAGTACCAAGAAAAATCAGTTTCCACTACCATGCATACCAACCATTCATCACTCTTCTATCCATCTCCATATTCTCTTGACAGTGTAACTTTCATTGCCGTTATCTGTTAAATCCATTTCTGTTTCTGTTCACATCCATATGGATCCCTCTTTTCTTGATACTTTTCTCCTCTTCTTTTTCTTCTTCCACTTCAAAAAAAAAAAAAACAAGTTGGAACACCAGAGTCATTGAGCAAACCTTGAAGCAATTCACCAACCAGCTACTTTGCGACATTCTAGTGCCGAACTATGGAGACCACCCTTGTAGGATTATCGAAATTAAAAAAGTTCCCTCCTGAAACAATCCGAGACTACACCTATCGGATCTATCATCTAGTGAAGGATTGTGATCCCTCGATTCCCCAACAGATTATCATGGCAAAATACTATGCCGGACTGCCCAAAAGGACCAGATTTGGTATGGAAGAGTTAGCATCCTATGAGTCGCTTGCACAACTTTGTAAGGATACTGCCTTGATGGAAATCTCACTCGGAAAGAAGGATTTTCCCTATCCAAATGGGGAATCAGAGGAACAAAGGTCGACAACGAGCAATGATCCAACAAGAATGAAACCCCATGCAAGGCAACAAAGTGCAGCAAGGTCAAGCAGATCAAGTGCAGCGAAAGACCAAGAACTTGCAGTTCAAGCTGTCAGCAAGCTTATGCTCGCTCTATTAAGTTTCTTGAAAAGGACGAATGTACCTTCTACTTTGGAGATCATCCAAGTACCAAGTGTCCAATCAAGAATCTGTGCTTGTTAAAAGGACAAAATACAGAGCAACAGGCTTGTCGACAGCAAGATCCAGCGGTTCAATGGTCAGAAGCAGAATCAAGCCAACAAGGAGCTCACCAGAAGGATGGATGTCAGATTGATCCATCTAAATCACGAGTTTCTTCAACAAACAGTGGCAAGGTAGAAGTTTTGGTTATATCCTCTTGCATGTCACCGAATTCAATGGAGGACCATAACAGCCTATCAGTCTACTTTGTGGAAGATCCTAAGGGGAATCTGTTACCGGTGTATGCCTATCAACTTAGAGGTGATGGCATACTGCACTCAGTTAGGTGTTATGGATGCGGAGGCTGAATGTCCACACTGAGGGGATCCGTCAACATTTGATCTCTCGTGTTCACAATGCGGAGTTAATCATCCATGCCGAGATTGCCCGATGAGAAATTCACAAATAGCCAGGAGGCATTTGTCCTATGTAGACCGACATGCACCTGGGGTAACCCTTCCACCTTGAACGTACTACAAAAGAAAAATTCTAGTGCCACCGGGTTATGAAACGAGTGACGAAGAGGACAATCTAGCAAAAGTCCCAAAGTACGCAAAGATACCCTTCGGCAAACAAGTAAAACCACCACAGAAGATAGAGATGGTAGAATCCATCACACCAATGGTAACTGATGAAGTTAAGAAATTGGCATCTGACGAAGTCCAACGGATTTTACCAAGTCTCTTGGTGCAATCGCTACAAAGAATTCTTAGTGATGAATTACAAAGGGGACTAGCATCAACAGAGCAACTTGAAGGCAATTCAACACAAGATCCAAGAAACAGTGCCACCACGCAACCTTCAACGGGGAAGTGCAATCTATTTGTCTTGTGTTTTTATGTATTGATTGGGTTCTGAGCTCAATATACTTTATTCTCAGCTTGCTATCCGTACTCTGACAGGTTTTCACAAGTGTGAAACCAGCAAGTACAAGTTTTGATCAATAATGATTGTTCTTGTTAGATTTCTTCATGTAGATGTGATCTAAATGCTATCTAATCCTGTGTAGATTGATAGGTTGATCTAATTCAACACCCAATCACACTTGTGGATCTAATTTAGATCCATTCTTGGTTCTTTTTCCTGTACTTTGACATGGTATCAAAGGCTAAGATCTGGTCTAGTGATGTCCTCAAAGGATGCTTCATCACTTTCCTTAGAAATTTTTACGTTCAATTCCATGGGAGTTTCAACTCCTTTATAATCTTTCATGCCAAACTTTTCTAAGATGGATCTAGCATACTTAGATTGACATATGAAAGTAAAATCATTGCATCTAGTAGCTTCTATTCCAAGTATGACCTTTACAAGTCCTAGATCTACCATCTTAAACTCACTAGACAAGGAAACATTTACATCTCTCTTGCCATGTTTACACTTCCAACCATCACATTAGCATCCAACTTAAATAACCTTTCTTGATTAAAAACATTAGCAATACATTTATCTTTCTTCAAGATGGAACATGCTCCATGCTTGAAATGTACATCTAATCCACTATCCATAAGTTGACCAACACTTAACAAGTTCTTTGTAATAGAAGGTACGTAAAGAACATTGTCTAGATCTACTTTCTTAGATGATCCAAGACATAATGGAATGCAGGATCCAATTCCTACAATCTCACATTCTTGATCACTTGCAGTGAAGATAAACTTCTTAGAGTCATTGTAAGAAAGTCAGGTAGAAAAGTGGTCTTTTTGTTGAGTCATGTGGGAGCTAGCCCCACTATCAATCCACCATGTGTCGTGATTAGATGTTTGTGTAAGGAATCCATCAAAGATAAGTTGCATTCATCCTCCTCCTCAAGCCAAGGTTGCCATGGTTGTCCTTCTCTTGGGAATTCTTCTTCTTGTAACACTCGGATGCAAAGTGTCCTTTCTTACCACAGAAAAAACACTTTAGCTTCTTCTTGTCCTTCTTGCTCTTGCCTTTTGAACTTGAAGCTCCATCCTTGCTCTCGGCCTCCACATCTTGGGTCTTCTTGGATGGAAACTTCTTCTTCTTGCCTTTCATAGAAAATTTAACCTTCTCATCACCATTAATCAAAGATAAGGAACCATTCCTATTCTTGATATGAAGCATCCTACTATCCTCAGAAACTAGTACACTATGAAGTCTTTCTATAGTAGGAAGTTGATCTTGAATAGCAAATGTTTGAACTGGATTAGAATACTCATTTCCTAATTCATTCAAGATGATTTGAACTAACTCATTGTCTTGAATCTGTGAAGTTTTTAGCACGTGTGGACTTCACCACACACTTATAGGATCTTACTGAGGTGTTGTGATTGCACAAGATTGATCAAAGAACAGATTACTTGAAAAATCTAAGGCAAGAGCACAATGACATACATCAGACTGAAAAAACTAACTTTTCACTATGAGGAATGAATGTCAGAAATAATTTTAAGTGCTCAGTATGAGAAAAATAGGCTGCTCTCGAGTAGAGAGAGAAAATCAACACTAGAAGACTTGTGTAGAGAGAGAATGAGTCCAAAACACCAAAATCTCAATATTCACAATATGGCAAAAATGGCAAGGTTTTCCTACATCAAAGTGGCTAGAGTTTCTATAGTGGAGTTGCATGGAAAGTCCACTTAACTGAGTTAACTCAACTACCAAGGATCCACATGTGTAACTGTATGCATGGATATTGCATGTACTGCATGTCACCTCTCAAATTTGCCTAGACATGTGTAGATCATGCATTGATTGTCTGTGGCTTGCATGCACATTGAATGACATTGCATGTAAACTGAACTTTTGCATGACATCAAATTTGAACCTACCTAACTCAAACTCGACCTATTCTAGAAGGTTATGTGCTCAATTCAAATACCTTTATGTACAATAAAGTTTACAAATGGAAATAACATGGTCATGGCCCCAGAACTCGAGATAGGAAGATAATATTTTACTAATCTTCACACGCCTCCTTAAAATATATGTTCCTATCTAACATAGACTTCGAAATTAGGCCAAGGATAGACCTCATCTTGATAAAGACATTCTTGAGCAATGGCTTGGTGAGAAGATCTCCCAATGACTTTTTCTCTTACAAAATGATGAGCTACCTCGATGTGTTTTCTCCTTGCATGGGACACAAGATTATTTGCAAGAGCCTGAGCTGAAACGTTATCATTCTTGATGATTGGAAGGTCTTCATTTTCATAACACTTTAGCTCCAAAAGTAGCCTTTTGATCCATAAAATCTCCTTTGTTGTGGTTGTAAGAGACTTGTACTCAGCTTCACAGGATGATAAGTTTTAGTTGCTTGCTTCTTTGATAGCCAAAAGCCTAAGTTCCCTCCAAGAAAAATTTTGTAAGCACTTGTGGATTTTCTATCCAACCTGTCTCCTGCAAAGTCTGAACCTGAAAAGGCAACCAAAGTCAGATCTTCTCCTTTGTAGAATAATCCATGAGTTCTAGGTAGAAGATATATACCTCAATATTCTTTTAGCCGACTTCCAGTGATATATCTTTGGATCTTGCATGTGTTGACTTACCTTATGCACACTAAAGTTTAGATCAGGCCTGGTCACTGTTAACCATATAAGTGAGCCAATAAGACTCCTATAAAGAGTGATGTCCTCAAAGGAATTTTCATCATCTTGTATAGGAACGTTTACAATGTGCTCCATTGGTGTATCTATGCCTTTACAATTTTTCATTTGGAATTTCTTGAGCATGGAAACTTTTGATTCTTCACCTTTTGTCACAAAACCAGGAGGTTGCTCCATGTAAATGTCCTCCTCAAGATAACCACTGAGAAAGGCATTAGAAACATCAAGCTGAAACATTCTCCAATTGTGAAAACATACAAGAGATATGAGTATTCTGATTGTTACCATTTTGCAACTAGTGCAAAGGTGTCTTCATAGTCAAGACCTTTGATTTGTGAGTAGCCTTTGGCACAAAGTCTTGCTTTATATTTATTGATAGATCCATCATTATTATACTTGATCTTGAAAACCCACTTACATCCAATCACATGCATGTTGTTTGGTGGCTCCACAAGCTCCCATGTGTTGTTTGACATCAAGGATTCAAACTCTTGGGCCATTGCTTCAACCCATATCTTGGATTGAAGTGCTTCTTGGACATCTTTAGGCTCTTCATCTGATATAAAGAGTGCATGATAGGAAGTTTCACCTTCCAATTGCCTTCCTTCCTCATCATATGTGAGCCTCCTTGGCTCAGATCTTTCTCTTGTAGATCTTCTTGGTGTAGGTGCTTGAAGTTGCTCCTCCTCAAGCCTTGGCCTCACCACTTCTTGAGCAACATCAAGATTGATGATTGTAGATCTTGCATGAGACTCCTTGATTTGTGCCTCATCCAAGTTAAACTTTTGATCTTCATGAAAGATCACATCTCTACTAATAACATTCTTGTCACTAGAGGGAATATATACTTTGTATGCTTTTTTAATAGATGCATATCCTACAAAAATTCCTTTAACAACACTAGGATCTTCCTTTTTCCTAAGGTACATGTACAAAGCATACACAGCCAAAGATCCTAAGATGATCTACCTTAGGCTTTTTCTTATACAACATCTCAAATGGTGTTCTTCCTCCTATTGCAAGATTAGGAAGTCTATTACAAAGATATTTTGCACATGCAACTGCTTCTCCCCAAAAAATTTTAGGTAGAAAAGCTTCTAGCCTAATGGCTTTTGCACATTCACACAAATTTCTATTTTTTCTCTCAGCAACTCCATTTTGCTAAGGAGTATAAGAACAAGAAAACTCTCTTTGTATTCCCTCTTTCTCACAAAAGTCTTTAAACTTATTGGAAGTGTATTCACCTCCACTATCACTTCTCAAAGCTTTCAACTTGAAGGAAAACTGCTTTTCTACATAAGCTTTGAAAGTAAGGAAAACATCATAAACCATGGCTTTAGAAGACATCATATAGATCCAAGAATATCTTATATAATCATCTACAAAGGAAACAAAGCAATTTTCTCCTTTGCTCTTAGTTGAAGAGAAATGAACATCTGAGTGCATGAGTTCAAATGGATGCTTTGTTTTGATGCTTGATCTTGGAAAAGGCCTTCTGTGTGATTTTGCCAAACCAGAAGCTTCACAAGGTTGAAGCTCCTTTGACAGTGTCTTTGGTAGTCCAACAGCTTTTCCTTTCTTGACCATAGATTGCATGGTAGATGTGCCAATCTCTTATGCCACAGATCTTCCTAAAGAACCTTGGTCTCATAAGCAATATTTGAAATGCTAGCACTTTCCCTAAAATCTAGTTTGTACAAGTTTCCAATTCTAGATCCTCTAGCAATAACTTCATTTTCTCTTGAGATTATACACTTGTCAACTTGAAACTTGACATCCAATCCACTATAAAAAATTGTCCTACACTAATGAGATTTTTGGTTAGTGTAGGTACATAAAGTACATCATGCAAGCAAAACGATTTTGATGATGATGCATAAAGTGGAATACTATGTATTCCTTCAATTCTACACTCTACATCATTAACAGTATAGATTGATCTTTTTGCACCTAGATAGGGCATGAGACTTGTGAAAGAGTTTCTAGAACTAGACATATGGAAACTAGCCCCATTATCTATTTACCAAACTTCTTCATTCTTGAAAGAAAAAAATGAAAAACTAGACATCATTAAAGAATCCTCTCTTTTGCTCTCATCACCCTCACACTCATCCTCATTAGTAAGGTTAGCTTGCTTAGATTGGTTCTTCTTCTTGAAACAGATTGATACATAGTGGCCTTTCTTGCCACAGAAAAAACACTTGATCTTTGACAACTTCTTCTTGCCACTGGATGTTGCAACTTGTGAGGACTGATCCTCACCACCTTCTTTGGCTTTGTCCTTTTTGAAGTGTTGTTGACCTTTGCCCTTGCCTCTTTACTTGGCTCTGATGAAGAGTGCTTTGTCATCTCCACCATCTTTCAATGAAAGTCTGTTGATCCTCAGCATCTTGTTCTCTTGCCTGCTTTCTTTAGCAATGAGGCGCCTTGTAGTGTCTCCAAGGATGGAAGTTCCTCCCTGACAACATAAGTCTGCACAATATTGTCATACTCATTTCTAAGTCCATCAAGGACTACTTGAACAAGTTCAGTGTTCTTAAGAGCATCTCCAATACCAGCTAACTCTTGATGAAGATCCTTTACTCTCATTACATATGATGAAACACTCTCATCTACTCTCTGATAACTTAGAAAGATTTGGTTTCTAAGTGTAAGCAATCTAGAAGTATTCTTAATTTCATAGATTGTTTTTAGAGTGTCCCAGGCCCCCTTAGCAATGGTTCATGTACTGATATCTCTTAACACTTCATTTGTTACATTCATTTTTATGAAATGAAGGGAAATTTTGGTTCTTTTATTGAATGCTGCAGTTTCATTAGGTGCTGCAGGTTCTTCTTAAGCTCCACTCACAATGTCCATTACATCTTATAGAATCAATAATGATTCCATTCTAATCTTCCACATTGCATAAATGAAAGATGTTAATCTCTCACTATGCTCCAAGAAATGTGAACTAGATGAAGACATCTTCTCCATGAGGAATTCAAGTAATGACAAAGATGGAGTTGAAAATGTTGCTTGCTATCTCAACCTAGGATTCAAACTATGACAAATAACTATCTGCATCTTCAGATGATGATCCCTTAAAGAAATCATATCTGATTTTTGCAGATGTGGGTGGCGCTGGATTAGCTATATTAACATATGATGGTGAATTAAGTGAACTTGGAGGATCAAAATCTAGACTACGCTCTGATTCAGATGAATCTGTAGAACTTGGTGTTTCTATCGATCCTTTTTCAAATAAATCTACAAATGCTGTAGTAGCGTTTAGAAGATCATTAAACGCTTCAGGTGTTAATCTTGCTCTAATTGGTGAGTTTTGCAAATTCTGCAAATACAAATCTCTATACTCTTTGAAGATTCTATACTCTTTGCTATTCTCACCATATCCCACAAAGATGCCTTTGATGGAACTTGCATCATCCTTCTTCCTTGTATCCAAGGATTGGTGTACATAAGCATGTGGATCCAAATATCTTTATATCCTTGAGATTTGGCTTTTCTCCAAATAGAGCTTCATATGGTGTGATTCCTCTAATGGCTCAATTGGGCAATCTATTGCATAGGAAGTTAGCACAAGTGATTGCCTCACCCAAAAATGGTTTTGGGAGAGAAGCATCTAGCCTTAAGGCTTTAGCACACTCACAAAGATATCTATTTTTCCTCTCGGCCACTCCATTTTGTTGAGGGGTATAAGGACAAGATAACTCCCTCTTAATGCCATTAAAACTACAAAACTCTATCAACGTTTTGGAGATATACTCTCATCTATTATCACTTTTTTATACCTTGATCTTGGTACTAAGTTGATTTCCAACTAGAGTTTTGAACTTTACAAATGAATAAAAAATCAAAGACTTACAAGACAATAGGTAAATCCAAACATATCTAGAATGATCATCAATGAAGGTTACATAGTACTTAGCACCACCATTAGATGCTTGGGAGAAGCTATGTACATATGAATGTATGATTTCAAGAGGAGTGTTAGATCTTGAGTGTGGAAGCTTATGAGCCTTTGAGAGGCTACAAGCCTCACAATGATTTCCACATTTTGCCAAGCTCTTGGGGAGGCCGAGTGCAAGCTCCTTTGCACACTAGGATTCCATAGCTTTGAAGTTGGGGTGGCCCAACCTTTTGTGCCATAGCTCCACATTTGAGATCTCCACCTTTGCCAAGTTCACACTCTCCATTGAAGCATTATCATCTAGTTTAGACAATTTACCTTGTTTAAATCCCTTTGCTATGCATTCATCATTCTTAAGGATGGAACAAACTCCATACTTAAATTGTACATCTAGGCCATTATTGTTATGTACCATAATGGTACGCCCTTCAGTGATGGCCTCGCAAGGGGCATGACGTAGGTCTAGCGTTATCAATATGTTTGGGTGTCACACGTCACCATCCTAGGTGGTCACGTGTCACTGGCATGACTGTGCTTGATGGGACCCACTATATTATGCCTATATAGTGGTGGGCTTTCCTTTTGCCATTCACTCAGTCTACTGGGGAGTTGGTGGATGGAGAGCACATGTATTAGCTAGGATATATCTCCAAGCCATGAAGACATGTGCTAGGGAGAGACAAGGGCACCTTGCATGAGGTAGAGATCCTCTCGTCAACAATTTTGGTTCAGGTTACCAGTTGCTCTCTTCTCCTCTTGCTTTCACATGGCATGGCTTGGGGGCTAGATTCAGGTTAGATCTAGGTTTGGTTGGGCAGTTTGGCTCCATAGTCTCTCTTATTGTGTTCTCGTATCCTCATCTTAGGGGTTTTTCCTGGTGGTCTTTACAAGGTATCAGAGCTCAGCTAAGATGCGGTCTTGGATGGGATCGGAGGCAAGCTCTACTTTGGATTGGAAGTTTGAGACACTTGGATTTGCGTCTGGAGTGCTGAATTCTCAAGAGAATTTCTATGTTGGATTCACTAATTCTTGTTTTTGTGGCATGCTTTTGTAGGTAGCATGCTCTTCTACAGGAATGACTTCGTTACAAATGCGAAGAATTAGTTGAATTCATTAAAAAAATTAATTTTTTTGTTGAAGCTTTCAAATGGTATTGAAGGATCTGTTATGAGGGATCCAGTTGCTTGTTTCTTGGCCGTATTCTGTTTGATTAATGATTTGAATGCACGCATAACCCATAATGTTCTAAATCATGTTTTCTAGTTTTGTTCATAGGTAGATTGAAGGCAAATCAATTTATCCAATTTTATGGACTGTTAATAACTAACAACATGATTCTAGTGAATGCACGTGAGGATTAGCGTTTTTTTTTGCTTATAATCCTCTTGTTAACCTGAATGTTCAAGAACATTGATGGGAATTGTAGTTATTGTCCTAATTATTGGTTAAGCAGAATACTTGTCTGTGATGTGAGAGAGGTTAACCACTTCTATGAGGTGCTGTTCCCTGCTAGACATGCATGTTTCTACACAGTCTACAAAAATACTCGAAAATCGCTCAATTTCCAAGAAGTACTAATTGGATGGATGCTATCTCATGATGGCCAACTGGCCATTAAGATCTACAACCTAATTAGTTGTCCTACTAGACTTGTCACATTTTTGCTTAGTATAAATAGCTAATCATACTTCTATTATATTCAATCAAGTAGCAGCTCTCTCAAGCTTTCAAGCTTGAACACTCTTGGGCATTCTAGCTCAGTTCTTTAGATTTCATATAGAGTTTTGCTATTAGCACTTACTGCTTATCAGCTGGAAGTGCAAATTCAAATAGAGATTTTCAGTTACTCAGAGATAGCTTAGAGTATGTGGTTTCTATCCGCATTTGTCTTGTGCTCATCATCATCTATTTCATGCTGAATCAATCTATCCTTTATTGCGTTCAATATTATAACAAAATGTATGTATTGTCAAAGTATAGCAAAAAGGACCAAGAATGGATCTAAATTAGATCCACAAGTGTGATTGGGTGTTAGATTAGATCAACCTATCAATCTACACAAGATTAGATAACATTTAGATCACATCTATATGAAAAAATCTAACAAGAACAATCATTATTGATCAAAACTTGTACTTGCTAGTTTCACACATGTGAAAACCTGTCAGAGTATGGGCAACAAGCTGAGATTAAAGTATACTAAGCTTAGAACCCAATCAATGCATAAAAACACAAGACAAATAGAGAGAAAACACTAGAATTGCTCGAAAACCAAGATTTAGCTTCCATGTTAATTATGGCCCTATGAGGCACTATATATACATGAAGGATAGGTCAGCGCTGAGTCACTGATGTGGCACGTGTGAGAGTGCCTATTCACCTAAGGATCCATCAATCACATCAACCTTGGCACGTGGTCCATGACTTCCATGATTTAAGGCACCTCTTTGATTTTGGGTGATTTCCTACATTATAGGAACCTAGATAAAAAATCTTCTACAAGTATAAACTCAATCTCTAATGATCTTTCCACATGTGTGAGCAAACCTCTACAAGTGGGAGATCAATCCTGACCTCAAGATATTGCACATTCTATCAATAGAAAGGTGCCAAGTGGCATATAGCTAAGAAACTTTTAGCCAATAGAATTCTAATCAAATGATATGTACATACTAGATGATTAATCTAAATGATAAATGCATTCAATTCACACGTGGAAACAGGCTCCACACATGTGTAATCATGCTATGTACATGAATTTGGCCTAGATCAAGCATGATTTTGACATTTTCACACTCCTCAAAATCTAGCTTGGTAAATCTAGCATACATCTATCTACAACTCCAAGTGCCAATCTTAACTTCACACATGGCTCCTTTGCCAATGGCTTAGTAAGTATATCAATAACACAATCTGAATATGAAACATGGATGAGCTTGATCTCCTTTGCTTGTACCTTCCAGACTTGGTAAAAAGAACTTAATTCTTTTACAGGTTAGAATTCTCTTGGTTGTTTCAATCATTATAAAGTCTCTCTCACAAAGTGATGTGAAATCTCAATGTGCTTGGTTTGAGCATGGAAGATTGGATTGTTGGCAACTTGTTGGGCTACTTGATTGTCACAATAAATGCATGGAATGTCTTCAGCCTTGATCACTTGAAGTTCCTCCAAAAGTCTTCTTAGCCATAGGATCTCCTTTGTTGTTGTTGTCATAGCTTTATACTCGGATTCGGTTGATGAAAGAGAGATGGTATCTTGCTTTTTGGAAAGCCAAGATATGACTCCTCCACATAGGAATGTAGCAAAGGCACTTGTGGATCTTCTGTCCACTTTGTCACCGACAAAATTTGAGTCTGAGTGTGCTCTCGAACAAAGATTAGTCCTTGATACACTATGCCAAAGTTTCTAGTAGCCGAGATGTACCTTAACACTCTTTGGGGACTCTTCCAATGACATATTAGTGGACTTTGCATGTATTGAATCAATTTGATAAGAGCCAAGTACAAGTGCATTTAAGACATTGATCTAAACTATACCCAAATTGGCAGGTTTTTGGAAACAAGCTAGTATTGAGTTAGCGAGTTTGAATGGATAGCTAGAACCATTAAATTTGTACCAAATCTTGCTGTGGGATGTAGGTGTACTTTCCACATGTGTGGGGCTGTACAAAACCTGTTTTGGACAGTAAAATTCAGTTTGGTGCATTTTGAGCTTCATACACCCAATTTTGAGTCAATTTAGTGCATTTTTCAAGCTTTCACTTGCATTGTTTCTATTCCATTGATTTGTTCTTGGTTTAGATCAATCATATAGGTGGATTAAAGCTTGTTTACATTACATTGAAGTTGATTCTCTGTTCTTTTGAGTTTACTTTGAAGTTGAGAGAGAAAGAGTGCTATAAACCAAAGATTAAGGAGTGAATTTGCAAAGTTGAGACTGCAATCTATAGATCCATCATTCAAGATTTGTTCTAGAGTGGTAGCATCGGGTCTATAAGCTTGTTGATTGCTAGCAGACACTATAGGTTCAGATCTCTAAGTGAAACCATCTACGGTTCAAGTGCATTTACACTAATAATGGCATCAATGGGTGGCTTCTTACTTGAAGCTAGTGAAAGACTTTCATCAACTAATTATGCCATTTGGAAAGTTCGAATGGAGTCATTATTAGATACTTCAGGATTTGTATGACATTGTTCTTGGTGTGGAAGAAGAACCTCAAGTAGCTCAAGATTTAGTAAAGTACAAGAAGAGATCTAGGTTGTCATTACATTGCTTGAAAATGAATGTAAGTAATGACTTGTTGAAAGAGATCTCATCTTGTAACACATCGAAAGAGGCATGGGATTCACTACAATCTATTTATGGATGCAGAAATACTTCAAGAATACTCATGCTAAGAAACCAAATACTTCAAAGCATGAAAGGAAGTAATGAAACAACCCAAGATTATGTTCTTAGGAACAAATCTTGAATATTGAGCTATTATCCATAAGTGACAAGATTCTCTGAAGATTAATAAAATATTATCTTCCTATCTTAAGTTTTGGGGCCATGACCATGTTATTTCCATTTGTAAACTTTATTGTACATAAAGGTATGTGAACACATAGCCTTCTAGAATAGGTCAAGTTTGAGTTCAGTAGGTTCAAATTTGATGTCATGCAAAAGTTCAGTTTACATGCAATGTCATTTAGTGTGCATGCAAGCCACATGCAATCAGTGCATGCAACATGCAAAGTGATTTTTATGATCTACACATGTCTAGACAAATTTGAGAGGTGACAAGCAATACATGCAATATCCATGCATGCAGTTACACATGTGGATCCTTGGTAGTTGAGTTAACTCAGTTAAGTGGACTTTCCATGCAACTCCATTGTAGGACTTTCCATGCTACTCCACTGTTAGGAACTCGAGCCACTTTCATGTAGGGAAACCTTGCATGTTTTGCCATATTGTAAATATTGAGATTTTGGTGTTTTGGACTCATTCTCTCTCTACCCGAGAGCAGCCTGTTTTTCTCATACTGAGTACTTAGAATTATTGCTAACATTCATTCCTCATAGTGAAAAATTAGTTTTTCTAGTCTCATGTATGCCATTGTGCTCTTGCCTTAGATTTTTTAATTAATCTGTTCTTTGATCAATCTTGTGCAATCACAACACCTCAGTAAGAAGATCTTGTAAGGTGTGTGGTGAAGTCTACACGTGGTTAAAACTTCACATGGTATCAGAACTTCATGATTTGAAAAGGTGAGGTTGTATACATCAGAACAACAGTGCTTTTGCTAGCAGAAACTCGAATTTGGGAGAGGAATCCAAACTCGCTGACAAACAAGCCATATGTGGATCATAAGTGGATCAAATCAAGCCTGATTTGCTTCAACTGAGCGTTGTACAGACAGAGAGCTCACATGTGTGAAATTAGCCCTTTTTGTTTGAGTGCTACTTCTCGAAGAATGATCCAAATTTGATGTTCTATAGATTGTTGGATAGGTATTGAATCACGAAATTTCTAGAATTCACACGTGTGGGGAATGTCCACAAGTATGATGGATCTAATTAAGCTTTGTGATTAGCACAATAACCTGATTCTAGATTGTTTAGCAAGATCTAGTTTAGAAGAAATGGCTTAACCACAATCTAGCATGCTAAGCATCAGAATATGATAGCAACTTAATCAATAATGAGTAAGAGTACAAGATTTCAGTGTATTAGCATTAGCTTTCAACACGAGTTAGAGAGGGAGAGATAGAGAGATAACAAGCAAAATAGTTTAGATCCAAAATGGCATGAGGTAGCTACAAAACTTTGGTTCTTCATCATTGATTTTGAGGAGAGCTACACATATTAATGGAGTTTGAGGTAGCTCGAGGTAGAACCACATCTATCCATTCCAAAATGACAACTGAAGTGACATCTAGAGTCTATGTGACATTTGTCACTTGTCATGCATGAATTTCTACCAACTTTTTACAAGTGTGCTAGTTCTAAGTAACAAAGTACAAATCATCATGCATGTGTCCATTACACTTTGTGCATGCCTTGCATGTCACTATGGATCACTCACAAATAATGCATGTGAATTGCCACGAGTTTCTACAAGCATGACTTTGCCAATTCTATGTTACAAACTATATGCAAGTTGTATTCTTCAATCTAGACATTACATAACCATGTAGCTCGAGTTCTATGTAGGCCAAACTTGGCATTCTGCATTTATGAGCTACATACTTGCATGGTACAACATTTGTAGCAAGCCAAGAAATCAATATGGATTGTTTTTCCAATTTTAGCACTCCCTCCTAAAAATAATCTATTATTTTCTTAGCATGGATCTTGGTATAACTCCAAGATTGGCTCTGTGCTTGATAAATGAACTTTTGCTCAAAGGTTTGTTGAGCATATCAGTTATACAAGATGATATGTCGATGTGCTCCAAATTGATTTCCCCTCCAATGAGCTTCTCTCTCATGAAGTGATGTGCAACTTGGTATGCTTGCTCATTGCATGGAATATCGGGTTGTTGGCAAGGGCTTGAGCTGAAATGTTGTCACACATGATCGTAGGTAGATTCTCTTCCAAGATTATCTTTAGTTCCACTAGTAGCCTCTTGATCCAAAGCACTTCCTTTGTTGTTGTAGTGAGTGCCTTGTACTCACCTTCACATGATGAGAGTGATACAGTATCTTGCTTTTTGGAAAGCCAAGATGTCAAGTTTCCTCCAAGATATATAACATAATCGCTTGTAGATTTTCAATCTGCTCTATCACTTGCAAAATCCGAGTCAGAATAACCAATAATAGAAAGATCTTCACTTTTATACAATAAACCAAAATCAAAAGTTGAAGATATATATCTAAGCACTCTCTTGGCCGTTTTCCAACTACTTCCTGTCAGAATGATATCATCAACATAAATAAGAAGAATGACAATATCTTTATCAAAAAACTTGACATATAAGGAAGGATCATAGTTACTAAGATTAAATCCTAGTGACTCAAGAAAGGTGTTAAGTCGAGAATACCATGACCTTGGAGCTTGCATCAATCCATATAAACTTTTGAAGAGCAAGCAAACTTTTTCTTTATCATGGATGAACCCAATAGATCCATATAAATCTCTTCTTCTAGATACCCATTTAGAAATGCATTAGAGATATCTAGTTGAAGAACTTGCCAATTGAAAAAACAAGCAAGAGAAATTATGATTCTAATTGATATCATCTTTGCAACTGAGGCAAAGGTCTCCTCATAATCAAGTCCATAAACTTGAGCAAAACCTTTAGCACAAAGCCTAGCCTTGTACTATATGCATTCTACACATTAGAAGAGTGATAAAAGAAGACAATAGAATAGAAGTAGAAGACTCACCAAAGTAGAGAGATGAAATCCATTATTTTCTCACACAGTTATATCTAACAAAGATAATGTCATTTGTCCCCTTGCCAAATATTTTCCAAAATGGTAGTTTTCATGTACTTACCAAAAAATCTAGTTTTAAGTGACTAGTTTCAATGTATCTGAACCAACCAATAGGAAAAATCCAATATTAGCTACTCATATACTTGCTAAAAATAGTAAAAAACTACTTCTAGATCTTATTGACATTGGAAAGGTATCTCTAATTTTAAACCCAACTTTGGCCTCCAAATTGCCAAATGAAACCGCCTAAACTAGCTGACAATTTTCACACTTCCTCTTCAACTAGTTTTACCACACTACTTTGTGTTGGATTATTCTACTCTTGGAGTGATTCATCCAAATAATCGATCTTTAATCTTCATCCATTTTATTATCCAGTTGTGCAGTTTTATTTGTGTTTCTACACAGTCTGCAGAAATACTTGGGAATCACTCAACAGGTGGCTCCGACATATCGGACATCATCTGACTTATCATTGACATCGATGAAAGTCGAAGGAGTCGACCATGTCGAAGAATGACAATTATTGTTCCACTTGATATGAAGCTAAAGACTTGCCCTAACTACTTTGCAAGTAAATTTTTGAGAGAAGTTCTAATTGGATGGATGCCAACGCATTACGGCCATTTACCAATTGCGACTTCGGCCTGATTAGTTGTCCTACTGGATACGTGTTAATTGCTTTAGTATAAATAACTGATCATCAAAGACTTCTCTAACTCTCATTAGACAGAGTTTTCAGTTACCTAAAGATAGCTTAGAGTACACGATTTCATCCATTATTGTTTTGTGCTCTCGTCATCTGATTTGTACATGCTACTTACTGAATCGATCTATCTTCTTATTGCATTTAGTATCATGTCAAAATGTATGCTTCTCTATAGTCATTTGTAACTGATAAATCTCTAATTGTTTTGTCTGTTTAGTTGAATACATCAACACTGCAATATTCAATACATCATCGTTTGGCTACGAAATCACTTTAGTGCTAAAGATTTCAAATTTGGTTGCTAAAATATTGAACATGACTTCTATCATTATAGCTTTCTTCAATATTGATAGGCATAGTCATGTATTAGGAAAGAAGGCTTATTCTGTTGCACTCGATAGGTCGCTTATAGTCTTCAACTTATCGAATCGACTCATTTCATTTCTCTCTTTCCAACACTTTGATCCATCTTCAGAATGATGTTCATCCTAAGAATAGACCTCCTCTCTTTGGTTCTATAATGCTCAATATAGAAACATTCATAATTGATATAGATAATAAACTAGTTGACAATTTCACATTGTCTTCAAGTTTTTCTTCGATACTTGTGACAACATCCCACAAATCACTGGCAATCAACATGGTCTTCATCTTAAATTTTCACAAATGATAATTGGATCCATTCAATTTGTCTGCTATGAGACCAACTTTGTTTTGTGAATCCATCTAGAAGTTAGTTTGTCAATAATCGATGACCTAAGATTGAAAATAGAATTTTTTTATATTAGGATATTTATACCATAAAATGCTCTAATGCTACAATTTCTTCAGAAAGATCTTTCTTCTAATGTATGACTACGCCTATCAAATTCAAACTCTGCCATGTTCGATTCTATTTGATTCTAACTTTAAAATCATCAAAATCTATGACATTGATTTTGTAGACAAACATAACAAAAAAAACATTGTTGTATAGAAGTATTAGATAGCTTTAGACAAAAATGTAAGAGAACATAATCAGATTACAGTAGATCATAGAAAGTATCGATTAGTAGAACATAATAATAAACGCAATAAAATTATATGATCGATTTAGTAAGTAGCATGTACAAATCAGATGAATAGCGAGCACAAAACAATAGCGGATGCAACTACGTACTAGAAAATAACTTTAAATCTCTAAATGCAACCATAATCTAGACGTCTTCTACACAATCGCCTTGTCTACTATCTTAGCCAATGTTTAGGAGTTACTTTATCATGTGTATGTCATTTTTGAGCCCCCACAAAAAGAAGGAAGTAGCAACATGGGTGGTAGTGGCATAGTGGGTTCCACTTGGTGTAATAACTTGATCAAAGAACATCAATACTGCCTAATATTCTCTTTGTCCCCTTCTTGTAGGGAGGACAGGGCAAACAATAAGCCATCAACCGTTCGATGGGCGGCATACACAATCAAGAACAGTTTATGAAATTCCTCTATAGTGTGAATCAAGTCTCTTTGCAAACTATGGTACCAACGTCTTGTGGCTCCAATCAAGGTAGTGCCAAAAAATATCATTTCATAATATGGGTCCATGATGCGGCTTATGAAGCATGCATCCTAGAATGCATCATTGTGCTCTTCGATGTTTTCATACGGAGCCCCATGAAACTCGGGTACCGATCCACTTCACTTTAGTAGCCCACCCACTATTGGGAGTACTACAAATTGGTTCAGTAGGATGCCTTGCCATTATGTTGGCTTCGGGTCTCTCAACGGTAGGTGGTACGTCTTCTATGGGTGTCTCGGCAATGTCTACTGATTCAAGCTTTGGTAGTTCTTCTATAACTTCTAACAACTCAATATGGTCCATTTTGAGTTGGCTTGACTTTGACTCACCATCGTCTTCTCTAAGCAGTGGGAACAAAGGCCCACATCTGCTCCTCATGAGTTCTAATGGTCCTTTTTGGGGGTCTAATATCTCTTTGGGTGGTGTTTCCTTCAATCTATGTCTCCATGGTATGCCTATTTTCTCCTATCTAGGGTAGTACTTTGTCTATCAATGAATAGTGACAAATTGGCATTGTACGTGAGTTCCATGGTTTTCCTAACTTATATCGTAAGTCTCCCCAAAACTTCGTTAACTAGTACTACATACATTCTAACTAGCTCCACCTGGTCATTAGTCTGTGTTCAATTCTGATCGATCCACACCCATGCACGATATTCATTAGTGCTTTATACCAGATTCCATTTCTCTTGGATGCTAGTGTTGGTGGGACATAGGGTGGTGATGCAGGTTGGACAATGCAAGTGGCTTTTAGTTTCAAAGCTCAAGGTCTAACCCAGACCCTTAGCTTCACAATGAATTTCATTCTATACCGACTTTGACTCTATGTCCTAACTTGGTACCCTATTTCTTGGTGTCTATTCTACTATTGGTATTGTGTTTGGTAGGCTGAAAAGTAATACATAGTCCAACTCCTACTCTCTGTAGGTCACTGTTGTTTCAATCGACTTTCAAACTATTCCCTAAATCAGGTCCCACTCTAATCCAAAGTTTCTTTGGTCTCAGGTTCGAGCCTCCCCTTGGAAACCAAGAAGCACTCTATTCAATCATGGTTGGTAGTTTCTTGTAATCTTGTTCTACCAACTCTCTTGTTAAGGATCGATCCCCAGGCATTGCAGGCAACTAAAGTGGCAGTTTGAAATCATCTCGCTTGAGGTACAGTTTCAGAGCGGCTGTAGCTAACCTTGCTATGGTGAACTAGGTGGTCATGTTTTGTATGCCCTAATTGGCTGATCAAAAATTTGCTAAATGAGGCCAAGGTAGTCCATTGGTGCCAGTAATTGCTCTTCTAACAATAGTCTTTGGTACAATTCGCTCAAGTCTCCTAGTAGACGCACCAATCTTAGGGCCTCTTTTGGCGGGGGATTGGTCTCACCAGAATGTACTAAAAGGGGAAGGGCCCACATTGGCCTACGTGAGTGATCGAGGAAAACTGCTTCCAGCCTTGGTGGCTTGCTCGATCACCCCATGCTCCTCCCGCAAATGGAAGTTTTTCAGGCTTCCAAGAGTATGGTAGGATGATGGTGAAGTATCATGCTGTGAGTGTTGGTTTAAGAAATTGTCACAGTTCTTGTCATCTAAGAACGGTATTGTACCCTACAACATGTAAGTCATTTCTAGGTATTTCTTATAACACATTACTTGAAATTTCTATCCAACTACTTACTAGATAGCCCTTAGCAATCATCGGTGTTTTGTCTCCAATACATTGCTAAAACTTGTCGTTTTCGGCTCAGTATTACTAGACATGCCATCTGCAATACGATAGTAGCTGTGTTGCATAGTTGTCGCACTAATCCTAATGGGAAAAATAGTGAGAGGGAGCAGTTTCCTTTTGAGGTCAGAATCATCATATAGAAATTGGTGATGCTGCTGGACCGTCAGGGAAAGGAGTATGGCCAATATCTGGAGTTTGTCCAGTGCCTGGTCCGCAAGGCCCCGATGGAGGAGGATCCGTGCCAAAATAGTCTGCATGGAGACTTTGATCTCCATATGTCAACGCTTGATCTAGCGGCGCTGTCGCATCTGCATCAAGAGTTGGACTTTTAGCGCCGGGAATCTGAGACAAATACCAAGATCAGTCAGGTGTTTACAGGCTCGATCAGCAAAGCAAAATACTGCAGATTTGTATTGCTTATTGACTGCCATACCACAACATTATGGCAGTATAATCCATTCGCTTGTAAGTCTGGATGAATATTCCCGCGAAACACTGCAAACTTTCATTGTCAGCAGAAGTAAGCATGACAAGGTATGGAGTTCTGTACATTTATGTATTGGATGCTATTTATAAGGTCAGCTCTTTAGATTGAACTTGTTGTTAAATATTGAGATTAGATGGCTTACGCGCATACCTGAAGGCAAAGAGACCTTAGATGCATCCAGGCTAGGAAGAATTAGCACCACCAAAAGCAAAATTTGCTGCTTCATCTTTTACAAAGAAGCTAAAAACTACTTTTGAGATTTTAAGAATGCTTCAATCGAGCAAGCGCCCTTGACTGTTGCTAAGAGAACACTCTAGCTTGTTGATCATTGCCTTAGTACAATTTCATTCCCTCAGATGCAACTAAATTTTAACATTCTTTTGCAACTTCTTTGGTCTAACTACTCAGGCAGCACCTCCATAAATGTGCTGTGGTATTGCGTCTCCTGTTCTTCAGATGCGGGATCACGTATTAAATCTGAAAAATGAATGGGTTGAGAATCACATTCTGCAAGCTAAAATGAAATCAGAGGCGGAGGACCTGAAACTCATGAAGCTGAATTATCGCTGAAATCTGTTATCCAGTATAGATTGTGGGCGTGGATCACAGTTCAAACCAAAGAATCTAGAGCTGACTCGAATACGATCGAAAGTCATTAGTCAATCACCACAAATAGTACTATTGATATCATCCAATTGCAAGGCTAGTACAGACTGCCTGACCCACCTTGCACAATTCATCGTGGAGACGTGATCACCCTGTCTTAGCTGCTCGGCACTAATTGCTTGATTCATTGACCAACTGCTGCTGCTGCTTCCTTCCTGAATCCTGATTCAGACTGCCAGTGCAAAGTCTGCCAGAGTCAATGATGTTGGATTATTGTTGGTATTTGAATTTTGGAGAGTTGATACTATTTAGTCAACTAGTTTGACTGACTAAGAGACGACTTCTAAACCTCCATGCATGCAACGAGGAACCTTGTTGATAAATCTCAGACCTCCCTTTTGAACATTAACTACTTTTTATTTTATTTTGTGTTAGTTCATATTGCATGAATCATAAGGTTAGAACAAGAATCTTATGGTGTGCCATGACGGCTTTGAGAGCACTTTGTTTGTTTAAATTCTTTGAAAATGTAGTCAAAAGGAACAAAATACAACTCTACTAAAATGCATTTATTCATTTTGCACAACAAAATTGCCTAGAAATGTCGGGTGGCATTTGAACTTTTCTTTGCTCGAGGGTCAAATAGGGGTTCACAGTTGGATTTTGATTTGCAAATAGGTAGGGACATAACAAGACTTTAGCATGGATTTTTCTTTGCTTAGGGTCAATTTGAGGTCTAGAGTTGCGCAAACGAGTAGGGACATAACAAGAGTTAGGTCATGATCTACCACAAAGGCCTTGCCATGATGTTTTACTCTTATTTGGGAAAAAGTCAGAGTGGATTTGAGTGAGAGGGGATAACAAATAATTAGTCATCTTGTAGAACACAATGTCCTAGAAGTTTGGTGTAGTGGTCTCTCACTTGCATTTGCCTTGTTATTGGAGTTTGTTAGTTTGTGAGCAAGTTGTAAATTGCATGAACCTCTATGAAATTATCATCCACCACTAACCACAACAATCGTCTTTGAAGTGAAAAATAATGTAGTCATTACATCACAAATACAAACATTATGAACATCATACTTGCTAATGTGCGTCATTCATATGGAGTTAAAAACCTCATCATTCTATTAAGTGAATGTTTTCACATATTCAATCACAATTGTTCCCACAATTCCACAATCCAATATTTGTGATTTTCATGACTATAAATTATTGTGATTTCACACTTTCATGTGTTCATGATTTGATGTATTCTTGTTTCATATTCATCAACATGATTTAATGTATTCATGTTTTACATTTTCAATTAAAAGTGTAGTCGCAATGTTATGTATTAAAGATTCCCACGTACGTGCCTTCTCATGATTTCATGTATCAACAATTTCATGTGGTCATAATTTTCAATAGCATATTGCCATATTTTTGCCAAAAAAGTCACTTTTTTGCAAAATTACTAGTATTACTCTTGATCCTTCGCCATAACCTTCGCCGAGTTTCCAAAACATTCTATTTATAGAAAAAATGCTATTTTTGAGTTCGACAAAGATTCTTTTTGATCAGATCATAGAAAATCTTGAATTTTACCCTCGCAAGACAACAAAAACTGTATTTCCTTGTGTTAGAAACCTTCGTCCGGTTTAACATAGTTTTATTTGTGTCAGATCTTTCACTAGAGATGTCGACGAAGGATATTTCTCAAGAAATTGTCAAAAAAATTGTTCAGAGTGTTTTTCTTAAAATAGCAGTGTTTAACCTTCGTCGAGCCAACCTTCGCCTAGTGAACCTTCGCCAGTCCTATTTTTAGTTTCTGATTTCCCAGATCAAGTCTCTGTCAAAATTTGGATCAAATCTGATATATTCTGAATTGGATTCTGAGAGATTTATTATTTTTGAAAAGTATCGATTGATCGAATTTCGGAAAGTTTTTTTATCATATAGAGTCAGATTCTTGAAAAAGGGAATAGATCTAGCAGATTTGATCTGAGATAGTTTTTTGGAAAAATCTAGATCTAATCTCATTGTCCGCTTGATCTAAATTTGTAAAGATGGCTGCCCTTGGAGCTGCTACTGGAAGTGCTCCATAGGAGGTCAATCCAATTATTGTTAGAAGAGCACCCCGATTGGATCTACCCAAGTATAATGGATTAACAGATCCAATTAGATTTCTTCAGATCTATGCTGAATCCTGTGAGGTCTATGGTGAGATTTATCCTCAAGATAAACTTAAGCTGTTTCCTATGGCCTTAACAGGCGCAACACAAGATTGGTACTATAACCAAGATGAAACGGAACGTACAGATTGGGAGGTTGTTAATCTTGTATTTTACTAAAATGCTTCTTGAATCCTGTGTTCCCCAATCCCCACATACTTACAACTTGAATTGGACTTTACCAGCTTCAAGAATAATTTTTATTGGTTTGATTGGATAATCTAAGATTGAATAAATCTCCTAGTTATAGCTTCTTAAAACTCAATCAAGTTTTCCTTATCCAAGCCACCATTGCACCTAGGTGTATGCCATCAGTTTGAGATCATGATTAGACAATATTGTTTGACACCTTCATACATTTAGGATGTTGCCTTTGAATGAAAACACTATATCAAAATGTTGCACCAATATGTGTTGTCAAATTTTCATTTGTCGTAAAAGGATATTTTATTGGTTGTGTGTGTGTGTGTTTGTGTGTGTGTGTGTGTGTGTGAGAGAGAGTGAGAGAGAGAGAGAGAGAGAGAGAGAGAGAGAGAGAGAGAGAGAGAGAGAGAGAGAGAGATCCAAGTTGTCGCAGCAAAAGCATATTTTAGGCTTAGTAGCAATTATGCTTTCATACACGTATTGTTGCGTTCACTTAAGATGCTAGTTGTTGAATGTTATGAGAGGTTTGAGGATTGGGGGTTCCCTTAATATTTACCCTTAAGGCATCATCCTCAACCCACGAACAATGATAGCATCATAATATTATATGTTTAAGAACGGACGAGTTGACCTAGGATAGAGATATTCTGTATACTATAATGCTTTTTGGTTTCCAAGGGGAGCCTCAAACCTGAAACCAAAGAAACTTTGGCATATATACTATAATGGAGAGTCATAACAGTCCATACGTCATGTCAAGTTCAATGAGGCTCTCTATATGACATAAACAACAAACAATATATCACATCATTCATTCGTGTATAGATAAATTCTCATGGTCCTCGTTGCATCCATGGGTAAGACAGAACTTGCTTGCTTATATATATATATATAGTCGTTAATCTACTCAGGCTTAAACTAATTTTGAAAGTCAGTCTTGGGAGAGCAATTTTATCTTTGTTCAAAGTAACGCGTGAGAAACTCATTCCGTGGAGACAAATATGCTTAATTCTACCAACAAAATCAAATGTATACAACAGAGCCAGGAATTTATTAACCCAAAAGAAGCTGGTAGCCATTAGAGGAAAGAAAGGGATACACAGCAAATTGCCATCATCCATGTGCTTCGAAATTAGTCCGAGTATACAGCTGCACCGTAATTGTGCTTATTATGAAGCAACTGACAAATAATCGCATTGCAGGTGGCTTGGATTGATTGAAGTCTACGAGAAAATGGTTTTCAGGCGATCTACCGTCTTCTGGTCCAAGAAAAATGTTTTCTGTAGCAATTCATCCTTGATGTTGGAGCCGAACATGGAATTGGCAATGAGCTGGAAACCAGCGTGCTGGCTGTTCAAAGAAACCACGGCTTGAGCAGGCCCATCTCCTACGTTGAGCTGAAAGTGAATGAGGCCCCTTGGAAAGATCATCACATCACCCTTGTTGATGACCTTGGCAAATAGTTGGTTATCGGCCGTGACAAATCCTGCGTACAAACTTCCCTCTAAAACATAAATGATCTCGGATCCCCTGGGGGTGGGTGTGAGGCGGGATGAGTCCGCCCTTTGCAAAATCAAGCCTGGCAATGGAGATTCCCAGGGAGTTTAAGCCTGGAAAGTTACCCACGAAAACCAAAGACAGCGCTGCTCCGAAGCTGTTGTTAGTTTGTGGAGGAACTGTTAAGCCATAAAAAACAAAATCATCTGTGGTGACTGCAGGTGGTTTTTTGCAAGGGTAGCCGTTGAGGTACAAATCCTTGGTAAGGTCAGCAACACAA
>CM055101.1:10370863-10485713 GCA_029204225.1 Diphasiastrum complanatum | reverse complement strand
GGTAAATCTAACTGAGATACAAGTGCATACCAGTCTTCATGGGTTTGTTCCCATAAAATCTTAAAATTTTGCAAAAAACCCACAAAAAAATGCACTTTTTTCAAGATTTGTTGAGTTTCCTTGGGAAGGTAACTCTCGCAGCTTGGTGAGGCAAGTAAATCTGACTGAGATACAAGTGCATACTAGTCTGTGAGGGTTTGTTGACAGAAAATCTTAAAAGTTTGCAAAAAACCCACAAAAATACACTTTTTTAAAGATTTTTTGAGTTTCCTTGGGAAGTAACTCTTGCAAATTGGTGAGCAGCTGAATCTAACTGAGATACAAGTGCATACTTGTCTTCAAGGGTTTTTTTTGAGAAAATATTAAAATTCTGCAAAAAAACCACAAAAAAATGCACTTTTTTCAAGAGTTTTTGAGTTTCCTTGGGAAGTAGCTCTTGCAGCTTGGGGAGCAGCTAAATCTGACTAAGATACAAGTGCATACCTGTGTACAAGGGGTTTATTCCTAGAAAATCTTAAAATTTGGCAAAAAGACCCCAAAAAATTGCACTTTTTCCATGATTTTTTAAGATATGCTGGGGAAGTAGCCTTTGCAAAGAGGTTTTTATATGGATCTAACCAAGATCTGGCTATTGTGATATTTTTGTGAAGATACAATGGTTAGATGTAGAAATATCTAAGAAAAAGTGCCAAAAAGTGCCAAAAAACTGAGTTTTTTCAAGATCTCGACAAATCTGCCCATCAAGAACTCTTGCAGAACTCACATTGTCTAGGAATGGTCCATATATAGCTACTGTAGGAAGGTTGAAGGTTATATTCACTCAGGTTTTAAGAAATCTCAACAGAAAAAAAAAAAAAAAAAAACCACAAAGAACCAAGAAAAGGGGCTAAAATCACACTATTAGCCAACTGAAACTGATCAGATCTTATCAAATCTAGGTTGCAATCACAATATCCATCAAGATCCAACATCCCTGGACTGAACCAAGTGAGTGAACCTCAGATCAAGTTGATTAGTACCAAGAAAAATCAGTTTCCACTACCATGCATACCAACCATTCATCACTCTTCTATCCATCTCCATATTCTCTTGACAGTGTAACTTTCATTGCGGTTATCTGTTAAATCCATTTCTGTTTCTGTTCACATCCATACGGATCCCTCTTTTCTTGATACTTTTCTCCTCTTCTTTTTCTTCTTCCACTTCAAAAAAAAAAAAAAACAAGTTGGAACACCAGAGTCATTGGAGCAAACCTTGAAGCAATTCACCAACCAGCTACTTTGCGACATTCTAGTGCCGAACTATGGAGACCACCCTTGTAGGATTATCGAAATTAAAAAAGTTCCCTCCTGAAACAATCCGAGACTACACCTATCGGATCTATCATCTAGTGAAGGATTGTGATCTCTCGATTTCCCAACAGATTATCATGGCAAAATATTATGCCGGACTGCCCAAAAGGATCAGATTTGGTATGGAAGAGTTAGCATCCTATGAGTCGCTTGCACAACTTTGTAAGGATACTGCCTTGATGGAAATCTCACTCGGAAAGAAGGATTTTCCCTATCCAAATGGGGAATCAGAGGAACAAAGGTCGACAACGAGCAATGATCCAACAAGAATGAAACCCCATGCAAGGCAACAAAGTGCAGCAAGGTCAAGCAGATCAAGTGCAGCGAAAGACCAAGAACTTGCAGTTCAAGCTGTCAGCAAGCTTATGCTCGCTCTATTAAGTTTCTTGAAAAGGACGAATGTACCTTCTACTTTGGAGATCATCCAAGTACCAAGTGTCCAATCAAGAATCTGTGCTTGTTAAAAGGACAAAATACAGAGCAACAGGCTTGTCGACAGCAAGATCCAGCGGTTCAATGGTCAGAAGCAGAATCAAGCCAACAAGGAGCTCACCAGAAGGATGGATGTCAGATTGATCCATCTAAATCACGAGTTTCTTCAACAAACAGTGGCAAGGTAGAAGTTTTGGTTATATCCTCTTGCATGTCACCGAATTCAATGGAGGACCATAACAGCCTATCAGTCTACTTTGTGGAAGATCCTAAGGGGAATCTGTTACCGGTGTATGCCTATCAACTTAGAGGTGATGGCATACTGCACTCAGTTAGGTGTTATGGATGCGGAGGCTGAATGTCCACACTGAGGGGATCCGTCAACATTTGATCTCTCGTGTTCACAATGCGGAGTTAATCATCCATGCCGAGATTGCCCGATGAGAAATTCACAAATAGCCAGGAGGCATTTGTCCTATGTAGACCGACATGCACCTGGGGTAACCCTTCCACCTTGAACGTACTACAAAAGAAAAATTCTAGTGCCACCGGGTTATGAAACGAGTGACGAAGAGGACAATCTAGCAAAAGTCCCAAAGTACGCAAAGATACCCTTCGGCAAACAAGTAAAACCACCACAGAAGATAGAGATGGTAGAATCCATCACACCAATGGTAACTGATGAAGTTAAGAAATTGGCATCTGACGAAGTCCAACGGATTTTACCAAGTCTCTTGGTGCAATCGCTACAAAGAATTCTTAGTGATGAATTACAAAGGGGACTAGCATCAACAGAGCAACTTGAAGGCAATTCAACACAAGATCCAAGAAACAGTGCCACCACGCAGCCTTCAACGGGGAAGTGCAATCTATTTGTCTTGTGTTTTTTATGTATTGATTGGGTTCTGAGCTCAGTATACTTTATTCTCAGCTTGCTATCCGTACTCTGACAGGTTTTCACAAGTGTGAAACCAGCAAGTACAAGTTTTGATCAATAATGATTGTTCTTGTTAGATTTCTTCATGTAGATGTGATCTAAATGCTATCTAATCCTGTGTAGATTGATAGGTTGATCTAATCCAACACCCAATCACACTTGTGGATCTAATTTAGATCCATTCTTGGTTCTTTTTCCTGTACTTTGACATGGTATCAAAGGCTAAGATCTGGTCTAGTGATGTCCTCAAAGGATGCTTCATCACTTTCCTTAGAAATTTTTACGTTCAATTCCATGGGAGTTTCAACTCCTTTATAATCTTTCATGCCAAGCTTTTCTAAGATGGATCTAGCATACTTAGATTGAAATATGAAAGTAAAATCATTGCATCTAGTAGCTTCTATTCCAAGTATGACCTTTACAAGTCCTAGATCTACCATCTTAAACTCACTAGACAAGGAAACATTTACATCTCTCTTGCCATGTTTACACTTCCAACCATCACATTAGCATCCAACTTAAATAACCTTTCTTGATTAAAAAAATTAGCAATACATTTATCTTTCTTCAAGATGGAACATGCTCCATGCTTGAAATGTACATCTAATCCACTATCCATAAGTTGACCAACACTTAACAAGTTCTTTGTAATAGAAGGTACGTAAAGAACATTGTCTAGATCTACTTTCTTAGATGATCCAAGACATAATGGAATGCAGGATCCAATTCCTACAATCTCACATTCTTGATCACTTGCAGTGAAGATAAACTTCTTAGAGTCATTGTAAGAAAGTCAGGTAGAAAAGTGGTCTTTTTGTTGAGTCATGTGGGAGCTAGCCCCACTATCAATCCACCATGTGTCGTGATTAGATGTTTGTGTAAGGAATCCATCAAAGATAAGTTGCATTCATCCTCCTCCTCAAGCCAAGGTTGCCATGGTTGTCCTTCTCTTGGGAATTCTTCTTCTTGTAACACTCGGATGCAAAGTGTCCTTTCTTACCACAGAAAAAACACTTTAGCTTCTTCTTGTCCTTCTTGCTCTTGCCTTTTGAACTTGAAGCTCCATCCTTGCTCTCGGCCTCCACATCTTGGGTCTTCTTGGATGGAAACTTCTTCTTCTTGCCTTTCATAGAAAATTTAACCTTCTCATCACCATCAATCAAAGATAAGGAACCAATCCTATTCTTGATATGAAGCATCCTACTATCCTCAGAAACTACAGTCTTTCTATAGTAGGAAGCTGATCTTGAATAGCAAATGTTTGAACTGGATTAGAATACTCATTTCCTAATTCATTCAAGATGATTTGAACTAACTCATTGTCTTGAATCTGTGAAGTTTTTAGCACGTGTGGACTTCACCACACACTTATAGGATCTTACTGAGGTGTTGTGATTGCACAAGATTGATCAAAGAACAGATTACTTGAAAAATCTAAGGCAAGAGCACAATGACATACATCAGACTGAAAAAACTAACTTTTCACTATGAGGAATGAATGTCAGAAATAATTCTAAGTGCTCAATATGAGAAAAATAGGCTGCTCTCGAGTAGAGAGAGAAAATCAACACTAGAAGACTTGTGTAGAGAGAGAATGAGTCCAAAACACCAAAATCTCAATATTCACAATATGGCAAAAATGCCAAGATTTTCCTACATCAAAGTGGCTAGAGTTTCTATAGTGGAGTTGCATGGAAAGTCCACTTAACTGAGTTAACTCAACTACCAAGGATCCACATGTGTAACTGTATGCATGGATATTGCATGTACTGCATGTCACCTCTCAAATTTGCCCAGACATGTGTAGATCATGCATTGATTGTCTGTGGCTTGCATGCACATTGAATGACATTGCATGTAAACTGAACTTTTGCATGACATCAAATTTGAACCTACCTAACTCAAACTCGACCTATTCTAGAAGGTTATGTGCTCAATTCAAATACCTTTATGTACAATAAAGTTTACAAATGGAAATAACATGGTCATGGCCCCAGAACTCGAGATAGGAAGATAATATTTTACTAATCTTCACACGCCTCCTTAAAATATATGTTCCTATCTAACATAGACTTCGAAATTAGGCCAAGGATAGACCTCATCTTGATAAAGACATTCTTGAGCAATGGCTTGGTGAGAAGATCTCCCAATGACTTTTTCTCTTACAAAATGATGAGCTACCTCGATGTGTTTTCTCCTTGCATGGGACACAAGATTATTTGCAAGAGCCTGAGCTGAAACGTTATCATCCTTGATGATTGGAAGGTCTTCATTTTCATAACACCTTAGCTCCAAAAGTAGCCTTTTGATCCATAAAATCTCCTTTGTTGTGGTTGTAAGAGACTTGTACTCAGCTTCACAGGATGATAAGAATTTAGTTGCTTGCTTCTTTGATAGCCAAAAGCCTAAGTTCCCTCCAAGAAAAATTTTGTAAGCACTTGTGGATTTTCTATCCAACCTGTCTCCTGCAAAGTCTGAACCTGAAAAGGCAACCAAAGTCAGATCTTCTCCTTTGTAGAATAATCCATGAGTTCTAGGTAGAAGATATATACCTCAATATTCTTTTAGCCAACTTCCAGTGATATATCTTTGGATCTTGCATGTGTTGACTTACCTTATGCACACTAAAGTTTAGATCAGGCCTGGTCACTGTTAACCATATAAGTGAGCCAATAAGACTCCTATAAAGAGTGATGTCCTCAAAGGAATTTTCATCATCTTGTATAGGAACGTTTACAATGTGCTCCATTGGTGTATCTATGCCTTTACAATTTTTCATTTGGAATTTCTTGAGCATGGAAACTTTTGATTCTTCACCTTTTGTCACAAAACCAGGAGGTTGCTCCATGTAAATGTCCTCCTCAAGATAACCACTGAGAAAGGCATTAGAAACATCAAGCTGAAACATTCTCCAATTGTGAAAACATACAAGAGATATGAGTATTCTGATTGTTACCATTTTGCAACTAGTGCAAAGGTGTCTTCATAGTCAAGACCTTTGATTTGTGAGTAGCCTTTGGCACAAAGTCTTGCTTTATATTTATTGATAGATCCATCATTATTATACTTGATCTTGAAAACCCACTTACATCCAATCACATGCATGTTGTTTGGTGGCTCCACAAGCTCCCATGTGTTGTTTGACATCAAGGATTCAAACTCTTGGGCCATTGCTTCAACCCATATCTTGGATTGAAGTGCTTCTTGGACATCTTTAGGCTCTTCATCTGATATAAAGAGTGCATGATAGGAAGTTTCACCTTCCAATTGCCTTCCTTCCTCATCATATGTGAGCCTCCTTGGCTCAGATCTTTCTCTTGTAGATCTTCTTGATGTAGGTGCTTGAAGTTGCTCCTCCTCAAGCCTTGGCCTCACCACTTCTTGAGCAACATCAAGATTGATGATTGTAGATCTTGCATGAGACTCCTTGATTTGTGCCTCATCCAAGTTAAACTTTTGATCTTCATGAAAGATCACATCTCTACTAATAACATTCTTGTCACTAGAGGGAATATATACTTTGTATGCTTTTTTAATAGATGCATATCCTACAAAAATTCCTTTAACAACACTAGGATCTTCCTTTTTCCTAAGGTACATGTACAAAGCATACACAGCCAAAGATCCTAAGATGATCTACCTTAGGCTTTTTCTTATACAACATTTCAAATGGTGTTCTTCCTCCTATTGCAAGATTAGGAAGTCTATTACAAAGATATTTTGCACATGCAACTGCTTCTCCCCAAAAAATTTTAGGTAGAAAAGCTTCTAGCCTAATGGCTTTTGCACATTCACACAAATTTCTATTTTTTCTCTCAGCAACTCCATTTTGCTAAGGAGTATAATAACAAGAAAACTCTCTTTGTATTCCCTCTTTCTCACAAAAGTCTTTAAACTTATTGGAAGTGTATTCACCTCCACTATCACTTCTCAAAGCTTTCAACTTGAAGGAAAACTGCTTTTCTACATAAGCTTTGAAAGTAAGGAAAACATCATAAACCATGGCTTTAGAAGACATCATATAGATCCAAGAATATCTTATATAATCATCTACAAAGGAAACAAAGCAATTTTCTCCTTTGCTCTTAGTTGAAGAGAAATGAACATCTGAGTGCATGAGTTCAAATGGATGCTTTGTTTTGATGCTTGATCTTGGAAAAGGCCTTCTGTGTGATTTTGCCAAACCAGAAGCTTCACAAGGTTGAAGCTCCTTTGACAGTGTCTTTGGTAGTCCAACAGCTTTTCCTTTCTTGACCATAGATTGCATGGTAGATGTGCCAATCTCTTATGCCACAGATCTTCCTAAAGAACCTTGGTCTCATAAGCAATATTTGAAATGCTAGCACTTTCCCTAAAATCTAGTTTGTACAAGTTTCCAATTCTAGATCCTCTAGCAATAACTTCATTTTCTCTTGAGATTATACACTTGTCAACTTGAAACTTGACATCCAATCCACTATAAAAAATTGTCCTACACTAATGAGATTTTTGGTTAGTGTAGGTACATAAAGTACATCATGCAAGCAAAACGATTTTGATGATGATGCATAAAGTGGAATACTATGTATTCCTTCAATTCTACACTCTACATCATTAACAGTATAGATTGATCTTTTTGCACCTAGATAGGGCATGAGACTTGTGAAAGAGTTTCTAGAACTAGACATATGGAAACTAGCCCCATTATCTATTTACCAAACTTCTTCATTCTTGAAAGAAAAAAATGAAAAACTAGACATCATTAAAGAATCCTCTCTTTTGCTCTCATCACCCTCACACTCATCCTCATTAGTAAGGTTAGCTTGCTTAGATTGGTTCTTCTTCTTGAAACAGATTGATACATAGTGGCCTTTCTTGCCACAGAAAAAACACTTGATCTTTGACAACTTCTTCTTGCCACTGGATGTTGCAACTTGTGAGGACTGATCCTCACCACCTTCTTTGGCTTTGTCCTTTTTGAAGTGTTGTTGACCTTTGCCCTTGCCTCTTTACTTGGCTCTGATGAAGAGTGCTTTGTCATCTCCACCATCTTTCAATGAAAGTCAGTTGATCCTCAGCATCTTGTTCTCTTGCCTGCTTTCTTTAGCAATGAGGCGCCTTGTAGTGTCTCCAAGGATGGAAGTTCCTCCCTGACAACATAAGTCTGCACAATATTGTCATACTCATTTCTAAGTCCATCAAGGACTACTTGAACAAGTTCAGTGTTCTTAAGAGCATCTCCAATACCAGCTAACTCTTGATGAAGATCCTTTACTCTCATTACATATGATGAAACACTCTCATCTACTCTCTGATAACTTAGAAAGATTTGGTTTCTAAGTGTAAGCAATCTAGAAGTATTCTTAATTTCATAGATTGTTTTTAGAGTGTCCCAGGCCCCCTTAGCAATGGTTCATGTACTGATATCTCTTAACACTTCATTTGTTACATTCATTTTTATGAAATGAAGGGAAATTTTGGTTCTTTTATTGAATGCTGCAGTTTCATTAGGTGCTGCAGGTTCTTCTTAAGCTCCACTCACAATGTCCATTACATCTTATAGAATCAATAATGATTCCATTCTAATCTTCCACATTGCATAAATGACAGATGTTAATCTCTCACTATGCTCCAAGAAATGTGAACCAGATGAAGACATCTTCTCCATGAGGAATTCAAGTAATGACAAAGATGGAGTTGAAAATGTTGCTTGCTATCTCAACCTAGGATTCAAACTATGACAAATAACTATCTGCATCTTCAGATGATGATCCCTTAAAGAAATCATATCTGATTTTTGCAGATGTGGGTGGCGCTGGATTAGCTATATTAACATATGATGGTGAATTAAGTGAACTTGGAGGATCAAAATCTAGACTACGCTCTGATTCAGATGAATCTGTAGAACTTGGTGTTTCTATCGATCCTTTTTCAAATAAATCTACAAATGCTGTAGTAGCGTTTAGAAGATCATTAAACGCTTCAGGTGTTAATCTTGCTCTAATTGGTGAGTTTTGCAAATTCTGCAAATACAAATCTCTATACTCTTTGAAGATTCTATACTCTTTGCTATTCTCACCATATCCCACAAAGATGCCTTTGATGGAACTTGCATCATCCTTCTTCCTTGTATCCAAGGATTGGTGTACATAAGCATGTGGATCCAAATATCTTTATATCCTTGAGATTTGGCTTTTCTCCAAATAGAGCTTCATATGGTGTGATTCCTCTAATGGCTCGATTGGGCAATCTATTGCATAAGAAGTTAGCACAAGTGATTGCCTCACCCAAAAATGGTTTTGGGAGAGAAGAATCTAGCCTAAGGCTTTAGCACACTCACAAAGATATCTATTTTTCCTCTCGGCCACTCCATTTTGTTGAGGGGTATAAGGACAAGATAACTCCCTCTTAATGCCATTAAAACTACAAAACTCTATCAACGTTTTGGAGATATACTCTCATCTATTATCACTTTTTTATACCTTGATCTTGGTACTAAGTTGATTTCCAACTAGAGTTTTGAACTTTACAAATGAATAAAAAATCAAATACTTACAAGACAATAGGTAAATCCAAACATATCTAGAATGATCATCAATGAAGGTTACATAGTACTTAGCACCACCATTAGATGCTTGGGAGAAGCTATGTACATCTGAATGTATGATTTCAAGAGGAGTGTTAGATCTTGAGTGTGGAAGCTTATGAGCCTTTGAGAGGCTACAAGCCTCACAATGGTTTCCACATTTTGCCAAGCTCTTGGGGAGGCCGAGTGCAAGCTCCTTTGCACACTAGGATTCCATAGCTTTGAAGTTGGGGTGGCCCAACCTTTTGTGCCATAGCTCCACATTTGAGATCTCCACCTTTGCCAAGTTCACACTCTCCATTGAAGCATTATCTTCTAGTTTAGACAATTTACCTTGTTTAAATCCCTTTGCTATGCATTCATCATTCTTAAGGATGGAACAAACTCCATACTTAAATTGTACATCTAGGCCATTATTGTTATGTACCATAATGGTACGCCCTTTAGTGATGGCCTCGCAAGGGGCATGACGTAGGTCTAGCGTTATCAATATGTTTGGGTGTCACACGTCACCATCCTAGGTGGTCACGTGTCACTGGCATGACTGTGCTTGATGGGACCCACTATATTATGCCTATATAGTGGTGGGCTTTCCTTTTGCCATTCACTCAGTCTACTGGGGAGTTGGTGGATGGAGAGCACATGTATTAGCTAGGATATATCTCCAAGCCATGAAGACATGTGCTAGGGAGAGACAAGGGCACCTTTCATGAGGTAGAGATCCTCTCGTCAACAATTTTGGTTCAGGTTACCAGTTGCTCTCTTCTCCTCTTGCTTTCACATGGCATGGCTTGGGGGCTAGATTCAGGTTAGATCTAGGTTTGGTTGGGCAGTTTGGCTCCATAGTCTCTCTTATTGTGTTCTCGTATCCTCATCTTAGGGGTTTTTCCTGGTGGTCTTTACAAGGTATCAGAGCTCAGCTAAGATGCGGTCTTGGATGGGATCGGAGGCAAGCTCTACTTTGGATTGGAAGTTTGAGACACTTGGATTTGCGTCTGGAGTGCTGAATTCTCAAGAGAATTTCTATGTTGGATTCACTAATTCTTGTTTTTGTGGCATGCTTTTGTAGGTAGCATGCTCTTCTACAGGAATGACTTCGTTACAAATGCGAAGAATTAGTTGAATTCATTAAAAAAATTAATTTTTTTGTTGAAGCTTTCAAATGGTATTGAAGGATCTGTTATGAGGGATCCAGTTGCTTGTTTCTTGGCCGTATTCTGTTTGATTAATGATTTGAATGCATGCATAACCCATAATGTTCTAAATCATGTTTTCTAGTTTTGTTCATAGGTAGATTGAAGGCAAATCTTATGGACTGTTAATAACTAAGAACATGATTCTAGTGAATGCACGTGAGGATTAGCGTTTTTTTTGCTTATAATCCTCTTGTTAACCTGAATGTTCAAGAACATTGATGGGAATTGTAGTTATTGTCCTAATTATTGGTTAAGCAGAATACTTGTCTGTGATGTGAGAGAGGTTAACCACTTCTATGAGGTGCTGTTCCCTGCTAGACATGCATGTTTCTACACAGTCTACAAAAATACTCGAAAATCGCTCAATTTCCAAGAAGTACTAATTGGATGGATGCTATCTCATGATGGCCAACTGGCCATTAAGATCTACAACCTAATTAGTTGTCCTACTAGACTTGTCACATTTTTGCTTAGTATAAATAGCTAATCATACTTCTATTATATTCAATCAAGTAGCAGCTCTCTCAAGCTTTCAAGCTTGAACACTCTTGGGCATTCTAGCTCAGTTCTTTAGATTTCATATAGAGTTTTGCTATTAGCACTTACTGCTTATCAGTGGAAGTGCAAATTCAAATAGAGATTTTCAGTTACTCAGAGATAGCTTAGAGTATGTGGTTTCTATCCGCATTTGTCTTGTGCTCATCATCATCTATTTCATGCTGAATCAATCAATCCTTTATTGCGTTCAATATTATAACAAAATGTATGTATTGTCAAAGTATAGCAAAAAGGACCAAGAATGGATCTAAATTAGATCCACAAGTGTGATTGGGTGTTAGATTAGATCAACCTATCAATCTACACAAGATTAGATAACATTTAGATCACATCTATATGAAAAAATCTAACAAGAACAATCATTAATGATCAAAACTTGTACTTGCTAGTTTCACACATGTGAAAACCTGTCAGAGTATGGGCAACAAGCTGAGATTAAAGTATACTAAGCTTAGAACCCAATCAATGCATAAAAACACAAGACAAATAGAGAGAAAACACTAGAATTGCTCGAAAACCAAGATTTAGCTTCCATGTTAATTATGGCCCTATGAGGCACTATATATACATGAAGGATAGGTCAGCGCTGAGTCACTGATGTGGCACGTGTGAGAGTGCCTATTCACCTAAGGATCCATCAATCACATCAACCTTGGCACGTGGTCCATGACTTCCATGATTTAAGGCACCTCTTTGATTTTGGGTGATTTCCTACATTATAGGAACCTAGATAAAAAATCTTCTACAAGTATAAACTCAATCTCTAATGATCTTTCCACATGTGTGAGCAAACCTCTACAAGTGGGAGATCAATCCTGATCTCAAGATATTGCACATTCTATCAATAGAAAGGTGCCAAGTGGCATATAGCTAAGAAACTTTTAGCCAATAGAATTCTAATCAAATGATATGTACATACTAGATGATTAATCTAAATGATAAATGCATTCAATTCACACGTGGAAACAGGCTCCACACATGTGTAATCATGCTATGTACATGAATTTGGCCTAGATCAAGCATGATTTTGACATTTTCACACTCCTCAAAATCTAGCTTGGTAAATCTAGCATACATCTATCTACAACTCCAAGTGCCAATCTTAACTTCACACATGGCTCCTTTGCCAATGGCTTAGTAAGTATATCAATAACACAATCTGAATATGAAACATGGATGAGCTTGATCTCCTTTGCTTGTACCTTCCAGACTTGGTAAAAAGAACTTAATTCTTTTACAGGTTAGAATTCTCTTGGTTGTTTCAATCATTATAAAGTCTCTCTCACAAAGTGATGTGAAATCTCAATGTGCTTGGTTTGAGCATGGAAGATTGGATTGTTGGCAACTTGTTGGGCTACTTGATTGTCACAATAAATGCATGGAATGTCTTCAGCCTTGATCACTTGAAGTTCCTCCAAAAGTCTTCTTAGCCATAGGATCTCCTTTGTTGTTGTTGTCATAGCTTTATACTCGGATTCGGTTGATGAAAGAGAGATGGTATCTTGCTTTTTGGAAAGCCAAGATATGACTCCTCCACATAGGAATGTAGCAAAGGCACTTGTGGATCTTCTGTCCACTTTGTCACCGACAAAATTTGAGTCTGAGTGTGCTCTTGAACAAAGATTAGTCCTTGATACACTATGCCAAAGTTTTTAGTAGCCGAGATGTACCTTAACACTCTTTGGGGACTCTTCCAATGACATATTAGTGGACTTTGCATGTATTGAATCAATTTGATAAGAGCCAAGTACAAGTGCATTTAAGACATTGATCTAAACTATACCCAAATTGGCAGGTTTTTGGAAACAAGCTAGTATTGAGTTAGCGAGTTTGAATGGATAGCTAGAACCATTAAATTTGTACCAAATCTTGCTGTGGGATGTAGGTGTACTTTCCACATGTGTGGGGCTGTACAAAACCTGTTTTGGACAGTAAAATTCAGTTTGGTGCATTTTGAGCTTCATACACCCAATTTTGAGTCAATTTAGTGCATTTTTCAAGCTTTCACTTGCATTGTTTCTATTCCATTGATTTGTTCTTGGTTTAGATCAATCATATAGGTGGATTAAAGCTTGTTTACATTACATTGAAGTTGATTCTCTGTTCTTTTGAGTTTACTTTGAAGTTGAGAGAGAAAGAGTGCTATAAACCAAAGATTAAGGAGTGAATTTGCAAAGTTGAGACTGCAATCTATAGATCCATCATTCAAGATTTGTTCTAGAGTGGTAGCATCGGGTCTATAAGCTTGTTGATTGCTAGCAGACACTATAGGTTCAGATCTCTAAGTGAAACCATCTAAGGTTCAAGTGCATTTACACTAATAATGGCATCAATGGGTGGCTTCTTACTTGAAGCTAGTGAAAGACTTTCATCAACTAATTATGCCATTTGGAAAGTTCGAATGGAGTCATTATTAGATACTTCAAGATTTGTATGACATTGTTCTTGGTGTGGAAGAAGAACCTCAAGTAGCTCAAGATTTAGTAAAGTACAAGAAGAGATCTAGGTTGTCATTACATTGCTTGAAAATGAATGTAAGTAATGACTTGTTGAAAGAGATCTCATCTTGTAACACATCGAAAGAGGCATGGGATTCACTACAATCTATTTATGGATGCAGAAATACTTCAAGAATACTCATGCTAAGAAACCAAATACTTCAAAGCATGAAAGGAAGTAATGAAACAACCCAAGATTATGTTCTTAGGAACAAATCTTGAATATTGAGCTATTATCCATAAGTGACAAGATTCTCTGAAGATTAATAAAATATTATCTTCCTATCTTGAGTTTTGGGGCCATGACCATGTTATTTCCATTTGTAAACTTTATTGTACATAAAGGTATGTGAACACATAGCCTTCTAGAATAGGTCAAGTTTGAGTTCAGTAGGTTCAAATTTGATGTCATGCAAAAGTTCAGTTTACATGCAATGTCATTTAGTGTGCATGCAAGCCACATGCAATCAGTGCATGCAACATGCAAAGTGATTTTTATGATCTACACATGTCTAGACAAATTTGAGAGGTGACATGCAATACATGCAATATCCATGCATGCAGTTACACATGTGGATCCTTGGTAGTTGAGTTTACTCAGTTAAGTGGACTTTCCATGCAACTCCATTGTAGGACTTTCCATGCTACTCCACTGTTAGGAACTCGAGCCACTTTCATGTAGGGAAACCTTGCATGTTTTGCCATATTGTAAATATTGAGATTTTGGTGTTTTGGACTCATTCTCTCTCTACCCGAGAGCAGCCTGTTTTTCTCATACTGAGTACTTAGAATTATTGCTAACATTCATTCCTCATAGTGAAAAATTAGTTTTTCCAGTCTCATGTATGCCATTGTGCTCTTGCCTTAGATTTTTTAATTAATCTGTTCTTTGATCAATCTTGTGCACTCACAACACCTCAGTAAGAAGATCTTGTAAGGTGTGTGGTGAAGTCTACACGTGGTTAAAACTTCACATGGTATCAGAGCTTCATGATTTGAAAAGGTGAGGTTGTATACATCAGAACAACAGTGCTTTTGCTAGCAGAAACTCGAATTTGGGAGAGGAATCCAAACTCGCTGACAAACAAGCCATATGTGGATCATAAGTGGATCAAATCAAGCCTGATTTGCTTCAACTGAGCGTTGTACAGACAGAGAGCTCACATGTGTGAAATTAGCCCTTTTTGTTTGAGTGCTACTTCTCGAAGAATGATCCAAATTTGATGTTCTATAGATTGTTGGATAGGTATTGAATGACGAAATTTTTAGAATTCACACGTGTGGGGAATGTCCACAAGTATGATGGATCTAATTAAGCTTTGTGATTAGCACAATAACCTGATTCTAGATTGTTTAGCAAGATCTAGTTTAGAAGAAATGGATTAACCACAATCTAGCATGCTAAGCATCAGAATATGATAGCAACTTAATCAATAATGAGTAAGAGTACAAGATTTCAGTGTATTAGCATTAGCTTCAACACGAGTTAGAGAGGGAGAGATAGAGAGATAACAAGCAAAATAGTTTAGATCCAAAATGGCATGAGGTAGCTACAAAACTTTGGTTCTTCATCATTGATTTTGAGGAGAGCTACACATATTAATGGAGTTTGAGGTAGCTTGAGGTAGAACCACATCTATCCATTCCAAAATGACAACTGAAGTGACATCTAGAGTCTATGTGACATTTGTCACTTGTCATGCATGAATTTCTACCAACTTTTTACAAGTGTGCTAGTTCTAAGTAACAAAGTACAAATCATCATGCATGTGTCCATTACACTTTGTGCATGCCTTGCATGTCACTATGGATCACTCACAAATAATGCATGTGAATTGCCACGAGTTTCTACAAGCATGACTTTGCCAATTCTATGTTACAAACTATATGCAAGTTGTATTCTTCAATCTAGACATTACATAACCATGTAGCTCGAGTTCTATGTAGGCCAAACTTGGCATTCTGCATTTATGAGCTACATACTTGCATGGTACAACATTTGTAGCAAGCCAAGAAATCAATATGGATTGTTTTTCCAATTTTAGCACCCCTCCTAAAAATAATCTATTATTTTCTTAGCATGGATCTTGGTATAAATCCAAGATTGGCTCTGTGCTTGATAAATGAACTTTTGCTCAAAGGTTTGTTGAGCATATCAGTTATACAAGATGATATGTCGATGTGCTCCAAATTGATTTCCCCTCCAATGAGCTTCTCTCTCACGAAGTGATGTGCAACTTGGTATGCTTGCTCATTGCATGGAATATCGGGTTGTTGGCAAGGGCTTGAGCTGAAATGTTGTCACACATGATCGTAGGTAGATTCTCTTCCAAGATTATCTTTAGTTCCACTAGTAGCCTCTTGATCCAAAGCACTTCCTTTGTTGTTGTAGTGAGTGCCTTGTACTCACCTTCACATGATGAGAGTGATACAGTATCTTGCTTTTTGGAAAGCCAAGATGTCAAGTTTCCTCCAAGATATATAACATAATCGCTTGTAGATTTTCAATCTGCTCTATCACTTGCAAAATCCGAGTCAGAATAACCAATAATAGAAAGATCTTCACTTTTATACAATAAACCAAAATCAAAAGTTGAAGATATATATCTAAGCACTCTCTTGGCCGTTTTCCAACTACTTCCTGTCAGAATGATATCATCAACATAAATAAGAAGAATGACAATATCTTTATCAAAAAACTTGACATATAAGGAAGGATCATAGTTACTAAGATTAAATCCTAGTGACTCAAGAAAGGTGTTAAGTCGAGAATACCATGACCTTGGAGCTTGCTTCAATCCATATAAACTTTTGAAGAGCAAGCAAACTTTTTCTTTATCATGGATGAACCCAATAGATCCATATAAATCTCTTCTTCTAGATACCCATTTAGAAAGCATTAGAGATATCTAGTTGAAGAACTTGCCAATTGAAAAAACAAGCAAGAGAAATTATGATTCTAATTGATATCATCTTTGCAACTGAGGCAAAGGTCTCCTCATAATCAAGTCCATAAACTTGAGCAAAACCTTTAGCACAAAGCCTAGCCTTGTACTATATGCATTCTACACATTAGAAGAGTGATTAAAGAAGACAATAGAATAGAAGTAGAAGACTCTCCAAAGTAGAGAGATGAAATCCATTATTTCTCCACACAGTTATATCTAACAAAGATAATGTCATTTGTCCCCTTGCCAAATATTTTCCAAAATGGTAGTTTTCATGTACTTACCAAAAAATCTAGTTTTAAGTGACTAGTTTCAATGTATCTGAACCAACCAATAGGAAAAATCCAATATTAGCTACTCATATACTTGCTAAAAATAGTAAAAAACTACTTCTAGATCTTATTGACATTAGGAAAGGTATCTCTAATTTTAAACCCAACTTTGGCCTCCAAATTGCCAAATGAAACCGCCTAAACTAGCTGACAATTTTCACACTTCCTCTTCAACTAGTTTTACCACACTACTTTGTGTTGGATTATTCTACTCTTGGAGTGATTCATCCAAATAATCGATCTTTAATCTTCATCCATTTTATTATCCAGTTGTGCAGTTTTATTTGTGTTTCTACACAGTCTGCAAAAATACTTGGGAATCTCTCAACAGGTGGCTCCGACATATCGGACATCATCTGACTTATCATTGACATCGATGAAAGTCGAAGGAGTCGACCATGTCGAAGAATGACAATTATTGTTCCACTTGATATGAAGCTAAAGACTTGCCCTAACTACTTTGCAAGTAAATTTTTGAGAGAAGTTCTAATTGGATGGATGCCAACGCATTACGGCCATTTACCAATTGCGACTTCGGCCTGATTAGTTGTCCTACTGGATACGTGTTAATTGCTTTAGTATAACTAACTGATCATCAAAGACTTCTCTAACTCTCATTAGACAGAGTTTTCAGTTACCTAAAGATAGCTTAGAGTACACGATTTCATCCATTATTGTTTTGTGCTCTCGTCATCTGATTTGTACATGCTACTTACTGAATCGATCTATCTTCTTATTGCATTTAGTATCATGTCAAAATGTATGCTTCTCTATAGTCATTTGTAACTGATAAATCTCTAATTGTTTTGTCTGTTTAGTTGAATACATCAACACTGCAATATTCAATACATCATCGTTTGGCTACGAAATCACTTTAGTGCTAATGATTTCAAATTTGGTTGCTAAAATATTGAACATGACTTCTATCATTATAGCTTTCTTCAATATTGATAGGCATAGTCATGTATTAGGAAAGAAGGCTTATTCTGTTGCACTCGATAGGTCGCTTATAGTCTTCAACTTATCGAATCGACTCATTTCATTTCTCTCTTTCCAACACTTTGATCCATCTTCAGAATGATGTTCATCCTAAGAATAGACCTCCTCTCTTTGGTTCTATAATGCTCAATATAGAAACATTCATAATTGATATAGATAATAAACTAGTTGACAATTTCACATTGTCTTCAAGTTTTTCTTCGATACTTGTGACAACATCCCACAAATCACTGGCAATCAACATGGTCTTCATCTTAAATTTTCACAAATGATAATTGGATCCATTCAATTTGTCTGCTATGAGACCAACTTTGTTTTGTGAATCCATCTAGAAGTTAGTTTGTCAATAATCGATGACCTAAGATTGAAAATAGTATTTTTTTATATTAGGATATTTATACCATAAAATGCTCTAATGCTACAATTTCTTCAGAAAGATCTTTCTTCTAATGTATGACTACGCCTATCAAATTCAAACTCTGCCATGTTCGATTCTATTTGATTCTAACTTTAAAATCATCAAAATCTATGACATTGATTTTGTAGACAAACATAACAAAAAAAACATTGTTGTATAGAAGTATTAGATAGCTTTAGACAAAAATGTAAGAGAACATAATCAGATTACAGTAGATCATAGAAAGTATCGATTAGTAGAACATAATAATAAACGCAATAAAATTATATGATCGATTTAGTAAGTAGCATGTACAAATCAGATGAATAGCGAGCACAAAACAATAGCGGATGCAACTACGTACTAGAAAATAACTTTAAATCTCTAAATGCAACCATAATCTAGACGTCTTCTACACAATCGCCTTGTCTACTATCTTAGCCAATGTTTAGGAGTTACTTTATCATGTGTATGTCATTTTTGAGCCCCCACAAAAAGAAGGAAGTAGCAACATGGGTGGTAGTGGCATAGTGGGTTCCACTTGGTGTAATAACTTGATCAAAGAACATCAATACTGCCTAATATTCTCTTTGTCCCCTTCTTGTAGGGAGGACAGGGCAAACAATAAGCCATCAACCGTTCGATGGGCGGCATACACAATCAAGAACAGTTTATGAAATTCCTCTATAGTGTGAATCAAGTCTCTTTGCAAACTATGGTACCAACGTCTTGTGGCTCCAATCAAGGTAGTGCCAAAAAATATCATTTCATAATATGGGTCCATGATGCGGCTTATGAAGCATGCATCCTAGAATGCATCATTGTGCTCTTCGATGTTTTCATACGGAGCCCCATGAAACTCGGGTACCGATCCACTTCACTTTAGTAGCCCACCCACTATTGGGAGTACTACAAATTGGTTCAGTAGGATGCCTTGCCATTATGTTGGCTTCGGGTCTCTCAACGGTAGGTGGTACGTCTTCTATGGGTGTCTCGGCAATGTCTACTGATTCAAGCTTTGGTAGTTCTTCTATAACTTCTAACAACTCAATATGGTCCATTTTGAGTTGGCTTGACTTTGACTCACCATCGTCTTCTCTAAGCAGTGGGAACAAAGGCCCACATCTGCTCCTCATGAGTTCTAATGGTCCTTTTTGGGGGTCTAATATCTCTTTGGGTGGTGTTTCCTTCAATCTATGTCTCCATGGTATGCCTATTTTCTCCTATCTAGGGTAGTACTTTGTCTATCAATGAATAGTGACAAATTGGCATTGTACGTGAGTTCCATGGTTTTCCTAACTTATATCGTAAGTCTCCCCAAAACTTCGTTAACTAGTACTACATACATTCTAACTAGCTCCACCTGGTCATTAGTCTGTGTTCAATTCTGATCGATCCACACCCATGCACGATATTCATTAGTGCTTTATACCAGATTCCATTTCTCTTGGATGCTAGTGTTGGTGGGACATAGGGTGGTGATGCAGGTTGGACAATGCAAGTGGCTTTTAGTTTCAAAGCTCAAGGTCTAACCCAGACCCTTAGCTTCACAATGAATTTCATTCTATACCGACTTTGACTCTATGTCCTAACTTGGTACCCTATTTCTTGGTGTCTATTCTACTATTGGTATTGTGTTTGGTAGGCTGAAAAGTAATACATAGTCCAACTCCTACTCTCTGTAGGTCACTGTTGTTTCAATCGACTTTCAAACTATTCCCTAAATCAGGTCCCACTCTATTCAATCATGGTTGGTAGTTTCTTGTAATCTTGTTCTACCAACTCTCTTGTTAAGGATCGATCCCCAGGCATTGCAGGCAACTAAAGTGGCAGTTTGAAATCATCTCGCTTGAGGTACAGTTTCAGAGCGGCTGTAGCTAACCTTGCTATGGTGAACTAGGTGGTCATGTTTTGTATGCCCTAATTGGCTGATCAAAAATTTGCTAAATGAGGCCAAGGTAGTCCATTGGTGCCAGTAATTGCTCTTCTAACAATAGTCTTTGGTACAATTCGCTCAAGTCTCCTAGTAGACGCACCAATCTTAGGGCCTCTTTTGGCGGGGGATTGGTCTCACCAGAATGTACTAAAAGGGGAAGGGCCCACATTGGCCTACGTGAGTGATCGAGGAAAACTGCTTCCAGCCTTGGTGGCTTGCTCGATCACCCCATGCTCCTCCCGCAAATGGAAGTTTTTCAGGCTTCCAAGAGTATGGTAGGATGATGGTGAAGTATCATGCTGTGAGTGTTGGTTTAAGAAATTGTCACAGTTCTTGTCATCTAAGAACGGTATTGTACCCTACAACATGTAAGTCATTTCTAGGTATTTCTTATAACACATTACTTGAAATTTCTATCCAACTACTTACTAGATAGCCCTTAGCAATCATCGGTGTTTTGTCTCCAATACATTGCTAAAACTTGTCGTTTTCGGCTCAGTATTACTAGACATGCCATCTGCAATACGATAGTAGCTGTGTTGCATAGTTGTCGCACTAATCCTAATGGGAAAAATAGTGAGAGGGAGCAGTTTCCTTTTGAGGTCAGAATCATCATATAGAAATTGGTGATGCTGCTGGACCGTCAGGGAAAGGAGTATGGCCAATATCTGGAGTTTGTCCAGTGCCTGGTCCGCAAGGCCCCGATGGAGGAGGATCCGTGCCAAAATAGTCTGCATGGAGACTTTGATCTCCATATGTCAACGCTTGATCTCGCGGCGCTGTCGCATCTGCATCAAGAGTTGGACTTTTAGCGCCGGGAATCTGAGACAAATACCAAGATCAGTCAGGTGTTTACAGGCTCGATCAGCAAAGCAAAATACTGCAGATTTGTATTGCTTATTGACTGCCATACCACAACATTATGGCAGTATAATCCATTCGCTTGTAAGTCTGGATGAATATTCCCGCGAAACACTGCAAACTTTCATTGTCAGCAGAAGTAAGCATGACAAGGTATGGAGTTCTGTACATTTATGTATTGGATGCTATTTATAAGGTCAGCTCTTTAGATTGAACTTGTTGTTAAATATTGAGATTAGATGGCTTACGCGCATACCTGAAGGCAAAGAGACCTTAGATGCATCCAGGCTAGGAAGAATTAGCACCACCAAAAGCAAAATTTGCTGCTTCATCTTTTACAAAGAAGCTAAAAACTACTTTTGAGATTTTAAGAATGCTTCAATCGAGCAAGCGCCCTTGACTGTTGCTAAGAGAACACTCTAGCTTGTTGATCATTGCCTTAGTACAATTTCATTCCCTCAGATGCAACTAAATTTTAACATTCTTTTGCAACTTCTTTGGTCTAACTACTCAGGCAGCACCTCCATAAATGTGCTGTGGTATTGCGTCTCCTGTTCTTCAGATGCGGGATCACGTATTAAATCTGAAAAATGAATGGGTTGAGAATCACATTCTGCAAGCTAAAATGAAATCAGAGGCGGACCTGAAACTCATGAAGCTGAATTATCGCTGAAATCTGTTATCCAGTATAGATTGTGGGCGTGGATCACAGTTCAAACCAAAGAATCTAGAGCTGACTCGAATACGATCGAAAGTCATTAGTCAATCACCACAAATAGTACTATTGATATCATCCAATTGCAAGGCTAGTACAGACTGCCTGACCCACCTTGCACAATTCATCGTGGAGACGTGATCACCCTGTCTTAGCTGCTCGGCACTAATTGCTTGATTCATTGACCAACTGCTGCTGCTGCTTCCTTCCTGAATCCTGATTCGACTGCCAGTGCAAAGTCTGCCAGAGTCAATGATGTTGGATTATTGTTGGTATTTGAATTTTGGAGAGTTGATACTATTTAGTCAACTAGTTTGACTGACTAAGAGACGACTTCTAAACCTCCATGCATGCAACGAGGAACCTTGTTGATAAATCTCAGACCTCCCTTTTGAACATTAATTACTTTTTATTTTATTTTGTGTTAGTTCATATTGCATGAATCATAAGGTTAGAACAAGAATCTTATGGTGTGCCATGAAGGCTTTGAGAGCACTTTGTTTGTTTAAATTCTTTGAAAATGTAGTCAAAAGGAACAAAATACAGCTCTACTAAAATGCATTTATTCATTTTGCACGACAAAATTGCCTAGAAATGTCGGGTGGCATTTGAACTTTTCTTTGCTCGAGGGTCAAATAGGGGTTCACAGTTGGATTTTGATTTGCAAATAGGTAGGGACATAACAAGACTTTAGCATGGATTTTTCTTTGCTCAGGGTCAATTTGAGGTCTAGAGTTGCGCAAACGAGTAGGGACATAACAAGAGTTAAGACAATAAGGTCATGATCTACAACAAAGGCCTTGCCACGATGTTTTACTCTTATTTGGGAAAAAGTCAGAGTGGAATTGAGTAAGAGGGGATAACAAATAATTAGTCATCTTGTAGAACACAATGTCCTAGAAGTTTGGTGTAGTGGTCTCTCACTTGCATTTGCTTGTTATTGGAGTTTGTTAGTTTGTGAGCAAGTTGTAAATTGCATGAACCTCTATGAAATTATCATCCACCACTAACCACAACAATCGTCTTTGAAGTGAAAAATAATGTAGTCATTACATCACAAATACAAACATTATGAACATCATATTTGCTAATGTGCGTCATTCATATGGAGTTAAAAACCTCATCATTCTATTAAGTGAATGTTTTCATATATTCAATCACAATTGTTCCCACAATTCCACAAACCAATATTTGTGATTTTCATGACTATAAATTATTGTGATTTCACACTTTCATGTGTTCATGATTTGATGTATTCTTGTTTCATATTCATCAACATGATTTAATGTATTCATGTTTTACATTTTCAATTAAAAGTGTAGTCGCAATGTTATGTATTAAAGATTCCCACGTACGTGCCTTCTCATGATTTCATGTATCAACAATTTCATGTGGTCATAATTTTCAATAGCATATTGCCATATTTTTGCCAAAAAAGTCACTTTTTTGCAAAATTACCAGTATTACTCTTGATCCTTCGCCATAACCTTCGCCGAGTTTCCAAAACATTCTATTTATAGAAAAAATGCTATTTTTGAGTTCGGCAAAGATTCTTTTTGATCAGATCATAGAAAATCTTGAATTTTACCCTCGCCAGACAACAAAAACTGTATTTCCTTGTGTTAGAAACCTTCGTCCGGTTTAACATAGTTTTATTTGTGTCAGATCTTTCACTAGAGATGTCGACGAAGGATATTTCTCAAGAAATTGTCAAAAAAATTGTTCAGAGTGTTTTTCTTAAAATAGCAGTGTTTAACTTTCGTCGAGCCAACCTTCGCCTAGTGAACCTTCGCCAGTCCTATTTTTAGTTTCTGATTTCCCAGATCAAGTCTCTGTCAAAATTTGGATCAAATCTGATATATTCTGAATTGGATTCTGAGAGATTTATTATTTTTGAAAAGTATCGATTGATCGAATTTCGGAAAGTTTTTTTATCATATAGAGTCAGATTCTTGAAAAAGGGAATAGATCTAGCAGATTTGATCTGAGATAGTTTTTTGGAAAAATCTAGATCTAATCTCATTGTCCGCTTGATCTAAATTTGTAAAGATGGCTGCCCTTGGAGCTGCTACTGGAAGTGCTCCATAGGAGGTCAATCCAATTATTGTTAGAAGAGCACCCCGATTGGATCTACCCAAGTATAATGGATTAACAGATCCAATTAGATTTCTTCAGATCTATGCTGAATCCTGTGAGGTCTATGGTGAGATTTATCCTCAAGATAAACTTAAGCTGTTTCCTATGGCCTTAACAGGCGCAACACAAGATTGGTACTATAACCAAGATGAAACGGAACGTACAGATTGGGAGGTTGTTAATCTTGTATTTTACTAAAATGCTTCTTGAATCCTGTGTTCCCCAATCCCCACATACTTACAACTTGAATTGGACTTTACCAGCTTCAAGAATATTTTTTATTGGTTTGATTGGATAATCTAAGATTGAATAAATCTCCTAGTTATAGCTTCTTAAAACTCAAATCAAGTTTTCCTTATCCAAGCCACCATTGCACCTAGGTGTATGCCATCAGTTTGAGATCATGATTAGACAATATTGTTTGACACCTTCATACATTTAGGATGTTGCCTTTGAATGAAAACACTATATCAAAATGTTGCACCAATATGTGTTGTCAAATTTTCATTTGTCGTAAAAGGATATTTTATTGGTTGTGTGTGTGTGTGTGTGTGAGAGAGAGAGAGAGAGAGAGAGAGAGAGAGAGAGAGAGAGAGAGAGAGAGAGAGAGAGAGAGAGAGAGAGAGAGAGAGAGAGAGAGAGAGAGAGAGAGAGAGAGAGAGAGAGAGAGAGATCCAAGTTGTCGGAGCAAAAGCATATTTTAGGCTTAGTAGCAATTATGCTTTCATACACGTATTGTTGCGTTCACTTAAGATGCTAGTTGTTGAATGTTATGAGAGGTTTGAGGATTGGGGGTTCCCTTAATATTTACCCTTAAGGCATCATCCTCAACCCACGAACAATGATAGCATCATAATATTATATGTTTAAGAACGGACGAGTTGACCTAGGATAGAGATATTTAGTATACTATAATGCTTTTTGGTTTCCAAGGGGAGCCTCAAACCTGAAACCAAAGAAACTTTGGCATATATACTATAATGGAGAGTCATAACAGTCCATAAGTCATGTCAAGTTCAATGAGGCTCTCTATATGACATAAACAACAAACAATATATCACATCATTCATTCGTGTGTAGATAAATTCTCATGGTCCTTGTTGCATCCATGGGTAAGACAGAACTTGCTTGCTTATATATATATATAGTCGTTAATCTACTCAGGGTTAAACTAATTTTGAAAGTCAGTCTTGGGAGAGCAATTTTATCTTTGTTCAAATTAACGCGTGAGAAACTCATTCCATGGAGACAAATATGCTTAATTCTACCAACAAAATCAAATGTATACAACAGAGCCAGGAATTTATTAACCCAAAAGAAGCTGGCTGCCATTAGAGGAAAGAAAGGGATACACAGCAAATTGCCATCATCCATGTGCTTCGAAATTAGTCCGAGTATACAGCTGCACCGTAATTGTGCTTATTATGAAGCAACTAACAAATAATCGCATTGCAGGTGGCTTGGATTGATGAAGTTTACGAGAAAATGGTTTTCAGGCGATCTACCGTCTTCTGGTCCAAGAAAAATGTTTTCTGTAGCACTTCATCCTTGATGTTGGAGCCGAACATGGAATTGGCAATGAGCTGGAAACCAGCGTGCTGGCTGTTCAAAGAAACCACGGCTTGAGCAGGCCCATCTCCTACGTTGAGCTGAAAGTGAATGAGGCCTCTTGGAAAGATCATCACATCACCCTTGTTGATGACCTTGGCATATAGTTGGTTATCGGCCGTGACAAATCCTGCGTACAAACTTCCCTGTAGAACATAAATGATCTCGGATCCCCGGGGGTGGGTGTGAGGCGGGATGAGTCCGCCCTTTGCAAAATCAAGCCTGGCAATGGAGATTCCCAGGGAGTTTAAGCCTGGAAAGTTACCCACGAAACCAAAGACAGCGCTTGCTCCGATGCTGTTGTTAGTTTGTGGAGGAACTGTTAAGCCATAAAAAACAAAATCATCTGTGGTGACTGCAGCTGGTTTTTTGCAAGGGTAGCCGTTGAGGTACAAATCCTTGGTAAGGTCAGCAACACAAAAGTCCATCAAAGGATCCGCATCGGCGGCATTGACGTTGAGCGGTGCTAATTGTAATAGGAGCACAACAGGGTATAGCAGGAGCCCTGCAAGGATGGTGGAGGAAATAGAGGCTTTCATTTTCATTTTATCTGGAGTGAGCTCTGCCAGATGGAATTTGAGTGGAGAGAGAGCTTATCCGATCCGACCTGGGAAATACTTAATCGAATTGAAGTGTGTGTGTGTCTAAACTTTGTGTTGCCCGGCCGCTGAGCAATGAACGAGCCGAGAGAGATTGCTGCGTGATGAGCTGAGTGAATTAGTCTGGCAATGGAAAGATGTTATAGTGGTGCAGATGGATGCAGGGATGCTAGTTTCGTGCCCGTTAACAGTGGATGAGAGACAAGAAAGCTGGCATAAGGAATGCCATTGCTGCGAAGCGGAGAGGTGGATGCAGTTTCGTGAGCGAAGCAAACACTGAGCTAGTTTGATTAGTCTTCTTTCAATGATCAGCGAGGAAACACAACGCGGGACCGGGTAGCATGCAGCGAGTTGGGGAAGGCAGTAAGAGTATTTAGTAGTGTATATCTCTCGACTGTGTGTGTGTCATTGCATTGCATGCATTCAAATTTCAGGGAACAGAATGTCTTGGAGAAAGAAGGATGTGCTTTCTCGGAAAATCTCTCACCAAAAAATCTCAAAAAAAAACGGTTTTATTTTCCTTTTCATAGTCACCGCACCCTACTTGAAAATTTGTTTTTATAAGTCAACGTTATTCAGATTCTCTGGGCGCCACCATGGTTTAGGGCCCGAGAGCAAAGGTTGAGGATGTAGACCCTTCCCAAATGTGAAAACGTCCTTTACTAGCTTTTTTGTTTTAAATTTTTATACATACATGTCAAAGAAAAAAACAATCGTCCATGGTGATACTTCAATTGACGAGGTTGCTGAATTTCCTTTAAAAAAATTTAAAAAAAATGATTTTAGATTTAACAAAGACATGCAAAGAAATTATAATCCACACAACTATACATAAATTTAATGTTGTTATGTAAAAAATTTAGGACATTATAAGTGTACATTAAAATTTACAGCTTCTCTTCACCTTTTGCTCACTATTAAGTCTTCTTGAGGTGAAGTCTATATGCGTGGGAGGTAGAGCACAAGCCTTGAAGTGTACCATGCTTGGTGTAAACAATGACGTGGCTCTTCTTTCTTCTTTTTTTTCCCTACTTGGACTTTTATGGGCATAATGCCCTGCCTTAAAAGCTGACAATCTTTAAAAACCTGTTGGATGTTAGAGGTATAATTTCCATGAATTAGGTTTTCTAAGCACTGACTCAACAAGAGCGTAAACATAATATAACCTTGACCAACACAATGGACGTAAGGAGAGTTTCACCTCTTGAGTCTGTAATGAAATTGAACTGCCCTTGACACTTCATGCTCCTTCCATCACTTCAAATCCTTCTTAAGTATATCTGGTGGTGGGATCTCATCCAACAGCCTCAGTCCCTTTTACTCTCATGCAAACTACCTTGTTGATCAATGATGGCCCACAATCTGGCAATTTTGCACCCTTCTGTGAGTTGAATCCCACTCTTTCCAAATATTGTAGGCACTAGGCACACAGCCATCTTCATGACATGCTACCTTCCTCAACAGTTGCTAAAGCTTCTTCCATCATAGCTATGGACGAATCGCTGATGGTGGCTTAAGGAGACATGAACCCTATCCACTTCATAAAATGCAATTCATAAAATGACAAATACCAGGTACACCAAGTAGGAGTATAGCAAAACCCATGGGAATCCTAAAAACAACTTAATTTTCTTTTGAGAGATCCCTTCCATTGTACATATTCCTCTCTCATAACAGCCTATAGGAATGAATTATTATTCGAGACACTCTACACTTTTTACATGCATACTTGAATAGTCTCCAAAAATACGAATAAATTCAAGACAAACTAAAGGATGACATGATTCGACCTCGATATTAAATATTCGAATTCGAGGTAGAAACTTTCATCAAATCAAATCAAACAATCAACTAACGACTAAATGTTTAGTATCAACTATCGACTCACTATCGATTATTAACTATTGACTCATTCTCAACTATCGACATCGAACAATAGCATAACTGAACTGTGACATAGTCTACGTTGGATTCAGCAAAGAAAATATTTCACTATGAGTGGTACCATGATTATGGTCGATTCTATAGTTCGAGTTGAGTTCAAGTCAAAATTGATGTCCATCAACAATGAGTCGATAGTCGATAGTTGATAGCAGAGTGTCTAAACAGTCCTCCCAACAACTCAATGGCTTTGCTAAGGCAATACTCCTTGAACTTGGTTGAGATATATTCTCTCCCATTGTTTGACCTCAACGGTTTGATTCTTTTACCAATCTTGAGTCCATGCATGGTCCGTGAATTGTTTGAAAAGGACGAAAGCCTATGATTTCTAATTAATGAAATAAATAGTTGTTCTTCTCAAAAATTCATCGATAAAAGTATTAAAGTACTTTGCACCAACCAAAGATAAGGTTTGCATTGGGCCACATACATATGAATGAACAACATCTAGAACATCTTTTGTTGCATGCTTATGACTTGATCTAAATGGAATACTAGTATGCTTTTCTAACAATGCAACTATGACAAACAAGGAGGAGGATTTTCTTGTCTAGATAATCTAGATCAAGTACTAAGAAATGTCTAAACATGTTCGATACATATGTATGATTTAAGTGACCTAGCCTATAGTGCCAAAGTAATGTTTTGTATTCAAGGCTTGATAATAATGAATAAGCCTATATAAGTATACATGTCTCTTTTTGAGTCCAAGGATCTTATTCGTCCTATCGACAATTCTACACTAATCATATTAAAATTATACCCTACAACCTAAATCCGTAATTTTGTTTGCTGATAATAGTGTCCTTCCATCCAAAATAGCACTCGGCCACCTATTGCACAAGAAATTGGCACACAACAAAGCTTGATCCCAAAATGGTTTGTCAAGATTAGCACTTAACCTCATAGCTTTATCACTTTCACATAAAGTCCTATTCTTCCTTTCAGCCACTCCATTTTGTTGTGGGGTCCTTGATGTTGTATACTCCCTCTTTATCCCATGCTCATCACAAAAGGCCTTGAACTTGTTAGACATGTACTCACCACCATTGTCACCTCTCAAGCACTTGATCTTTGTGGAAAATTGGTTCTCCCTTGCATTCTTGAACTTGACAAAGACATCATACACTTCATCCTTGCTCTTTAGTAGATATATCGAACAAAATCTACTAAAATCATCAATGAATGTTACATACATCTTAGCTCCACTATTGCTAATTGTAGTAAATCCATGAATATCCGAATGTACAAGTTGAAAAGGCTTTGTAGATCTAGAAATAGATCTAGTATAAGGTAGTCTATGTGACTTAGACAAAGCACAAGACTCACAAACATGCTTGTCATTACTTAAGGAGCTTGGAAGACCAATCACAACCTTCTTCCTTGCCATTACCTCCAATGACTTGAAGTTGAGGTGTCCCATCCTTTTGTGCCAAACCTCTTGAATAGAAATTTGCTCCCTTGCAACACATCCAACTTGGTTAGCAATAACACAAGCATCAAGTTTGAACAACTTCCCTTGCCTTTTACCTTTTCCAATCAAGAAATCCTTCCTTTTGATCAAACAAGCATCTCCATCAAACTCCACCTTGAGGCCCTTACTTAGCATTTGACTCACACTAAGCAAATTCTTGGTAATCGATGGAATAAACAAGACATCCTCCAAATGAACATTCCTATTTGTAGAAAGAGAAATAGGAATTGTGCCAATCCCTTTGATTGCACACTCACCATCATTGGCCGTGTAGATCACCTCTTGTCATCTCCATATGCCAACAAAGAAGTGAAGTACTCTTTGTGAAAGGTCATGTGTGAACTTGCTCCACTATCAGTCCACCAAGGATCTAGATCTCCATCATTAGCAAGCATACATGAAGACATCACAAAAGCATCATCATTTGCATCTTGAACATCCAAAGCATCCTCATCAAGAGTAAGATTACCTTGCTTGTCTCCTTGATCTCTCTTCTTCTTGTAGCACTCACTTGCAAAGTGTCCTTTGATGCCACAATAGAAGCACTTGAGCTTTGATCTATCCTTCTTTTTGCCACTTGAAGAAGCATCCATTTGATCTTGCCCTTTAGACCACTTGCTTTTGGTTTTGCCCTTGAATTTGCCCTTTGTGAACATAGCATCCTCTTGAAGTGTCGATGTAGATCCACCTCTTGCTTGAAGCCTATATTCCTCACTGATCAAGATCTCTTGAAGATCCATCAAACTTGGAAAAGTCTTTTGAATAGCGATACTTTGAACAATGTTAGCATGAGCATCCAACAAGCCATTAAGAATCACTTGAATAAGCTCTCCTTCCTTAATGTTTTCATCTATGCAAGCTAACTCATCATTCAATGCTTCCATTCTAAAAAAAAAAGTACTTGGACTTTCTTCATTCTTTTGCAAACAAGAAAAGATTTGCCTTCTTAGAGTCAACACTCTAGAAGTAAAGCTTCTTCAATGAATTCCAAGTTTCCAAAGATGATGTGCACTTACCAGCTTTCTTGAGAAGTTCATTGGTAACATTCATCTTTATCATGTGTAGAGCCTTCTTGGCCCTCTTGTCATACCTCAATTGATATTGTTGTGTTGCTGGTCTCTCCTCCAAGCCTACAACAATATCCAAAATGTCATTCATCTCAAGAAGTGACTCCATCCTCACTTTCCACAATGAATAGCTACTTGAGGTAAGCCTATGATTGGCTTCCAACATGACTCCAATTGAGGTTGCCATCTAGCAATGACCTGATCTTCTCTTTCAACCTGCTTCAATGCACAAAGCATCCCTTTGAACAGCAACAAATGCTTTCAAAAGAAATCACCAAGATCTAAAACTATCTCACAAATTCTCTTCTAGCACTTATCCAAGCAAATCAACACATAGAATCATATATTTTGATCAACCTATGATCTATCCTCAATCTAATGACTTTTGCCACTTCCTAAGATTGAAACACACTCAAATGAAGTCCAGAAACCTCACTATCTAGATATCCAATCAAAATTAGAGTTTCGACAAAATCACAAAAAATTGACTATTCCAAATCTACATGCAAATGCTGAAATTCTGATATGCAATCTATAAGCCACCACTTAGGCTGAACCAATGATCCAAAAATCGGCCAAATCCAGTATGTGAATCCAAAAATTGAAATTGAACAAGCATATTGACCTATTTAGTGTTTTTATCTACAAAAGATCCAATCTACAAAAGCAAAAAATCCGATTTTGGTGTGGAATCCTCTCTAGCATGCTCTAGACTTGATATCTTCACAAAATCATTGATAGATCTGATTTCCTCCTTCATAGCCTGAAACACAAGCTCTGATACCATGTGAAAAATTTGAGATCCTTAAGATCCAATCTACTTGAATGATCTTTGGTTAGAAAGAGAAATACACTACCAATCTCACCAATGTAGAAAAATCAGCATCTACACACAATTTGAGATGCAAACACTAATAGAACTTGATCAAAATTGAATGAAATGATTATGTACTATTGTTGTCCATACAAAACCGGCAAGATACTGTATTTCACACATGTGGATCCAAAAATAGTAAATATAGATCATTCTACACATAGAATTGCAAGCAATCACCAAGATAGTGCACCAATGGATAGTAGAACCCAAGAGAACCATGTATAAGCATGAAATGAAATAGAGAAGAGACAAGATCACTCTCTCCACAAGTTACATCCTTTTATAACAGGTCCAAACCCTATTTGGCCACTAGGCATTCCCACCAAAATACTAACCCTACTAATTTTGGGTCTAGATTCAATGTACCCAACTTATTCAAATTGAATCTACTCAAACTCGCATTCTATCTTTCCCACACTTTTAAAAAGTGTTTATTTAAATGAAATTTAGACTAATGAACTTTGAAAAGTCAACCTCTAAGTCTAAAACAAGTTTTGGCCTCAATATGCCAAATATGAAAATATTGCAAAATGTGATGAAACTAGTTGAATCTTTCACATAATATTCACGTTGAATACTACAGCGACATATCTGGTTATCCAAAGATATTTGATTAAATCGGCATCCAGGAACACCAATGATGAAATGATTTGGTCAAGTTCTACAGTTGTAAAGATTACTTTATCTTTCAGACTCTTCTGATATCAGATAAGCAATCAGATCAAACAACAACTAGCAAATAAATTCAGCAAACAGAATCTCATTGGCTAAAGATTCTTCTTAATCAAAAACAGAGAATTAGTTCTTATCGTGGGAAGCAAACAGAACAGAGCATCAAACAATCTCATTATCTGAACACATAGCTCATTCAGTATTGAAGGAAGTTCTGCTAAAAGTTATGCTTAACAGCTTCAGCTTATTCCTGCACACATTAGTCAGAATTGTTGCTTGCTGGTGACGCCTGAAAATCCGTGCTAGAGTAACTGAAATTCAGTCTTCTTGAAATGACAAATTTGGATAACCTCCCATTCCTTGATTGCCCATTGGTGTGAGAGAATTATCAATCAATGTATTATTTACAAGATGCATGTACCAACTATACTTGGTCAGGATTTCAGACATCTCGGCAGAAGGGACAGTTAGTGAAAGGACAACATATGTATATTCAGAAATTTTTTTTTAAATGTACAGTTGCTGAACAGACAAAAGGGCATATGAAATAAGAGAAGCAATATTTACGTGGCTGTAAGTACAATATGGTCTGGTTATTGAATTAGTGGAGTGAAGTATATTATTTGTTTTTACTTCTTCCAAATAACGAGAATAGTTAGCTTCCCAATCTGTGTAGATTTCCCATAGATCAGGGAATAGTAACTGATAAGAAACTCGGGAAGGAACTGGTTTACGGTTAGAAACAACTTCCTTAACATAAAAAATGTTTATCAATTCTAACTTATTCAGATACTCATCCAGAGCTGGAAAAATATTATTTTCAAATCTTTTTAGGTATTCTAAAATGTATATATACAAGGATCTTGCAATCACATGGATATAGTTAGTCAACACATTGACTTTATTCTGAACAATGGCAAGGGCAAGGATTCCTTTTTGATGCATTGCTAGTTTGGCCCAAAGAGAATTTAGATTAGAAAAAGTTCAAGGGTTTTTCCATTGTTCTTTTGTGTAGCAAAAAGTTTAGGTAAAAAAAGGTAATCCATTCTCCACTGGAGTTCTGGACTACAAAGGGTGGAAGAAAGAATGTTAGTTTCTGCTGAAATGTCTGAAATTTTGACCTAAGTAGTGAATACACTACCTTGTTCTTCTTTACAACTGCTCCACTGTGTGACGCCTGAGCTTGATATGGAATAATGCTTAGTGTCTCAAGTTGGTCTGCAACAGCTGCAACACAGATTGTTTGTACCTTTGCAACCTCCTCGGAATCGGTCTGTGTCTCCTGATCCTTCTGGACTTGCCTGTAGATGGTGTCTGTTTGGATGGCCTTCTCTGATATAACCTTAGCTGGCTCATACGTCTGCGTCTCCTGATCCTGGCACTGTGCTGGTTCTTTGTCGTCACAAATATGCATTTGGCCCGATTGAAATTTGGCCTCTTCCAACTCTTCTTTTAATTTTTCATAGGCAATCATCTGCAGTTGCAATTATTGCAGCTGGAAGGTTTGGATCATCCTCTCTTGAATTCTCGTCCAGGCTATTGGGTCAATTCTGTACCTGCCATGAGATACGCAAGCACCTAATGAGACTTCGGCACTGATTTGCCATAATATCGCCTCTTCGGCCTATCTCTTGTAGATTTGATTGTCTCTTTTTAACATCTCTGCAAAATTCTGCCGTTGGGCAATTGAGTCCTGGGCACTGTTGAGTTTGTCGCTCAGCTCCGCATTACTACTCTGGAGAGTAGCTCGAATGCGTCTCTCCTCCTCCTGCAAAGAAGCCTGTAGGGTCTGAATCTGTTGTTTAAGCAATATATTTTCGCTTTCGAAGGCATTGGACTACTCTTGCATTTCTTCCAATACTTCAAGCGTAGCGTCCTGTCTTCTCTTTGCTTCTTCAAGTGCTATGTCCTTCCTGTTCAGTTCTGCATGGGCTACTTCAAGCTCTTCGCTTTTATAGGACAGCTCGCCTTGATTTCCTTCAGTTCTGCATCCCTTTGAATTAGGTCTGCTTGGAGAGACTCATACCTCGAGCCAAGCTTCCTAGAAACCTTCTCTAAGCTAGCAAGATGCTGGATAGCCGCCTGTGTATCCGTCAATAGTGTACCGAAAATCTTTTGATACAATTCGGCATCGAGGATTGCTGCCTCAATGTCGCTTTCATTGTCCTGCTGATCATCAAGAAGTTGTTTTTCTTTTTGTGATGCCGGCTCTTGTGGTATATCAGCTTGATTATGCTCCTGGTCAGTAGTATTCTTTGTTTCTTCTTCCACGTCCCTATTTTTCTCTGTACTGGACATCCTCACCGAGCTTCTTCCTGGAAAACTCTGCTCTTTGCGATGTAATTTGGTTTAGTAACTGGCATACTGCCGTCCATAGGCAATCCTAAGGCACAACAGTAAAATCCTTTTGTAATAACAATTTCTTGATTGCGAACGGTGGTGGAAATATGTCCTTCTTCTGTTTCACTCAAACTGTGGATCAGCTCATGACACAAACCCAAAAGAATTACTGATGGGTCGAACTGAAGAAGTCCTTCAATTTGCACTTGTGTAGCTAGTGGTTGTAACACTAGTAACACTGGCTTTGGGTGCATTTTGAATACGATCGCCATGGTGCTTGCAATTGTAAACAAGTGATGGCAGAAAAGAGCTTAATTGCAACAATTTAGAAATCAGGGAGCAAGAGTGATGGAAAGTGGTAGCGACAACAACATAAGTGTTTGAGGTTTTAGGCGTATTGATGATATTTCGGCGGATTAGACTATAATGGAAGCGTGTCCTTCATTTTGAAGGTACATACTCAATAATAAAGTGTCTAGTCATAAAAACAAAAGTAAATAAATAAATAAATAAAATACACAAATGCTTTGCTTAGTAGTTAGAAAAAAAGATTCTCATGCTCTTCGTTAAAATGCGAAAGATGCGAAGGTGTCGGATTTTTCGCATATTTCCGCCATTCTGGTAATATGAAAACATGACGAACAAGGTATATGCAAAATGATGTGCAACATTCTGGCATAAAGGCCTAATAGTGAAAAATGGAATAAAGGGAAATCCCAAAAAATGCGATGCTAGAAGTGTTACAATTTTCGTATTTCTAAAAATGGTGAATAAACCATATTCCAATATAGTGTCGGATTTTTTGCAACAATGATATGGAAATGTACCGAAGGTGTCGGGTTTTTCGCAACAATACAAAACAATAAAGCGATGGTTTCGGCATTTTTGCAAAAATGTGGAACCTCGAAATGTAGTGGTGTTTTAAAAAATTTGCTACATATACGGGCGAAGAATGCGAAGGTGTCGGGTTTTTCGCATACTTCGGTGAAAATGATTGGACAAAACAAAATGTCAGCTTTTGAAAACTGATGCATCAGAAATTAGTCATAGTAGCGCTTCACCCTTCAGCCATTTACTCGAGTGTCAAGTAAATGTCCTTGGAGATTAGCTAACTAAAGTGATCCATTATTGAAAACTTCTATGACTTTATACAGTCCCATCCATCCGGTATGTAATTTCCCAGGAAACAACATGTGTCTGTTATCATACAAAAGCACATAGTCCCCTTTTTTAATTTTTATTTTTTTAATGGATTGGTCAAAAATTTCTTTTCTTTTATTCTGAACTCGTTCAGTCTCCATTAATGAAAGACGACGATCCTCTTCCAGTTGCATCAAAGAAATCATCCGCTCCCGGAAACTATCGTGTTCGTCCATTTGCTCTTCATTACTAATGCGAAACGTCGGAACTCCGAATTCTATTGGTAGTACGGGATGCATTCCATACACAAGATAGTATGGAGTCTGCCTAGTTGTAATCTTTTCAGCAGTTCTGTATGCCCATAAGACAGACAGTAACTTCTGATCCCAATCAGAAGAATGTGTTTCCGTTACTTTATTCAAAATTTTACATAGAATTCTGTTTGCCCGCTCTGTAAGCCCATTTGCTTTTGGATTATATGGAGTGGTTTGGCGATGTGTAAGAGAAAAATATGACAACATGGCCTCAATGGTCTGATTAAGAAAATGGGTTTCCCTATTGCTAACGAGTTCTAAGGGACAACCATATCGCGTGCTAATGTTTTGGAATAAAAGCTTTGCTACAGTCTTAGAATCATTCTTAATTGTTGCTTCGGCCTCTACCATTTTGGTAGCATAGTCCGTGGCAACGAGTATGTAACGACGACGAGTTTTACGCGTGATCGGTTTGATAGGTTCTACAAAATCTATCCCCCACTTCTCAAAGGGTGCTAAGGGGATATGTGGAGTAAGCGGCCAATGAATCGCGAAGAGCATGCATCACATTTCTGAATGAATAATTTAACATCTCTATAGACGGTAGGCCACCAATATTTAGCATTGAAAATGTTTTTTCCAGTGTTTTTAAGAGCATAGTGACCCCCCAAATCTTCCTCATGTATTTCACTTATTACAGCAGTCGTCTCGGTTGGTTCTAAACATCGGCGGAGACTATCGTCAGCTCCTAATTTATACAATATTCTATTTACAATCGTAGAAGGTCCTACATTTAAAAAAAAAACAGTTTTTTGTTGTTTATTAAATGTTTAGGATATATCTGGTCCTATAAGAAGTTAATAATGTCCGTATAAATTGATGTTTCCGATTGAATACGCATTATGTGCTCATTTGGAAATTCATCAGAAATGGGTTCTAACTGATTTTTCGTTTGGAAGCGGGATATGTAATCAGCATTTTGATGATCCTTGTCTCTTCTTAATTCTACTTCATAATTAAACTCATCTAATAATAATACCCATCTAGCTATCCTACCCGAAAGATCAGATTTATTCACTAAATGTTTTAATGCGTAGTGATCTACATGAAAAACAAAAGGGTATCCTAAAAGATAATGTCTAAATTTTTTTACTGAATAAATCATCCCTAGTGCTTCTCGCTCTGTAGTGGAATAATTCTTTTCTGATGCAGTGAGTTGCCTACCCGCATGGTCATCTTTCTGATTAAGTACTACACCTATTGTAAACGATGATGTGTCTACATATACATGGAACTTTTTGGCCCAATTTGGAGGTCTAGCCCCAGTGGCTTCTGCTAATGACTGTTTCAATTGATCAAAAGCTTGCTGATGATCCTGTGACCAATGGTACTTAACAAACTTTTCTAATAAACTTGTTAAAGGAGTTACTATTATAGCATAATCTTTAATTATCCTACGATAATAACCTACATGTCCTAGAAAACCTCTAAGCTCTTTTAAATTGGTTGGTTCTAATAACTCTTAAATCATTTTTATTTTTTCGATGTCGGCTTGTATACCATCCTTCAAAATTTTATGTCCTATCAGGATGCTTTCCCTCATCCCAAAGTAACACTTGGCTGGATGCAATTTAAGAGATGTCTCTTGACATCTTCTCAATGTTTTCTCTAATGCGTCTAAATGGCCTTTAGTTGATGAATAGACACAAAAGTCATCCATAAAATTTTCTAAAAACTTCCTTAAAAATTTTTGAGAAACATTTGTCATCATACGTTGGAATGTGGCAGGTGCGTTACCAAGACCAAAGGGCATTCGCGTATATGCGTACGTCCCCCAATCAGTGATGAAAGTGGTCTCGGATCTATCTTCCTCTTTTATAAAAACTTGGTTATAACCTGAGAACCCATCTAAAAAGCTATAACGTTCATGACCAGCTACCTAGTCAACAATAGTATCTGTATATGGCAGAGGATGATAATCCTTTGCTGTAGCAGCATTTAGTTTCCTAAAATCTTGGCAAACTCTAATCTTGTCCGTCTTCTTCTTAGGTACTATAACTATTGGTGACATCCACTCACTGCTTAGAACAGGATATATAATACCCGCTCTAAGACATCTATCTAATTCGTCTTTAACTAACATGGAGTACTTTGGATTCAATCGATATTGGCGCTGCCTAACAAGTATTGTTCCCTAAATAAGATCTATTCTATGTTCACCCCATTTAACTGGTATTTCTATTAAATCATCCATCGACCAAGCAAATATGTTTTGGTATTTTTGAAGAAGCAATATATACTCTTCACGTTCCTGGTCCGATTGGTGTTTATATAGGTTCAAAATCTTACATTTATTAATTTTTATTTTTACATAATCTGTTTTATCTACCATCCCTTCAGTCAGGCTCACTCTGGTTCCACCCAGAACTTCCCTTGACTCGAATGTTGTTGGTATTTCCTCTTCCTCGTCAATCTCATAGAATTCTATGAAATTGATCCAAGATTTAGCAAGTCTAGCTAACTCCTTATCCCATCTCAAAAGGACCCCCTATTGGACTGGCTGTGAGAATACCTGGAAAAAATATATGTTTGGTAGACCAATTTATAATAGCATTTGCTTAATATAGCCATGGTCTTCCAAATAATATTGAATAAGGTGGTGTATCTACTAGATTTATGACAAGGAAATTCATAACAAATGTCTCTGTCTCTATAACTATGTTAATACCTTTTAGCTCGCCTACTGGTATACATTTAGTTGCGTCTGTTAAATGGATTTCATGATAAGTGATAGGCTGTATCTGGTTTTCTAATCCTAATTCCTTAACCATTGTTTTCGCTATTAAGTTGATATTGGATCATGAGTCTATTAGTATTCTATCTATAGTCTGATCTCCTATGATAGCACTAATCTCTGGAACTCCACAATCTCCTCTATCTACATATTCTACTCTATTCTTGTATGCAGGCATACGTAGTGTGACAAACCTCTCCCCTTCCTCAGTCCCTATTGACTGAAGCCCTTCTTCCTCTGAAGTGTAGCTCGAGGAAGATGTAGGTGTCTCACCTTCGTACTTATCCTTTTTCCATGATATGAAAATTCTTTTGTGACTTTTCCCTGTCAATGTCTCCATCTGGTCTCTGAAGGTAATCTCCTTCTTCTTCCAGTGGGTTATAACATCGGCCTGGTAGAGCCATGGCCATCCTAATAATACTTTATATGACGATTGTCTCGTAGTTTTTAATATTATAAAATCCATAAGAAACTTATGGTCTCCAATATAAACTATAACCTGAGATAATTCTCCTATTGGTGATCTTCTAGTTGCATCAGCTTACCTTAAATGTCTTAAGGTGGTGCTATTCTATGATGAATGCCTAATTCATATTTGTTTCTTCAGTCATCATATTTACACTAGATCCGGAATCTATGGGTACACTATCTAAGATGTAGCCATTAATCACTACCTGAATCTCTGGTTGGCCTTCGTCATCGTAATTAACTAATCCTACATTGACTACTGGTCTCTTTTTATTTTGCAAAATTTGCTTAATTTCTTTCTTATAATATTGATTATCGTCTAATAACTATTTAAAAATTATATTGTGCATTCTAGAAACAAGGTCTTCTACAATATCATAAGAACGGTTTCTACGTGGCGACAGGTCTCTTGGTATCTCGCTACTTATAACTGGATCTGAAAATGTTACTTTTTTAACTTTTCTAGTTTCTTCGTCTAAAAGCTTTTTAGCTTCTAAACTAATATCAATATCATAATGTTTATCATTAGACCTATCAGGGTTTAATTCTTTATTACTAGGATTTTTTACTAACTGTTTTGCAACCTTTGCTTTTTCTGTCGCATTTTTCGCATTTTTTGCGGTTTTCGCAATTTTCATCTTAGTTTTCTTCTTATCTTTAAAAGTTAAAGAATCTTTACTATTTCTTGTTGCTACTTTATTTATCTTTCATCTAAATCTGGCCATTGATAGTCTTGATCTAATAATTTTGACTCTACTTCTATCCTCTAAACTATCAGTCAATGTTAGTCTTAGATGGTCGAGGGTCGTCTTCCCTAGGCGGGTTTACAAACCTTGCTTTAGACCGTGGTTGTTGTGGCTGGGGACATTCAGCAGTGACATGCCCCTACTGACCTCCTGGGTTCAGGGCAATCAAGCGAATCGTGACCCAGGGATCCACAATTGTAGCACAAACCCCTTACTATGGGTGGTGGAGTGGAATCTCGTGTTCCGTCCCTTCGCAAAATAGTGTATTGTTGACCAGTACGCTGTTTCGATATAATGGTTTTTTGGTTAGTAGGAGTTGTTGTATAAGCTAACTCCTCATGATTATTAATCGGACAGAAGAATAGTTCTTCTTCTAAATAGTTAGTTTGTAAATTGGGACAGTTGGTCTTAGAATGACCTTCCTCCCCACAAGTGGTACACCAAACATTGGATTTAGGCTTCATTTTTTTTTTGCTTGGCTTCAACATTAGACATTTGGACCTTTAAATCACCCATTTCTTTTGCTAACAACTCAACACTTTTCCTTAATGGATCCATCTTTTCGGATTTCTCCATTCTTTTCTTCCTGTCTGAGTTCCTATTCTTGGATTTCCTATAAGAATATTCTTCTTCTGATGAAGAAGAATAAGATGAATACTCAAAAGATTCTTCCTCATCCACTGAATCAGATTTTGATTCAAACTCAGTAGATGATTCAAACGCTTCTATATGTTTCAATTTGTGCTTTTTACTACTTTTTCTTTCACTTTTCCGTCTACAAGAAATTCGAGAAGTTTCGTAATTCTTGGCAGAGGCAATGACATCTTCCAAAGAAGTCATCAAACCCTGTTGACAATAACGATCCATTTTCTTAGGCAAATTGCCCAAGAACCATTCATTTTGCATAGGAACTGGATACTGGGCTCCTAACTTTTCTATTAAATTCTTAACCCTACGAGTATACTTCCTAAGTGATTCCTTCGGCTTTTTCTCAACAGAGTTAAGCCGAGCCAACAATCTAGTGAAATATCCTATCTCCCTAAACTGTTTAAGGAATGTTGCTTTTAAAGCATTCCAAGTATTAACAGTTTTCGGTACTAATTGACTGTACCAAATCCTAGCCTGTTTCCACAGAAGACCTGGACTATGTCTTCGTCCGTATGTTCTTTGCTTGCTATGGTAATGGATTCAAACTATGAAAAATAACTATCTGCATCTTCAAATGATGATCCCTTAAAGAAATCATATCTGATTTTTGTAGATGTGGGTGGCGCTGGATTAGCCATATTAATAGATGGTGGTGAACTATGTGAACTTGGAGGATCAAAATCTAGACTATGCTCAGAATCAGATGAATCTGTAGAACTTGGTGTTTCTACGGATCTTTTTTCAAATGAATCTACAAATGCTATAGTAGCGTTTAGAAGGTCATTAAACGCTTCAGGTCTTAATCTTGCTCTAACTGGTGAGTTTTGAAAATTCTGCAAATACAAATCTCTAGATTTCCTATATGCTTTTAATCGTTGTGCACGTTCTAAACGTTTCTGTTCAATAGTTGCTTGAGAGTATGTTCTTGGCATGCATTACATGAGAAAGATTCGTAGATGTAATACACTGAAAAATATTGCAAAAGGTGAAATTCATCTCTCCGGCAACGGCGCCAAATTATGTGATGGCCTAGTTGTTATAGTTTTCCACAAAATCGATGAATTAAGTAGTATAAAAGGTTTGATCATTCCCCAAGAGAGAGAATAATCTCATCTTTTGCATGGTAACTCTATGTATGATGGTAAACGGTCTAGGATGTGTAATATTCACGTTGAATACTACAGCGACATATCTGGTTATCCAAAGATATTTGAGTAAATTGGCATCCAGGAACACCAATGATGAAACGATTTGGTCAAGGTCTGCGATTGTAAAGATTACTTTATCTTTCAGACTCTTCTGGTGTCAGATAAGCAATCAGATCAGACAACAACTAGCAAATAAATTCAGCAAACAGAATCTCATTGGCTAAAGATTCTTCTTAATCAAACACAGAGAATTAGTTCTTATCGCAGGAAGCAAACAAAACAGAGCATCAAACAATCTCATTATCTGAACACATAGCTCATTCAGTATGGAAGGAAGTTTTGCTAAAAGTTATGCTGAACAGCTTTGGCCAACACATTAGTCAGAATTGTTGCTTGCTGGTGACGCCTGACAATCCGTGTTAGGGTAACTGAAATTCAATAAGACGTGGGAAATATGTGTGACGCAAACAGAACAGTATTACAATCAATTACAGATCATACAGAGTGTATTCGCTCAAATGATAAGAAGTAATTCTGTGAAAGATAGCAGAGGGAAAGAATGCTCAAGCTATAGAAACTTGCTCTTCCCTCTCTATTGATACTCAGCTCTGTGTAAAATGCGTCAATACAATGGCACAAAGTGTCGTCCTTATAGGAACGGTCATCGGCCTCAATGTCGTTTGTGAACTGTCAAAATGTCGGTTGTGATATGCTATTGCATCTCTTATAGAACGTCGCAACTTCTACTCTAAATGTGAATCTACAAAGTGTAAATAGGCCTTTACATGAATTTAGGCACTATAGCAAATTTATATATATAAACATTGAAAATTTTTACAATATATAACAAAAACTTGGACAATGTGGGATCACGAGGCTCCACAATTGACTAAGTATCTTTGTTGTCTTATGGTGATTCTTCTATTTGTTCTATCTCTTGTGATCTCAATTCCAAGTAGGTAGTGTATTGGGCCCAAAGCAGTCATTTCAAATTCCCTCTATAGTAAGGCTTTGGTCTCATGTAATAGCTTATTGAAATTGTTGATGATTAATGAATCACTAACATAAAGTGCTATTATAATATGATTGAGCCTCTATATAGTAGATACACATTTGAATATGCAAAACTATAAGTAAATTGATTCTACAACAAGAAAAGATTTATTCTTTTATACCAGGCTCCTGCAATTTGCAAACTTTGTGCCCTTGACCTTGAAGGATGTATTCTTCTGGTCGTTAAATATAAAATGTCTTCTTGTATATATCCATTGAAAAATGTTGTTTGGACGTCCAACTGGTGAATATCCAGATCTTCTATACCTACAATAGTCAGTAGAGTTCAAGTAGATTGATGCCTTATGACTGGACTAAAAGTCTCATTGCAGTCTATTCCATATGTTTGTTCATAACCACGTTGTTGGAGGATGTGTTTGATGATGCAGCAGAGTGTCTAAGCAGTCCTCCCAAAAAGAATAAATATAATAAATTATAAGGATCGATTTTTCAATATCCAGACAATTGCTAGATAACTAGATCATTTGTTTACTTGGTAGAATATCTTAAGTAGGTGTCGTTGATAACCATGAAGAGTGAGAATAAATAGGTGTCTATGACAACCATGAAATCTTCAATAGATATTCTATGTTAGTCTATGGAGTAAGAGCACCAGTTAGAGAAAACACGAGAACATTCGACTATCAACACATGCATAGATGGAGAATCTGTAACTTTTGAAGTTGTTGTAATACAACAATCAGATCACGACATAAATACTATGACCGATAAGATCCACAATAGTTGTGCACTAAGCGTAGTGAACCTACTATGCCTCTTCAGTTGATCGAAGATGCAACTGACAGATAAATCAATATCTCTATTGTCTTAGATCGTTCTCAGTCTCAATTATTCTATCTTTGATGATATCTACTGATTATACACTACCCACACACACACACACACACACACACACACACAAAGTAATAGAATTTATTGTCTAATCAGTTCTTGTAAACAATGTCTTTAGCACCAAGTAGTGTTTACAAGAAGAGACTAATTTTATTAGTAGATTCTGTACTATAAACTGTCAATTCTGCATGCAGACAATGATAATTATCTACTTACAATAACATAATTGAACTGTGACATAGTCTACGTTGGATTCGACAAATAAAATATTTCACTATGAGTGGTACCATGATTATGGTCGATTCTATAGTTCGAGTTGAGTTCAAGTCAATATTGATGTCCATCGACAATGAGTCGATAGTCGATAGTTGATAGCAGAGTGTCTAAACAGTCCTCCCAACAGCTCTCTCTAAGGCAATACTCCTTGAATTCGGTTGAGATATATTCTCTCCCATCGTTTGACCTCAACGGTTTGATTCTTTTACCAATCTCGAGTCCCTGCATGGTCCGTGAATTGTTTGAAAAGAACAAAAGCCTTTAATTTCTAATTAATGAAATAAATAGTTGTTCTTCTCAAAAATTCATCGATAAAAGTATTAAAGTACTTTGCACCAACCAAAGATAAGGTTTGCATTGAGCCACATACATATGAATGAACAACATCTAGAACATCTTTTGCTGCATGCTTATGACTTGATCTAAATGGAATACTAGTATACTTTTCTAACAATGCAACTATGACAAACAAGGAGGAGGATTTTCTTGTCTAGATAATCTAGATCAAGTACTAAGAAATGTCTAAACATGTTTGATACATATGTATGATTTAAGTGACCTAGCCTATAGTGCCAAAGTAATGTTTTGTATTCAAGGCTTGATAATAATGAATAAGCCTATATAAGTATACATGTCTCTTTTTGAGTCCAAGGATCTTATTCGTCCTATCGACAATTCTACATAATCATATTAAAATTATACCCTACAATCTAAATCCGTAATTTAGACATCTATATATTGAGAATGATTAATTCAAAAGCTTTACCATGCTTCAGTTTTCATTTTGAGTCAGCTATGTTGTCTGTGAAAAATCAGATCCATAAATATTATAAATGAACCTATTGATCTTTTGCTGATTTGGGTGCACATCTCATTTCATCAACAATGTAGAAATCTTGCATCTAACATGCTAGTTCATGAAAAATCATGCATAATTCAATATGAAAACTAAGATCCAATTATTTTCTGGTTTGATCCATACTATAGTAGTTCATACGTTGTACTTCACACATGTGGAATCAAGTACAACAAGATTATATGCATTCTACACATTAGAATTGCCAATATCATGAGAAGAGTGATAAAAGAAGACAATAGAATACAAGTAGAAGACTCTCCAAAGTAGAAAGATGAAATCCATTATAATAAATGAACCTATTGATCTTTTGTTGATTTGGGTGCACTTTCATCAACAATGTAGAAATCTTGCATCTAAGATGCTAGTTCATGAAAAATCATGCATAACTCAATATGAAAACTAAGATCCAATTATTTTCTGGTTTGATCCATACTACAGTAGTTCATACATTGTACTTCACACATGTGGAATCAAGTACAACAAGATTATATGCATTCTACACATTAGAATTGCCAATATCATGAGAAGAGTGATAAAAGAAGACAATAGAATAGAAGTAGAAGACTCTCCAAAGTAGAGAGATGAAATCCATTATTTCTCCACACAGTTATATGTAACAAAGATAATGTCATTTGTCCCCTTGCCAAGTATTTCTCTAAATGGTAGCTTTCATGTACTTACCAAAAAATCTAGGATCAACGTACAAAGTTGCCAATCACTCTTATTGATCTTTTGTAGATCAAATTGAGTCCTATTTTATGATTTTTGATAATTAGGAGGGACACAACTCTTTGATTGATCAAATGAAATGTGAGAACCTAAAATACAAAGGATTTGGCCCTTTTATAGTTGGGTCCAAATGAGTTGAAGTGGCAACTTTCTATTGCTCATTTCTAAATTTGATCTAAGCTAACTTGCTTTTCTTTATTTTGGCAAGTAACTTGACTTTACAATGTTTTTGTATTTCCTATTGAGCCACGCCACATAATTTCCCTATTGTGCTTCAAGGCACGTTTAAACAAAATTAAATGTTACTCTATTTCATGCTTCAAGGCATATTTCCAATAGTTACAAGTGCACCCTTGGTGTCTGACTTCATAATTACATTTCTTACAAAATGGAGGCTATGTGAGCCCTTCGTACTATGTTACGTGTGTTGGTGGGCATGTACCATACGTGGCCAACAACAAGCAAGATATGACGTGTCGAATAAACAAAGGTATTGGCCAAACTTTGATATTTTCAAATGTGTGTGTGTAATTTCATGTCTTTCACTACATCTACCATGATTGTTTAATTTAAAAATTCCTATCTGACCATAGCAAATGGCCATTAAAAAAAAAATTCTATTTGGATTTTCAAAGAAGCAGATGTGGGCATTCAAATTTTCTTATTTTAAGTGATGAAATGTATTATTTGAATCATCAAAGCTAGGCGGATCATTTATAATTACAAACCACTAAAATCTAGTACATGCGTGTTTATGTAGAAATGAAAAAGCAAAAAAGCAAAACAAAATTTCACTACACAAATGCATATAGACACAAGATAGTAGCACCAATAAGTCCTATTTGTTGCTCTCTACCACTCATGGAAACCTTTCAAGGTATAATAATGGGATCTCTTCTAGGCCATTTTCTTGTCAATTCTAATAGAATTTTCTTTTTCACCATCTTTAGACCTTAAACATAAGTAAGTCTACTTTCACATCAAACTGATAAATTTGACTTTTGACACATCTATGTTTGGTTATTTTCTAGCAAGTGTGTTGAAAACAACTCATGTTAACATGATTGTAAAAGATTGTCAGCGGGAATCATGAAACCATGAAAACATAAATATGTAGTATTATGAATACGTGAATATATGATACTGTGAATACATATTGAAAATTGTGACCACATGAAATTGTTGATACATGAAATCATGAGAAGGCACGTACGCGGGAATCTATAATACAGAAAATTGCGACTACACTTTTAATTGAAAATGTAAACCATGAATACATTAAATCATGTTGATGAATATGAAACAAGAATACATCAAATTATGAAAACACTAAAGTGTGAAATCACAATAATTTATAGTCATGAAAATCACAAATATTGGATTGTGAAATTGTGGCAACAATTGTGATTGAATCTGTGAAAACATTCACTTAAAAGAATGATGAAGTTTTTAACTCCATATGAATGATGCACATAGGCAAGTATGATGTTCATAATGTTCCTATTTCTGATGTAATGACTACATTATTTTTCACTTCAAAGACGATTGTTGTGGTTAGTGGTGGATGATAATTTCATAGAGGCTACAACTTCATGCAATTTACAACTTGCTCACAAACTAACAAACTCCAATAACAAGGAAATGCAAGTGAGAGACCACTACACCAAACTTCTAGGACATTGTGTTCTACAAGATGACTGATTATTTGTTATCCCCTCTCACTCAAATCCACTCTGACTTTTTCCCAAATAAGAGTAAAACATCATGGCAAGGCCTTTGTGGTAGATCATGACCTTCTTGTCTTAACTCTTGTTATGTCCCTACTCGTTTGCGCAACTCTAGAACTCAAATTGACCCTAAGCAAAGGAAAATCCATGCTTAAGTCTTGTTATGTCCCTACCTATTTGCAAATCAAAATCCAACTGTGAACCTCTATTTGACCCTCGAGCAAAGAAAAGTTCAAATGCCACCCCACATTTCTAGGCAATTATGTCTTGCAAAATGAATAAATGCATTTTAGTAGAGTAGTATTTTGTTCCTTTTGACTACATTTTCAAAGAATTGAGCAAACAAAGTGCTCTCAAAGCCTTCATTCATGGCACACCATAAGATTCTTGTTCTAACCTTATGATTCATGCAATATGAACTTACACAAAATAAAATAAAAAGTAGTTAAAGTTCAAAAGGGAGGTCTGAGATTTATCAACGAGGTTTAGAAGTCGTCTCTTAGTCAGTCAAACTAGTTGACTAAATAGTATCAACTCTCCAAAATTCAAATACCAGCAATAATCCAACATCATTGTCGACGACTCTGGCAGACTTTGCACTGGCAGTCGAATCAGGATTCAGGAAGGAAGCAGCAGCAGCAGTTGGTCAATGAATCAAGCAATTAGTGCCGAGCAGCTAAGACAGGGTGATCACGTCTCCACGATGAATTGTGCAAGGTGGGTCAGGCAGTCTGTACTAGCCTTGCAATTGGATGATATCAATAGTACTATTTGTGGTGATTGACTAATGACTTACGATCACGTTCGAGTCAGCTCGAGATTTGTTGGTTTGAACTGTGATGCACCCCCACAATCTGTAGTGGATAACAGATTTCAGCAATTATTCAGCTTCATGAGCTTCAGGTCCTCAGCCTCTGATTTCATTTAATTAGCTTGCAGAATGTGATTCTCAACCCATTCATTTTTCAGATTGGATACGTGATCCCGCATCTGAAGAACAGGAGACGCAATACCACAGCACAGTTGTGGAGGTGCTAAATGAGTAGTTAGAACAAAGAAGTTGCAAAGGGATGTTAAAATTTAGTTGCATCTGAGGGAAGTGAACTTGTACTAAGGCATGATCAACAAGCTAGAGTGTTCTCTTCGCAACAGTCAAGGGCGCTTGCTCGATTGAAGCATTCTTAAGATCTCAAAAGTAGTTTTTAGCTTCTTGGTAAAAGATGAAGCAGCAAATTTTGCTTTGGGTGGTGCTAATTCTTCCTAGCCTGGATGCATCTAAGGTCTCTTTGCCTTCAGGTATGCGCGTAAGCCATCTAATCTCAATATTTAACAACAAGTTCAATCTAAAGAGCTGACCTTATAAATAGCATCCAATACATAAAAGTACAGAACTCCATACCTTGTCATGCTTACTTCTGCTGACAATGGAACTTTTGCAGTGTTTCGCGGGAATATTCATCCAGACTTACAAGCGAATGGATTATACTGCCATAACGTTGTGGTATGGCAGTCAATAAGCAATACACATCTGCAGTATTTTGCTTTGCTGATCGAGCCTGTAAACACCTGACTGATCTTGGTATTTGTCTCAGATTCCTCCAACTCTTGATGCAGATGCGAGAGCGCCGCAAGATCAAGCGTTGACATATGAAGATCAAAGTCTCCATGCAGACTATTTTGGCACGGATCCTCCTCCATCGGGGCCTTGCGGGCCAGGCACTGGACAAACTCCAGATATTGGCCATACTCCTTTCCCTGACGGTCCAGCAGCATCACCAATTTCTATATGATGATTCTGACCTCAAAAGAAAACTGCTCCCTCTCACTATTTTTCCCATTATGTTGTAGTAATCAAGCTCATGACGTGGTTATATCTGTTCTCTGATACTGAAAATTGGAATTCAAAAGTGTTATTTCAATACAATGGAAACAGAAACGAATCTTTACAATCTGTGCTTCTTCTAGCTTCCAAGGCCCAAGGCCCAGTTGCAAAGTAAAACCAAAAGTATCCAAAATGTACATCCTTGGATCAGCTTCATAAAAGCCTTGCTTATACATTAGAGGAAGCTTGAGTTCAAAAAGGGCCGCATATGAATTCGTGCCAAGATCTCTTTTGCATTTTGTCACTATTTTCAGCCAATATATTTGAATCCTAAGAAGCATCATAGTTCCGGAACGATGGTTCCGGAACGATTGACATTTTTTGAAAAAAATTTGGCGGAACCAAAAAAAAACGTTTTTTTTGGTTTTTTTTTTCATGTTGTTTTTCGTTGTGAGGAACCGGGGGAAATAAAGATAATAAAGTACTACATCAAGCTGTTTTGGATAGGACAACTTAAGGTCCTCAAGCAAATACTTTGAGTGAAAGATAAAGGACTGTAACTAGTAACTAAGATCTAGTTTGGACATAACTAGGCTGAAAGATAAAGGGATGTTACTAGTTACTAAGATCTAGGCTGGACAGATTTTAAGTTTCCCTGGGTCACATACATCCTTCCTTTGAACTATTAAAGACTAGTATCCATAGGTGATTGATGCCCTGAATTCAATAATGATAGTGCTTAAACACTTGTTTTTCTTGAAAAAAGTAGAAAAAGTATGGCATCAACCCTCCACCTCACCATGACGAAAATTGACAAACAAATTATGGACGACAAAGTGGATGACATGGTATTCGTAGTTGTACTTGTGTCTACATCAACAAATCATGACAGTATCCATGGTCTCTTTTGAATCTTGATACTAGTATCACAAGAGGAACAAAGATTACACCTTTTTCAACAAGAATTGAAAAGGAATCTCTTACAAGAATACCGAATATTCAATTATGGCAATTAGCATTCTAGCACTGAATAAAAAACGACAAATATCAAGGTAGAAAGGATGGCGTACCTGTATGGACAATAACCATTCTATTGTACGAAGTTCTATGACTCAGTTTTCTTTCTATCACAATTCAATTGAGATTTTTGGTACCAATCTACAAAAGAGTCCTTCATGAGACAAAAAAAGACTACTTATCTCATTGACATCAATTGGAATTCATCACATCTAGTGGATTGGGTGTTGCTTATATGTATTCATACAAAAAATGAGTGCTCTTCAGGAAGATAAAACTAAGAGGAAATTTAATTGGCCTCATTTGCAGTTATAGGGATAAAACCATAATGGCAGATAAAGAAACTTTCGAGTATAGCTTATAGAACTACTTTGCGCACACCACTAATTTTCATACAAAACACTAACCAAAAAAGAAGCAATAACTAGGAATGAGTGCAATAAACATACCGCACATAATAAGTGATTTGCACAAGATTCACATCCAAAGCCCAATGACATGTGTTGCAGTCCAGATGACCCCATGTTTTTAGCACCCCTGTGTCTCACATCTGAACCACCTTGTGTCCCACTTGTTAAAGACCATTTGTAAGAAAATTGTAGACTTTTATATGCTCTATGCTCTATACAAAAAAAAAATTGTATAAATAAATTGTGGTCTGTCATACAATCTACATGATTGACCTTGTTTAGAATAGCCCTAAGCCCAATGTGGTTACTCTTGCAAGAGATCCTAAACTCTAAACATTGACATATCAGTTTCTATGGCACTCGAAAAAAACAAAGGACGTGTGCAAAATACATGTCAAGACCAACTTCCAAAACATGTAATCTCATATTTGAATGCAGATCTATATAGCACACATGATTGAACAAAACCACATAGTTTGCAAGCATCAGAAGCATGTTTTTATTTCAAAACTCAAAATTGACTTGCTTTAAACCAAACACTTTGAATTGTAATTTCAAAAACATTTACAACATTTTCTAAAAATTTGAAACAAAAAAAATTAATCAACATAATATCAAAAAATATTGATACAAGGAGAGATTCTGTGATCAATACATATATATCAAGGGGCAAAAGCCAAACATGCCATGAGCAGTACATAAAATAGATATGAAGAAGCCATGATCTAGACATCAACATTCTCATCCTCTGATGAGATCTCCTCGCTATCACTCATGGAGCTCGATGATGATGAAAATGAACCCTCTGGATCCATGTGTCGCAATATACTCAACCCTTTGCCTCTGCCTCTAACTCTACCTCGTCCAATCCCTCTGTGAATCATAGATGCATGCATCCTATCTATCTGCGAAATGGTTGTCTTGTCTGCATCTCCATAAAGGTCCATGAGCCTAACCGTGCTTGTACCTCTGCCTCAACCTCGGCCTCTGTGTACAAGTGGTACATGTTCTGGAAATGTGTGAGAGTCAGGATCAACATGCATCTCCTTTGCATCCTCCCCATCTGGAAAGTGTGTGTCACCCATTCCTACATCATGATCAGTCTCATCCTCGTCCTCATCCTCCGGCTCATCCCCACCCTCATCATCTCCCTCAACTACAATAGCCTCCCTCTGAACTCTACGCTGCCTCCTCTCCTCATGTGATGTCGCACGATGTAGCTCTGAGATGATCTCATCATCTATATCCACCTCTGTAGGTGCAACAACTGGATTAAATAAGTGAGGCACTTATCTGGATTCACTTGCAATGGCCTCCCATCTTTCTGAATGTGTCGAACAAGTCGCATATTGGTGCAACAAAACACCAATCGCTCACACTGTGGCACAATCAACCTATTACGCCTCTTCATATGAAAAAGCGACCATGTGCTCCAGTTGCGTTCACAAGCTGAAGCAGAGCAATCCTGTGACAAGATACGAGTAGCAAATGTCGTCAACTCAAGAGAGCCCTTCCCAATCACACCCCACCAAGTAAGGGGCTCTACTAGAAACTCTCTCTCATCAGCCATCTCTCCAGAAAATGACCCATGTCCACGTTCAAAATCTAACTTCTGATGCTCAATCAATCGCAAATCAGATCCATGACGAGGATGAACAGTGGAAGTGTAATATCTCCATCCATCATGTAGAATCTCACTAGTGTGTGTGCGTCGATGTGACCACAAAGGATGAAGTAAGTATGCAACACCATGAATAGGCTTATGAAAAAATCCCACCTCATGGTCCACATAGCTCGCAATTCTGACATCCTATAAATACACAACAAACTTGAAATTATTTCATGAAATACCTTAACATATATCGAAAACAAATGCGAAAATTATTACCAACTTTTAAAACAATTAGAATGCAAAAGTGCGTACCCTAAACCCTAAATCCTAAACCCTAAACCCCATCCACAGCCAATCGTATCTGCTCATATATCCACTTTGCCGACTATGGATCACCACCTCGAGAGGCATCCACACCTCGAAGGAACATCATGCCCATGCAACAGGATACCATAATATTCACTATCGGTCTGTGATGCATGTCGGTCCACCCATCTGACATAATAGAGCACCCATACATAGACCATGCAAGCCGAACTGGACTGAGCTCCTTCTTGATGCAGCTGACCTCCTCTCTCAAGTGACGAGTACGCAATGCCTCTCTAGTGGGAGGCCTCCAAGAAGCATTGCATGATGCTACTGATGCCATCATATCTCTAAATATCGTGGTGTCAGCTAATGCAAACGCTAAGTATCCACTATAGAAAAACTGTCATGTCTTCTTGGTAGCAGCATCATGATGTGTCTTCTGCCACAAACCTGGAACCGTCCCTGTCCAGCCTCTGCCCCCTCTCAGCTGTGACTGTGGAATCGGTGGTCGTGGTCTCACTATACCGCGTGTACTCTCAACATGCCTAAATTGTCCGGCATCAGTATCTGCGGCATCGGGACAAGAAGGGCCTGCATTGACTCTATCTACCCTAACTGTCTCAGTACCTGTCACATCAGGCCTAGAAGATCCTGCAACTGGTGTATCTGGACGAGAAGGTGCTGCATTGTCAACTCCTGATGTCTCTGGTCTAGATGCCTCTATGCCCAATGAAAAAGGCCTAGAAGGTCCAGCTCTAAATGTAGGTGGTCTAGCAGGTCCGACTCCTGAGCAGGTGGCCTAGTGGCCCCCATGAATGCGCTAGGAGCTGTAGTAGCGGTATGAGCTGAAGTAGTGGTAGGAGCTGCACCTATGCTAGAATCAATACTATGATGGTCACTGATACTATATGCCTCTCTCAGGCGATGGCGATCCTCGTCAGGGATATGTGTGCATGCAGCAATGCCAGGGTTGCACCCATCTGGCCTCATAATACCAAGCAAATGTGCCTTAACACGAGTTTTGGTGCTCAAGTATGTTTGCCCACAATGTAAGCACCGCCACCTACGTGCTCCGGAACCGATGTATGGGGCCTCGTTCCCCTCCAACAACTCTACCTCCACCCAAATACCCCGACCTTCTACAGGCATATTTAGAAAAGGAATAGATCCTAACCACACAAAAAAGAAGTAAAATGGATTCTACTACAATGTGCGTTAAACAAAAAAAAAAGTAAACTATAAGAGCAACTCGAAAAATCAGAAAATAGCAACAAAAATTGGAAAAATCACCATTATGCTCACAAGAGAATAAGGATAGCAAAGACTTTGTTTGGAAAAGATTGTGCTTTGATTGAAATAAAAAAGTTCTAGATTGTGCTTTGATTCAAAAAGAATGGTAGGAAAGACTGTTTCTTAAGCTAAATTTGGATATTTTCTGTGAGCCTAGGATGTATTTTGCATACAAAACAATAAATTCTTATAGATGGTAGCAAGAAAAACCATTGGCAATGATAAACCAATAATGAAAAACAAGATGCAAAAGGGATAAGAGAGAGCAAGCAAAATATCGAATCAACTTTGAAAACCACAATGATGCCAACCCTCCCGGCAAAAACTAACACCCTGCACCTTGCTTTGTTTGTAAGAAGGATTGGAAGTTTGCACTGGCGACTGAAAGATCACACCTTTGGCTCACAGAAAAGCAGGGGCTCAGGAAACTCAGTGGCATACACCAACCAGCCCACACCTTTGGCTCACGAAAGAGCAGGGGATCAAGAAACTCACCAACCAGCCCACACATAGTAGCGCCTACACAGTGAGCAGGGGCTTAGGAAATTCATGGAGCAGCAGGGCATATAGCAGCCCACGCAGGAGCAAAGCCACACTTTTATCAGCTCACGTGACACGCACTCAGGGCAGTTGTTCTGAGGATCAGCTCATGTAGGAGTTCACACACCAGCCGTTTTGAGGTCCAAGGATCAGGTCACGCAGCAGACAGATCAGCTCACGCAGCAGTTCACACGCCAGTCGTTCTCAGGATCAGCTCACGCGCAGCAGTACGCACCTGTTCAAAAAGCAAAATAGAAGGAAAGGGGCCCGAATAGGGCTCGGGCCCCTAAATAACAGATTTGAGAATCCAGAATTTCCAAAAGGGGCTTTCACGTGGTTCTGCGGAACGGAACTAGTCGAATTTGGAACGATGGTTCGGGAACCATGAGGGTCCGGAACGATGTTCCGATGCAACTTGGTTTGAATTACAATAACTTTTTAGTAGTAGCTCAGAACTATGACATGTATATATCATTGGAAAGCGCTTGTCAAGCACCTTCTAATGCAAAAAATTTCGTCTTATGCCAGTTTTAGTGTAGACTTAAAATGTGACTCAAAGAAATAACGTTACGTTAAAGCCACTATGTCAAGAAACTATTGGGCCACATGTACAAAAGAAGTGAATAAAAGTGAATGAAAGAGGAATCTTGACAGAGGCCCTTTTTGTGTTTAAACTTCCTCTAATGTAAGGTTCAAATAAGAGTGTACTATCTTATTGAGGGAAAATCTCCAAATCAAATAAGCAAGCTATGAAGTCTCTTCAATGTGAGTTTGAGTTAACAAATGTGTTATTTCTTCTTTACTCCTTTCCAACTTGCATGACAAAGCCCTCCTAATCACCTTGTTTATATTCTATGCCCCTTTCACTTCATTTTCACAAGCTTTCACATCTTAAATTTCTTTTGGCACGAAAGTATTGCATCCCAAAGAGTGAATTATGTAGTAGGTAATGGCCAATATTGGGAGGGTCATGATCAAGGTTAGTGCATGTGATATGAGACGCAACAATGAGTGGTGGCTGCCACGCACGCTTGGGACCATATTACATGAATTTCAACTTCGACTAGACCAATGTCTATGACCACACGTTAATTTGATTTTTTTAAGCTACTTGATTTGACCATCCATTAGTACTTGTTTGTTTCATTTAAACCATTAGTTTATCTATCTGCTTGATTGAAATTCTTAGACCATAAAATTTACCTTACTACAAAACTCATTTTGGCCTCAAAATTGCCAAATAAAATCAAACTAACTAGTTGACGTTTTTCACAGTGACTAGCAGCACACCAATTAGGGTTAATGTTATGACATATCTATGGATGAAATGCACAAGCATACCGGTATTCTAGGATTAGTGCGACGACTATGCAACACAGCTACTCTCGTACTGCAGATGGCATGTCTAGTAATACTGAGCCGAAAACGACAAGTTTAGCAATGTATTGGAGACAAAACACCGATGATTGCTAAGGGCTATCTAGTAAGTAGTTGGATAGAAATTTCAAGTAATGTGTTATGAGAAATACCTAGAAATGACCCATCTTTACTTGTTGTAAGGTACAATACCGTTCTTAGATGACAAGAATTGTGACAATTTCTTAAACCAACACTCACAACATGATACTTCACCCTCCTCCTACATACTCTTGGAAGCCTGAAAAACAGTATTAGATCCTAGATTGAGATAGTAAGCAACATCCTTTCAACTCCATTTTCTAACATTACTAGAATTTCTCATACAGAAGATGTCTTCATCTAGTTCACATTTCTAGGAGCACAGTGAGAGATTAACATCTTCCAATTATGCAATGTGAAAGATCAGAATGGAATCATTACTGATTCTACAAGATGTAATGGATATTGTGAGTGAAGCTGAAGAAGAACCTGCTGCACCTAATGAAGCTGCAGCATTTCACAAAAGAACCAGAATTGCCCTTCATTTCATAAAAATGAATGTAACCAATGAAGTGTTAAGAGAGATCAGTATATGCACCACTGCCAAGGAAGCTTGGGATACTCTAAAAATAATCTATGAAATCAAGAATACTTCTAGATTGCTTACACTTAGAAACCAAATATTTCTAAGTTATCAGAGAGTAGATGAGAGTGCTTTATCTTATGTTACGAGAATTAAGGATCTTCATCAAGAGTTAGCTGGTATTTGTCAATTTTCAGAGAAAAAGGACAAATATTGATTGTACTATCAATCATTAAGAGTTATTGATTGCTTAATCCAAAGATCTATCAAGTTCTAGATGTTAGATCTTGATCTAGATGCTTTACACTATGATTTAAGCAAGAGCAATGGATCAAATGATCAAAAACATGGATGAGCGGCCTCACACATGTGGAGGACAGTACCTGTACGGCCTGTTTACAGAGAGTAAAGTACATTAACATTCAAATGCATTTCATTCATCAAAACTCAAGACAAATGTGGAAATCTCAACAAAACTAGAATTTGCCAATGTCACATCAACTTGTTATTGATCTGGTTGATCTCTTTATAGATCAAGTACATCCACGAGTTGTGTACTGTCCAGCAGGTCTTCACGTGTGAAGAGTGCCTAGTCATTCAAATCCACCAATAGGAGTCATATGTGCTCATTTTCCAACGTTGACTATTCTCTTTGGCTAGAAAACAATGGTTTTCAGGATAGGCCAATCATGAACTTTCTGGACCTTATCATAGTCAATCTCAAGACCTCGATCATAAATGATATGTCCTAAATACTTGAGTCTTATTTGAAAGAACTCACACTTAGACTCCTTAGCATAAAGCTTTGTCTACCTTAGATTATCTAAGACTATATGCAAATGCGCCTCATGCTCCTCAAGAGTCTTACTATAAATTAGAATGTCATCCAAAAATACCACAAGAAAATTTCCTAGATATAATGGACGAAGAATATTGTTCATCATCTGTTGGGAGGTTGTCGGGGCATTAGTTAGCCCAAAGGGTAAAACGAAAAAATTGTAATGGCCATACCTAGAACAAAAACCAGTTTTGGAAAGAGTCCCCCTCGTTAATTCTAATTTGATGGTACCCCAAACTAAGGTCCAATTTGGTGAAATACTTGGCACCATTCAATCGGTCCATGAAGTCGTCCATCCAAGGTAAGGGATAACGGTTTTTAATAGTCATTTTATTAAGCTTCTTGTAATCGACACAAAGATGAATACCTCCATTTTTTTTCTTGCCAGTTAACAAAATAGGAGCTCCCCAAGGGGACTTACTGGGTCTAATGTGGCCCTTACGTAATAACTCCTCAAGTTTCCTAGCAACCTCATCTTCTTCCTTTGGGCTCATCATGTAAGAAAAAAACGATATTGGAGAGCTATCAAGAAGAAGATCTATGTGATGGTCTACTCCCCTAGAGGGGGGAAGACCCTCATGCAATCGCTCATGGAATATATCACTATATTCCTCCCTAAGCCTTTTAAAGATTTTGCCCTCAGGCATTGATTCTAAATTGACATCAGAAAAAGACAATGCTTTGGGGAAAGACGATACATTAACATTGAAATTATGAATAACAAAAGCATCCATGTACGATTCATCTTTCAAATAACATAAATGCGAATGATACTCAGAATCCAGAATACATTGATTAGTCTCATGAGTAGTTACAAAAGGTAGATCAGGCTCATTGCCTTTAAGACAAATTAGAGAGCCATTATGCAAGAAAGATATCCTATGTAAAATATAATCTTTCTTTAACAACGCATTCCTAGTATAAAACCATTCCTTGCGTAGGATTAAATCTACCTTATCAAGATTCATAATATGAAAGGACAAGCTATCTACATAGTTCTGAATCTTCAATGGCACGTGGGAGAGAAATCGTTCCCAAACCTGTTGCTAGCTGCCATCCTAACCACATACTTGTGGTCACTTGGTGCGGTCGCCAACTGCAACTTATGCACCAACTTAGCTTTAATAAAATTGTGAGTAGACCCGTCAAACAAAATACTCACAGGTTGGCTGCCTACGAACCCAGTCATACGAATGAGGTCGTGAGGTCCTGTAGTATTAAAGCAACAATTGCTATATACTATTTCATCCAAAAGGGTACGTCAATACAAGAAATAGAAGAATTACCTGGAGCTTTGAAAGAGTGGCATCCCTTCTTCTGTCTCTTTGGGTAGTCCTTCAAAAGGTGCCCCTTTTGCATGCAAGAGAAACACAACCCACCCCTTTGGGCCTTGTCAAAGTCAGCTCTCTCCAACCAAGGGCATTTCTTTTTATTTCCCGAAGGGGAAGCTTTGTTAATAACTCTCTCTTTGCCCTTTTAAAGGAAGGGCCTGTAGAGAGTTTGTCCTTGGATTCAGGTTTTTGCTACTCTTTGTGGGTCATTGTGTGCGTATCTTCAAAAATCCAAGCGAAATGCGCGGCATTCACAAGGGATTGTGGCTAATTTCAATGGGCCTCCAACTAATACGCTTTGGGCAAGCCCAAAATAATATGCGGCTTAAGAAGAACTCCGTCAATGCAGTTAACAGACCGCGAAGTAGCTTTTTGGAAGTCTTGCAAATAGACATCCAAGGGTTTCGTCCTCATTTGCAACGTAGCAAATTGATGATAATACTCAAAATCGTCGAGGACTGGCATAAAAACGGCCTTAAAGGCTACTTGGAAATCATCCCAAGTAGATGGGACTGTAGCACCCTCTCTAAGATCCTACCACTATGAGTACACTTTTCCACGTAAGAACATAATGGCAGTCGCAATCCGGGAGCTCTCTGGCTGATCGTGCATAAAAAAATGAGATGTCCACCGATCAAGCCAAGCCAAGAACACGTCCTAGTGTCTGTCCTTTTTCTCCCCTATGAAAACTTCGAGGTAAACATCGAGTTGAGGAGTGCCTGCCAAGATTGGGACATAGCCCTCAACTCGGTCTCCGCCCAAGCTCATGTCGATAGTCTGTTGTTGCAACAAATTTATCATGTGTGCCATTTTCTCCATATCAGTCCTCACGGGACTTGCAGCTTGGGTAACGTTCATAGGGGTGTCCATGGCAAAAGCAAAGGGTAGAAAAAAACTAGAGGAAAAAAGAGGAGCAACGGTGTCCAAACCGTTAAAAACTGGCAATTATAGCACAAAAGCCCAAGAAAATAAACAAACTTGAGCCTAAGGTGCACTCAAAAGCAACTTATGACAATGGGATGAGGGAGTGTGAACGTACACTCCTTTACCCCCTCTCCAAAGCCTCTCCCCTTCATCCATGCAAAAAGGACAGGTGGGGCCCAAGAAAGGCTTCATTTGTCCCTTCTTGTTCCTTCTTACATGTGGGACCACCATAGAGTGCCACATGGCCATGGACTCCAAAGGATTATGAAAGTTAGTTAGGGCCCCTTATCCCACCTCCAACTCCTACGTACCACAACTCTCTCCAAGACTTTGGAGATCTGCAAGTACATAGAGGGAGGAGGAGAGAAGTATGAACAAGAAGGATAGCCCACATCTTTGATTCAATCTTTTAAGCATAAGATTATAAGCTTTTATCAACTTGAGTTTTTAAGTTTTCAACTTAAGAAATTAAACCTTGAAGTTCAATAATTGAGTTAGCAAAACTTTAAGCCAATCCTTTGGTTCATGGCTTAATATTTTCATGGCTTAGATTTATGTGGGCTGTGGGAAAGCGTACTCTTCTCCACTCCCATCAAGTCACATCACAAAAACTATGAGGAGGAAGAAGTACAAGGTACTAACATCCCCTCCCCTCCCATTAAAAAAAGAAAAGCAAACAGCTGCAGCAGCCTGTATTTTTTTTTAAGGAAAAGGATTTCCTTCCCCCCTCCCTCTCGCGACTGTCCACTAGATAGATTGCAAGACTACATATACTATTTGTACTATGTGTGGGCCTGACCGAGGGATTGCCTGCGGGTCCCAAGCCCCCCTTTTTTTTTCAATTCAAAAAAGAGGTTAAAGAGGGAATATAAACTTAAAAAAAAACCAAATCTTTTACTTTAAACATAAAATTTAAAACGATTTACAAACTAGAACCAAGCCATTATAAATCATTTCTTTAAAAGTTACCATAAGGCTTTAAACTAACCTCTTGCTTTCCTTATGCAAACAGAAGCTTAAGCCTAACATCTACATGCCAACCTTTACCCAAGAAAAAACTTGAACAAAGGTTAAAACCAAACAACCCACATTCCAAGTTAAGGAATACCAAACCGCAAAAGCGAAATAAGGGAATGTGTGCACCTCATAAAGAAAATCAGTGACTCTAATACCAAATGTTACAGCTCTCTTAGATCTCCGACTGCCTTGAAGGATACCGCACATCCCATACTAGTGACGACGCACCATATCCGCCCATCCATAGGATCACAACCGACCCACTCCCATGCACTAGAGCTATCGACACAATCATGCCTAGTCGAGCCTCCTGTGATAATTGGCATCCCATACAACCATTCGTCACCCTCGGCTCTCCCTAGCACACATCTCCTGGCTTGGAGATACATTCTGGCTAATGGACGTGCTCTCCATCCACCAATTCCTGGGTAGACTGAGTGAATGGCAAAAGAGAAGCCCCACCACTATATAGGCATAACATAGTGGGTCCCATTAAGCACGGTCCTACCAGCTACACGTGACTACCTAGGATGGAGACGTGTGTCACCCAAACATGTTGATAACGCCAGACTTGCGTCATGCCCCTTGGGAGGCCATCACTGAAGGGTGTACCGTTATGGTACATAACAATAATGGCCTAGATGTACAATTTAAGTATGGAGTTTGTTCCATCCTTAAGAATGACGAATGCATAGCAAAGGGACTTAAAAAAGGTAAATTGTTTAAACTAGATGATGGAGAGTGTGAACTTAGCAAAGGTGGAGATCTCAAATGTGGAGCTATGGCACAAAAGGTTGGGCCACCCCAACTTCAAAGCTGTGGAATCCATGTGTGCAAAGGAGCTTGCACTCGGCCTCCCCAAGAGCTTGGCAAAATGTGGAAAGCATTTTGAGGCTTGTAGCCTTTCAAAGGCTCATAAGCTTCCACACTCAAGATCTAACACTCTTGAAATCATACATTTGGATGTACATAGCTTCTCCCAATCATCTAATGGTGGTGCTAAGTACTATGTAACCTTCATTGATGATCATTCTAGATATGTTTGGATTTACCTATTGTCTTGTAAATCTTTAGTGTTTTATTCATTTGTAAAGCTCAAAACTCTAGCTGAAAATCAACTTAGTGCCAAGATCAAGGTATTAAGAAGTGATAATGGAGGAGAGTATATCTCCAATAAGTTGATAGAGTTTTGTAGCTCTAATGACATTAAGAGGGAGTTATCTTGTCCTTATACCCCTCAACAAAATGGAGTGGCCGAGAGGAAAAATAAATCTCTTTGTGAGTGTGCTAAAGCTTTAAGGCCAGATGCTTCTCTACCAAAACCATTTTCGGGTGAGGCGATCACTTGTGCTAACTGCTTATGCAATAGATTGCCCAACCAAGCCATTGGAGGAATCACACCATATGAAGCTCTATTTGGAGAAAAGCCAAATCTCAAGGATCTAAATATATTTGGATCCACATGCTTATGTACACCAATCCTTGGATACAAGGAAGAAGGATGATGCAAGTTCCATCAAAGGCATCTTTGTGGGATATGGTGAGAATAGCAAAGGGTATAGAGTCTTCAATCCCATCACTAAAAAAGTCATAGTGAGTAGGGATGTTATTTTTGGATGAAGGACATGCTTGCAAAGAGGATGATAATGCTACTAATCATCTTGATGTCAAAGACCATACTAGGATGGAGGAGGAGCTTCAAAGTGATCAAGAGCTTGAGGATCCACCTCAAGATCCAAGGACTCCAAGAAGATCCACAAGAGCAAGGGCTGAGCCATTGAGACTCACTTATGATGGAAAAAGTGATCAAAGGGAAGGTACTGCTCGTGAATCAAAAAATTGGATAAATGCTATGAAGTGGAGTATGATGCTCTCATGGAGAATCATACTTGGGATCTTGTTGATCTTCCTCAAGGGAAAAAATCAGATCATCAGCCTTGGTACTACTTTCAATTGGAAGCTATTTCAACTTGATGTTACAAATGCCTTCCTCAATGGCTACTTGGAGGAAGAGATCTATATGAGGCAACCCGAGGGCTTCATCAAGGAGGAGCATGAGAAAAAATGGGGTTTTTTGAAAAAGAGTCTGTATGGGAGCATGGTACTCTAGGCTAAACCCTTTCCTTATCTCCATCAACTTTGTTTTAACTTCTTATGATCCATCATTGTACATAATATTTCATGATGGAAAGATCAATATCCTTGTATTTTATGTTGATGACATTATTTTAAGTGGAAATGATCTAGATGGAATAAGATATGTAAAGATTGCGTTATCAAAAGAGTTTAAAATGGTAGATCTTGGACTATTGAACTGCATTCTACGGAATAGAAGTCATAAGAGGATTGGATTTTAGTTTTATATGTCAATCCAATTTGCTACATCCCTCCTATATAGATTTGGAATGAAAAATTGTAAAGGCATTATGACTCCAATGGAGCAACATGTAAAAGCATCTATTGATGGTGATGAAGCATCCTTTGAGGACAACACTTTATATAGAAGGCTTATAGGCTCCTTAATCTATTTGACTGTAACTAGACCTAATAGTTCTAGTGTTGAAAAATTAAGCCAATTCATGCAAAGTCCTTTGGTATCACATTGGAAAATGGCCAAAAGAGTCCTAAGATATATCTCATCAACTAGGACTTTTGGCATATTGTACAATGGGACTAATCTTGGCTTAAGAGCCTATAGTGACTTGGATTTTGCAGGTGACAAAGTGAATCAAAAGTCTACATGTGCATTTGCTACTTTCTTATGTGATGGACTAGTATCATGCCTTTCCAGAAAGCCAGATACAATTGCCTTATCTTCCACAGAATCCGAGTATAAGTCCTTAACATCAACATGCAAGGAGGTCTTATGGATGAAGAGGCTATTGGTGGAGCTTCATGTCATGGAGGAGGAGGTGCCTACCATCTATTGTGACAAACAATCAGCCCAATCACTTGCTACTAATCCTACATTCCATGCAAGGAGCATCACATTGAGATTGCTCATCATTTTGTGAGGGAGAGGGTGCAAGCCAAAGAGATCAAGCTCCAACATGTGTCTTCATCGAATTGCTTAGCTGAAATATTCACTAAATCTTTGCCTAAGGATTAGTTTGTTAAGCTAAGATCTTCAGGGAGTAATTGATAAAAGTATCATAATCTCCAAAGCTAGATTTGAGGAGGAGTGTGAAAAATTGCCTATGTTGGCAAATCTAACTATGTCAAATAATGTAAATTATGTACGTAAGTGGGTCCCACACGTGTAAGGCCATCGAGCCACATGGAAAACCTACGGTAGTGTATGTTAGATCAGGTCTAAAGAGAAGGTCAAATCAATTTGGTAGTGATTCCTACTTTATAGGATCTAAATCCGAGATTTGTGGTGGAGATTGACCTACTAGCCACCTACTTGGCATGACGTTAGGAATGAGGCTAGGTTGGCAAATTAGGACAAGAAAGCCAAGTTAACTTCCTTATTACATGCTGGAAATTCACCTAACTTTACAAAGGAAAAGGCTTTTCTATGTAGTAGACTCTCCATAGTAAACACTTAGAATTTTTGAGAGCTTATTGGCAAAACTCAAGTTTCTACTCTATGTACTTGATGTTTCTTGGATCTAAGCAAGATCAAAGTGAGTTACACTTTGTTTTCAGTCTACAGTCCATACTATGTACTGTTCCACACGTGTGTGGGCTGTACTTTGCGTTTGCTTAATGTTTAAAGGTTGCTCTAAGACTTAATTGATTTATGCTAAAGTGTGTCTAGTTTGCATTGTTTTTGTGATCAATCAATCAATCACTCTTGTGAGGCATTAAATGCACTCATTCAAGGTCCAAAGTATTGTACTTTAACATGGTAGGAAATGCCCGCTACAAATTGTTGCTCATGTTGGAGTCCAATCTTACTCCTACTCACCTAACTTTGTCTTCTGAGAACTACTATCCAATGTGTATATTCCTCTCTCATAACAACCTACAAAAATGAGCTATCATTCGAGACAATTTGCAATTGTTACATGCATATTTGAATAGTCTATAGAAATAGATTTACATTTGAGACAGAGAAATACTCCATTTTGAGTGGTACCATGATTATGGTCGATTCAATAGATCGAGTCAAATTCGATGTCGATAGTTGACATGAGTCGATAGTTGATAGTCGACATTTAGTCGATAGTTGACTGTTTGATTTGATTCGATGAAAGTTGTTAGCAACTATGCTAACACAAAGAAAATAAAAAGAAAGATATAAAACTCCATGGCATGTGTTTTGTAAGTCCACATTTGAGTGTACGTCAATAAACTTTAACCATGGCATGTGTTTTGTAAGTCCATGAGTAGAAGCTTAAAATAATAATAAACTTAGACTTAGAACTTAAAATTAGGAACCTTAAGCTTAGAAATATTTGTCTTAAGTTTTCCTAAGTTAGAAACTATGAAGTTCTCATTAGAAGAAGTTTTAACACAAAAAGGGCCTTTTGTCAAGATTCATTTTTCATTTTTTATTCACTTCTTTTGTACATGTGGCCCAACAGTTTCTTGACATAGTGGCTTTAACGTAATGTTACTTCTTTGAGTCACATTTTGAGTCTACACTAAAAATGACATAACTTTTGATTGCCATATCCGAATGCGACGAAAATTGGCGCGTTAGCACTTTCCAATGATATATTACATGTCATACTTCCGAGCTACTACTAAAAAGTTATAGCAATTCAAAGATATTGGTTGAAAATAGTGAGAAAATGTAAAAGAAATTTTGGCACAAATTCATATGCTGCCCTTTTTGAACTCAAACTTCCTCTAATGAAATCCCAAGTTAGAAGTTCTAGAATGGCTAGAAATAAATTATTTTCATAAGTTAGTGGATACTTATGGAAGACCCTCCTTGCCATAAAAGGAGAGGTATTTGCCATGTCAATAACACTTTGAGATTAAGCTTTCAAGTTCTCTATTTTGAGACTATCTCCCTATTTCACCTGTGTTTCCTTAGGGAGGATGCATAGCTTGAGGGAATGTGCTCAGGCCTCCTCTTGCCTCCTCCTCATCAGTTTATATTGTGGCATGTGTTATTTTGATTGATTATTAGTTAGCTGCAATCTTTCATTTCCATTCCCGTTGGGAGTTAATTTAGGATTTAGTTAACTACCTTGCTAGTTGGGTAAGCCTTAGTGAGGTCCTATTATTTGTCATTTTTAGATAGTTCATTCTGTTCTGAGCACTAGTTGGGTAAGCCTTAGTGCTTTCATCATTATTTTTATTTCCGCATTTATGTTTGAATCTTGGTAGAAACTTAAAAGGTGGATGATCCTCTCTATACTACACCGCATTGTGAGTAGATCTAGCCAACATGCACAAACAAGATTTACTTTCAACATTGGCATCGTTGCCGGGGAAGGTGCTCAGGCCTCCTCTTGCCTCCTTCTCATTGGTTTATATTGTAGCATGTGTTATTTTGATTGATTATTAGTTAGCCGCAATCTTTCATTTCCATTCCCATTGGGAGTTAATTTAGGATTTAGTTAACTACCTTGCTAGTTGGGTAAGCCTTAGTGAGGTCCTGTTATTTGTCATTTTTAGATAGTTCATTCCATTCTGAGCACTAGTTGGATAATTCTTAGTGCTTTCATCGTTATTCTTATTTTCGCATTTCTGTTTGAAGCTTGGTAGAAACTTAAAAAGTGGACGATCCTCTCTATACTACACTGCATTGTGAGTAGATCTAGCCAACATGCACAAACAAGATTTACTTCCAACATTGGTGTCGTTGCCACTTTTTTTATGCTTTTTCTACCTAGCTTTTTTTTCTTTGGTTTTTTCGCCTTCGTGCTTGTGTGCTTGCTTGCTTGCTTTTTATCTTCCAACCACAACACGAGTCTTATCTCCAAGTCCTAGACGAGCTGCGGAGCAACTTATCAAGCCGAGGGGAAGCAACAAAAGTGTCAACTTGGGCATTTTATTTGAAAAGAAGTGACCCAAGTGACATTTTTCCAGCCAAACAGGTATATCAGAATTCATTGGTCTATCTGCAGCCATAACAGACCCTGATCTTTCATTTTATCACCTCCACAAATTCTGACCCTATCCAAATTCTGAGAAAACAGCCTGATATACTATCAAAATCCTTTGTTTTCCATCCAAATCTTTGTCTTAGAATTCATCGGCTTCCCTGAGGCTAGATCTAGTCAAAATCAGTCCTCCAACAGCTTCGCAAATTTTATCTCACAGATTTTTCCTATTTTTTTGGTCAAAAGTCACCTTTTTCACCATATCCTCTTTGTCAGTAAACCCTCTATATCAAAATTCGCCAGCCACTCAACGAAATCATCCTCAGTGAGAACAAATTCTCTGTACCCTCCGTGAATTTTTCCATTAAAAAACTTTTGCAAAAAATTAAAAAATCAGTATTAAGACAAACAACACTCCTCCCTGTCAGAATTCGCGAGTACCGTAGTTTGATTTATCTGTCTCTCCACAATTTCTTAGCTTGTCCACGAATTCTATTACAGCACAAAAGTCCAATTTTTTCCAAAACTTCTCCATTCTACAAGAAAACTGTTTTTTTGACTCTTGACCAAGTACAGTACCGTCCTGATCATTTGTACTGCTAATCTACTCTTCATTCTACATCATGTCTCGAGACTGTGCTGAATCCTCCAATCTGGCTCCTCCACGACTAGAATGCAGAATTCTACGTATTGATGCACCAAAGTAAGCTAGAGAATCTGACCCAATTAGATTTCTCCAAGATTTTAATAATGCATGTCGTTTCTATGGAGAAACCCTTAAGATTGAAAAGCTTTGCCTATTCCCTATGGTACTCTATGGAACGGTTAGCAGATTCTACAGAATCCCCAGATGCCGAGCCAAGCTGAAGACACAAGTTATCTCTCACCCATGACCGAGGAGGTCTCAAAAGGAGGAGAGCAAAAGAAGCTGAGAGCCAAGCATGAGAGCCGAAGAAGTACTAGCTAGGAAGACAATGAGTTATCTATGTGAGCCTACATGGTGTATCCCAAAGAAGGAATGACCATGTAGGAGCTAGTCATATTTTCTATGCTTTGTAAATAAATGTAGACCCCCCTTTAAATTAGTAAGAGTGAGCCACCTTTTGATGGTGACCTTTAGTGGAAGGGCAAATTCCACATGTAATTTCTAATTTGGTATAATTGCCACTTGGGCTCCACATGGGCAGCCTTCTTACTTATTTAAGGGCTCCCCTCTCTTGTGAGGGAGCTTTTGATGTATTGTCAAGTTCTCTTGAGCAAATAAAGAGGATCTTCCACGAGTTCTTGATGATTGCTAAGCTCCTTGTTCATGGCAATGTTCTTGAGTGAAATTTCTATGAGCATGCTTGAATTCCTTGCTTTGTGGATTAACTAGTTTCTTGTTTTCTAGTTTTTTGCTTAGTTGTGGATTAGAATTCACTTCTTGTTTATGGAATAAGGTAGAAATCAACATTCAAGTAAACTAAATAGGCTGGAATAGTGGTGTAGATCTTGCATACTCTCTTACTTTTCAGTTCTTGATTGTTTTTGGGCATTCTAAGCATCAAGAAATGAGTGTTTCTTGATTCTTGGACTGTCAAATGTTGTTAGGAATCTAGTTTCTTGTTTCTTGTTCAATAGTTAATCTTGTTCTTGATTGATTTCTAATTCAATAGATAGTAGAAGGTTTGCTCCCTGTTTCAAAACGTTGATCCTCTTTAGCTAAAGATGGTTACATGGTTGGTTTCTGCATGTAGTTGAGCATCGAAACTGTGTCTCCCACTGACAGGCTAGGAAATCCATATTGAAATCGGAGTAATGCTTATGCTTGTAACTATTCTAATAAGAAGAAAAACCATAAAGAACCGTAACTAAAGAAGAGGCAAAGGAAACCAAGAACTGTGTTCACAAATTTAGAGAATCTGTGAACATTTGGCGCCATTCCACAGCTACACAAATGTTAAACCAAGCCATATCTCTTTCATCTGTGTTGCGAAACAATTGCCCTGAGATCTCCTACACATTCACTACAGAGATCCCTGCTTTGGTCCTGACCGACGTGCCACTCATTTCTCTACCGGGGTCTCACGATCCTTACCAAGCCGAGCTCCACGACTCAAGTCTGGACCGAACCACTACCTACTACCTCTCGACCGAGCCACTACTTCAATATCTTGACATGTCCTGAGTTTCACCTCAACCGATGTTTATCTTTCAAATCTCGAACAGAGCCATATGTCCAGATTTCGACCGAAGACCTCTTTGCCATCTCGACCGAAGGAAATCTTCAAATCTCAACCGGACCCTTTAGTTCTGATCTCAGCCAAAGCGTTCCTTCGCATCTCGACTGAAGTCTTCAGTTAGATCTCGACAGGACCCCTCAATCCTGATCTCAACCAGAGCACTTCTCTCAAATCTCAACCGAAGTGCTTCCTTCCAAATCTCAACCGGAGCACTTTTTTCAAATCTCAACCGAAGTGCTTCTTTCCAATCTCGACCGGAGCAATTGCTCGCATCTCAACCGGCGCGTTTTCGTCAGATCTCCACCGGTGCACTTCTCTCGAATCTCAACCGAAGTCTTCAGTTAGATCTCGGTTGGACCCTTCAGTCCTGATCTCAACCGGAGCACTTCTTTCAAATCTCAACCGAAGTCCTTCTTTCAAATCTCAACCGGAGCACTTGCTCGCATCTCAACCAATAGAGTAATTAGTTGCATCAAAGTACTATGACCAGATTCTATGAAGCAAAGCAAAGTACTCATCTTTGATTATATTATATACTATGTACGATCAATCCAATCTCCATGCTTGTATGCTTGATTCAAATTTGGAAATGCCGCTCTTTTCATTCCAATAAATAGTTGTTGCTCATATTTCCATTCCAAAGTGATGATGGCGTTCATAATTGGAGATGGCACCCATATTTCCATTCTTGTTGAAGGAATGCATATGTAAACATTTTGCAATTTTTCCTGATTCGAATTTGGGGATGGCGGTCATATTCTAGATCTAGTGAAAAAATTGCCCTTTTCATAACTAACGGAGGGAATATTTTTGAGTTTAGTCAAGTTATACTGCGGGCTGTTAATAGTTCTTAACTGTGACTATAGACACTGTGGTTAGATCATTGGGAGTTGGGGAGGCCTCGGGAGTGGTGGGGGCAAGCAAATAAACAATATTGTTTTCTTTATTTTGATACATTTCTATATTCTACATGGCATTCCTTAAAGGGTCTTTTTGATATTGAGAACTCCTCTAATACCTAGATATAATGGATGAAGAATATTGTTCATCATCTGTTGGTAGGTTGTCGGGGCATTAGTTAGAGCAAAGGGTAAAACTAAAAATTTGTAATGGCCATACCTAGAACAAAAACCAGTTTTGGAAAGAGTCCCCCTCGTTAATTCTAATCTGATGGTACCCCGAACTAAGGTCCAATTTGGTGAAATACTTAGCACCATTCAATCGGTCCATGAAGTCGTCCATCCAACGTAAGGGATAACAGTTTTTGATAGTCATTTTATTAAGCTTCTTATAATCGACACAAAGATGAATACCTCCGTCTTTCTTGCCAGTTAACAAAACAGGAGCTCCCCAAGAGGACTTACTAGGTCTAATGTGGCCCTTACGTAATAACTCCTCAAGTTTCCTAGCAACCTCATCTTCTTCCTTTGGGCCCATCATGTAAGAAAAAAGCGATACAGTAGAGCTTTCAGGAAGGAGATCTATGTGATGGTCTACTCCCCTAGAGGGGGGAAGACCCTCATGCAATTGCTCATGGAATATATCACTATATTCCTCCCTAAGTCTTTTAAAGATTTTGCCCTCAGGCATTGACTCTAAATTAACATCAGAAAAAGACAATGCTTTAGGGAAAGACAATACATCAACATTGAAATTATGAATAACAAAAGCATCCATGTATGATTCATCTTTCAAATAACATAAATGCGAATGATACTCAAAATCCAAAATACATTGATTAGTCTCATGAGTAGTTACCAAAGGTAGATCAGGCTCATCGCCTTTAAGACAAATTAGAGAGCCATTATGCAAGAAAGATATATTATGTAAAATATAATCTTTCTTTAACAACACATTCCTCGTATAAAACCATTCCTTGCGTAGGATTAAATCTACCTTATCAAGATTCATAATATGAAAGGACAAGCTATCTACATAGTTCTGAATCTTCAATGACACGTGGGGGAGAAACTGGTCCCAAACCTGCTGCTCCCCACTAGCTGCCATCCTGACCACATACTTGTGGTCACTTGGTGCGGTCGCCAACTGCAACTTATGCACCCACTTAGCATTAATAAAATTGTGAGTAGAACCATCAAACAAAATACTCACAGGTTGGCTGCCTACGAATCCAGTCATACGAATGAGGTCGCGAGGTCCAAATACTGTAGTATTAAAGCAACAATTGCTATATACTATTTCATTCGAAAAGGATACGTCAATACAAGAAATAGAAGAATTACTTGGAGCTTTTAAAGAGTGGCATCCCTTCTTCTATCTCTTCAGGCTAAGTTCGAGTTAGAAGTGTCTACGTGACAGTAAGAAGTTCTTGGCTCCATCAGAATAGTGTCCCTCCAACTCAAACCTAGTTGATCTTGTGTTGCTATTTTTAAAAACTATTTGTAGATTTATTACATCAAAAATTGGATACAATAGTGTGCCTTGAACTCGAACCTGGTTCGGGTTGTGAATCAAAACATGTCAGTATTACTAATAAAAAATGTAACATCAACTAAGAATATTATTTTTAGATTATTGGAAGAAAATGAATTTACTATATCCGATATTTTCAAGATTCCTGATTTGGATCGAGGAATGAACAAGAGAATTTGATTCCTCTTGACTCGAAATAGGCTCGAGTTGTGAGTGTTCATGTGGCATTCATAGTTCTTCCTATCACAACCGAGGGTTTGAACTGCTGAAACTGCTATTTCCATGCCTCAGCCCAAGGAGAGAAATAACATGTTTTCCAAAGTGTATTGGAAAGAAGAGAAGATGGGAGAAGAGGAGAGGGAGTGAGATCTGAGATCCATCAATAAATCTAGTATCTACTAGTAGGCTGTTAATACTAACATCAGTGAGGAGTCGGGACTCAGGAGGCAACGACATTCGGGAGACTTAAAAGAGAGTATATTGTTGTTTTGTAATTTGTAAATTTCCAGTGAACCCTCAGAGGCCTTCAATCTAGTGTCAAAAAATCCAGTGTCCAAAGTCTACAATGATTCAATGACTATGCTAGCTTTATGTAATATAGACATCCTCAAATCCCAACTTAGTTTGATACAGGGTTATTACTAAGTTTACGTATTAAGAATCATGATTTGTCCTAAAAGAGAATTTCAATAAAAATACAAAAATCCTAAAACCAATTTGAATGGTTCGACGGTTTGAACAAGGCCTATTCGATTCAAAAGCGGTTCACACCATCGAATCGGCCGGTTTGAACCAAGTATGTAAACATTAGTATGTATCATGCTCGTCATATCTAACAAAAGCCACCCTATCTTAGGACATCAACTCAAGCCCAATACAAGTAAGATTCTAGTCCATGCAACTTTAAACACATTATAGAAAGCCATTTTAAACAAATGAAAGTTTCTCTGTCTTCATGCTAAACATCTGTAAAGTTGATTCAATGCTAGGTTGTTGAATGGTTGTCGCTCTACCTTTATAGACAATTGGATACTTTCAATAATTTCGTGGTGTGTCAATTTTAGTAATGACACAAAGTGTGGAGGCAATTGGAACAATATAAATATTGTGTTTTGAGATCAACTGCCACTAATAAAGATAATATAAGCATTGATAATTTTGCTAATTTTTACTTTCTCGAACTGACAAGACGTGTTGTTCCACAAGGCATGAAGTCCATATGACATTTTCAATATTGCAGATGATTGCAGGTGATGAAGTACGCTTGTATGTTGGTGGCCACATGGTTGGCCTTGCTACTATCACAAGCATGGATCCAAGGGTCATCTGTCATTTAGTCCCACTAGGTGAAGGATGTGCATCTGTAAATGTCACAAGCGTGTGTGTTCCACAAGCTAAATTACCTTATCCCTCATGTGGAGTTTCATGCTTGGAAGAGGTAGTTGGTGGCTTCGCTAAGTGGGATATAAGTGAAATGCAAGCAATCAATGACCTTTCTCAACAGCATACCAATTACCCAATTTTGGACATGAACTATTTACAGCCTACAAATGGCCTAACTCGAGAACATGCAAATTGCCAAGTTTTGGAGTTCGATCATTCACATCCCACAAATTGGCCACCTAAACAACGTACCAGCTACCCAATTTTGGACATTGATGACCTATTTTCTTCGGATGAAGAACGTTGCCCAATTTTGGACACTGATGACTTATTTTCTTCGAAAAAAGAATGTGACCATCAATATGTACCAATACAGCCTACCGATACAAAAAGAAAACGCACATATGGAGGAGAAAATATTTTCAAAAACAAAAAACCAAAAATCACATCAATTTGCTCATATGAGAGCGTTTGTGAAATTTCCATGATTGATTGTTGTCATCGTAGATGTTGTCAATTGGCAAGACGTGATGTGGTTTTAAAGACACGTGTAGAATATTGGGGTCAACCATTTTCAGACAAACTTAGATTCATATGGGATGCAATGTCATTGTCTCCCAGAGGTAGTACTACGCTAATGCATGGCCTGCTTCTTAGATATTCGTTTGGCTGATCATCCATTGTAGGTGGTAGTTGGTCTCCATAGGACATTTGCAATGATCTATCAGCTGCTTCGGTAAGACTATCAAAACTTGGGATTTCTCAGAAGAACAGTATACGGATGATAAACAAACAGATGGAAGGAAATGGTGGTGGTGTAGACGATAGGCATGAAAATGGGCGCAGAAGTATGGCAAGAGGTTGGTTGAAGAAAGAGACTGATTTTCCAATGTTTGTGTTTTTCTTTCTGAAGGATCTTCGTCGCGACTGGGGTACTTCTTCTGATTGAGTCTCTTTGGATTGCCCATCTGTCTTCTTCTTAGCTTTGTCATTTTCATATTTGACTTGTGACCTTGGCTGTCGACCTTGCTGGTGTTGTTGTTGGCAGCGTAACTGCTCCAGTGGATCCAAGCGGATCCACTCTCTCTCCCCCCCAAAAAAAATCTATTGGTGGGGGTGTTGTTGCTGGTAACTGATCATGTTCAAGGTTGGATCTGCGTGTGGAACACGTAGTTGAAACTCGTTGAATTTGTGACTGTACTAAAGATTGAACAAATTTTAACTAAATTTGTTTTGATCTTGTTGTAGTTGACTCGAAGATGAATATGGCAAGGAGATGCAGGAATCAACTCTAATGTGACATGGATTTTGCATATTTCTCAAGAATCCTAAATTTTTGTGCAAGGGAATCTGAAGATGGTGAGATGAATGAAAATGTGTTTTGGAGATGCTCTACAGAAGACTCTCGTGCAGTAGCTATTCCTTATGCAAAAATCAATCACACAAAATAGGTGAAGAGAAACAAGGAAATAAACAAATGTGCCAGAGAGTGGGAACTGTATAGCACTTGTTGAACAAAACTTCCATTCATCAACATTGATAATGTATCTTGATAGTTGCAATATTTCAGTTGTTTTGTAGAGTAATGTGACTAACTCTAACATGCCCTTGTCAAAACAAGACAGAGTTGGTTTCACTAAATCTACCATCATTGATAGCAGATGTTGTAAGATATAGCTTGAAATGCAGGTATGGTTGAGGTACTATGTTCTGAGGACCTCTCTGAACAAAAGATTCAGAACCAAATCTCTATATGGATTTCCAGATCCTAGATTTATTGTGGATTGGCACATTGGAAATCTTATCAGCATGTGGAAAGACAAATAGATCATATTAGTGTCTTTCTGCATTATGGAGCTGGTGTATTGGATGGTGATGTAGAAGTTTACAAGAAACTTCTCAATTGAGCAGCAGGTTTAACTGTTGGTTGCTATGGTGCTCGGGTTGTTGTCATGAAGATCCTATCAAGAACTAGAATGTTAGAGAATATGCAAGATTTATGCCACATTTCTAGCCTATTTAGTTTACTTGAATGTTGGCTCCTACATTAATCCACAAGACAACATGAAATTTAATCCACAACTAGGAAAGCAAGAAAACTAATCCACTCTAAATCCACAACCACACACAATATGAATGGAAGGGCATGATCATAGGGGCATCACTCAAGAAAACCATCATGATCAAGGAGCTTAGTATAGCATCAAATTCATGGGAAATCTTCTTATTAAGCATGGAGTAGATACAATGCAAAAAGCTTCTCTACACAAAGAGGGAGTCTCTTAAATAAGCAAGAGAGCTCCTTAGGAGGCATCCTGAATTTCCACATTTCACAAACTACAAGTGGAATAATGCTCTCCACTAGAGGTCACCATCAAAAGGTGGCTCACTCTACTTTCTTTAAGAGGGATCTACTTGCATTTATTACATTTGCTCAGAAATACTAGTTCCTACATGGTCATTCCATCTTTCGGGATTCACCACGAGGCTTACACAGTTCTTACTTGTCATTACTAACTAGTATTCCTCGGCTCTCATACTCGGCTCTTAGTCTTCATTAGTCTCATCTTCTCAGAGACTTCATCGGTCTAAGGTGAGAGGTGCTCTTGAGTTGCTCTGTCCGAGTATCTTGGGGATTCGACAGAATCAGCCAACAGTGGATTGGTGGGCACCAATTTCAAAGGGAAGGAAGACTCTCTTTGAGCAATATAGAAATTGTTGGAAAAAAAAATGGCGAAAAAATCCTATAGACCCAAGTAGATAGGAATCTTGTCAAAGTGTTCTTTGGAGTTAGCATGCAACCAAAAGCCCAGACTCTATCGAATCCCTAAAAATTCCATTGGATACAGGAGAGCTGTCAGGAAGAAGATCTATGTGATGGTCTACTCCCCTAGAGGGGGGAAGACCCTCATGCAATTGCTCATGAAATATATCACTATATTCCTCCCTAAGTCTTTTAAAGATTTTGCCCTTAGGCGTTGATTCTAAATTAACATCAGAAAAAGATAATGCTTTAGGGAAAGACAATACATCAACATTGAAATTATGAATAACAAAAGCATCCATGTATGATTCATCTTTCAAATAACATAAATGCGAATGATACTCAGAATCCAAAATACATTGATTAGTCTCATGAGTAGTTACCAAAGGTAGATCAGGCTCATCGCCTTTAAGACAAATTAGAGAGCCATTATGCAAGAAAGATATACTATGTAAAATATAATCTTTCTTTAACAACACATTCCTAGTATAAAACCATTCCTTGCGTAGGATTAAATCTACCTTGTCAAGATTCATAATATGAAAGGACAAGCTATCTACATAGTTCTGAATCTTCAATGACACGTGGGGGGGGAACTGGTCCCAAACCTGCTGCTCCCCACTAGCTGCCATCTTAACCACATACTTGTGGTCACTTGGTGCGGTCGCCAACTTCAACTTATGCACCAACTTAGCATTAATAAAATTGTGAGTAGAACCGTCAAACAAAATACTCACAGGTTGGCTAGCTACGAATCCAGTCATATGAATGAGGTCACGAGGTCCAAACACTGTAGTATTAAAGCAACAATTGCTATATACTATTTCATCCGAAAAGGATACCGCAATTCAAGGAATAGAAGAATTACTCGGAGATTTTAAAGAGCGGCATCCCTTCTTCTATCTGTTCTATCAAGCTTTGCATGAATTGGCTTAATTTTCCAACACTAAGCCTTTCTACAAAGTTCTTTGCTTCTGTTTAGCTTCTTGTTTCAGCCGACAATCCCCTGCCTCTGAATCTTCTTATAGTTTTGAGCTATCACATGAATCTCCACAAACTCGGTTTTGTGCTTCCAACCAACAAACCGTCGTGAATTCGCAGCTCTCTATTCCGGTGATTCTTGCCACCAAGGGCTCTGATACCAAGTTAAGAAAATAGGTTTAAACACCCGATCGGATCAATCACCACAACACAACATCAAGTGCAACAAGACAAGACAACAGAATAGCTCACCTCAAACTGTATATTCAACTGATAAGCAAGTACAAAGATAAAGTTGCTTAAAAGCACTCAAAGGGCTCGTAAAAGAAAGACGGCCCGATAATTCTAGAACTAAGCACACGTGGTGCCGTTGAAATAAGAAAGCACTGTATAAGTCGATCATTGCTATTTTAACTGTTGTGCTAAGTTATTGTCATACAAATAGTATGTTGGCTGATATTTTGACAACGCCATTGTCTAGAGATAAACATTCTACTTTAGTAGATATGATAAATCTCAATTGTAGTTCAGATTCATGGCAGTAAGATTAAGGGGGAGTGTTAGAGTTTAATCTTACTCCTACTCATCCTAACTGCCCTCCTTCCTTTCTTTTTCATGTAAATCACTCTCTCAAGTAGTCTGCAAAAAATAAATTGTTTTTCAACTGTCTGCATTCTTGCACTAATTATCGCTACAGTCTGCATTTTTACTCAGGAATTTCCACAAGCAAAAAACCCGACACTGTCGCCCTTGTCACCTTCAGGCCATCCTGAGCAACTAAGTGTTTTGCGAAACTTGTGTTAACTCAATTTTTTGGCCATTTCAAACACTTCCAGAAATGCAACACTGCTGCTCATAAAATGCGAAAAAGACGACACTCTATAGAAATACACAAGATTCCAAGTATAGATTGTCTACGTCTTCACGCTCCAAAAATAACTGTTCTAATTATTCAGTTAATCAGTTGTTAAGCGATCTTGTAAATGTCAAGATAGAATAATGCAAGATCTTCCAACTGCTATATAAGTAAATGAGCGATTGAAGAGAGATAGAGATTCAAAAAGTTGATTCTTCAGATGATACATGAGATATATGGAGATCTACGACGAAAGTTGGTCTTACAGTAGCTGACACCTTAGAGTTAGTGATTATATATATATATCTATATATATATATATATATATATATATATATATATATATATATATATATATATATATATATATATATATATATATATATATATGTGTAGAGAGAGAGAGAGAGAGAGAGAGAGAGAGAGAGAGAGAGAGAGAGAGAGAGAGAGAGAGAGAGAGAGAGAGAGAGAGAGAGAGAGAGAGAGAGAGAGAGAGAGAGAGAGAGAGAGAGAGAGAGAGAGAGAGAGAGAGAGAGAGTAAATATTCATAGCAATAGCTATTGTCTTGTTTCTATTAGTAGGATCACGCACTTATCAACGCTATTGATTTGTAGTCTGATCGTTGTTTTTACAACACTAATATATAGATTCGCTATTATTCCATTTCATTACATTCTTGTTGAATGTTAAGTAGCTCTCACTCTTCTTCCGCAATGTCACAGACAAGGAAATGTATGGTTGTCCTTGATGCCTAATTGTAATTACATCCCTTTATATCAGAATATCAGGATCAGTGAATTGCATGGCTGTCTTAGACGCCTAATAGTTTTCGCAATTATCTGAATGGTTATCTAAGACACCTACACCGATACTCTCATCAAAAGTAGCTCTTTAATATCCGTTCTCCAAGTAATCTGAGATCCTTTAATAGGAATTTATTTTATCAGTTGGCATCAACATCCAAGCCAACACACAGAATCAATAAATTAAAACAGAATGATAATGCATTAGACCAAGTACTACACAATTCAGATTGCTGGAATGGGAATTCTATGATCGTAGATAGTACAAGTCTGAATGCAGATACAAGGCACATTCTTCTTGAAACAATGCTTTGATATAACAGAGAGGAAGAACAAATTATTGCGCTCTTGATTGATCACTCTATCTTACACTCTTGATTAAATTCTAATCTACTGATCTTATCATTACAATGACAGATGTACATGAGAGCAGTCGGTGATGCCTGATTAGTGGAGAGAAGAGTGGATAGCTATAATTCGTGCTTTCTCCTTTAGGCATCGTCATCGCTTTGGGCCGTAACCGCCTTGCTCTGTTAGTGACCTCTAATTAAGGTTTGTACTTTACAAAATGGCATTAAGGCACCATGCTGCTAAGTCAATTTAGTTTAGAAGTCAAAGACTTCGATGTCGAGCTGCTTTGATGTCGACGAATTCGACGTCGGAGTTGCTCTTGAGAAGATGTCCATGACTTCGACGTCGGAGACGTCAGAGACTTCGATGCCGATGATGTGGATGTCAAGCTTGCTCTTGAGAAAATGTCGATGTTCTACAAACTATGTGACATTTCAATGTATTTACATACAACAAATGGATGGATCTAGATTAGTGAAGAGATAAGGGATGGAGAGGATAGAAATCCAACATAAGGTACATAAAGAACATTGTCTAGATCTACTCTCTTAGATATAACAATGCTCTGATATAACAGAGGAAGAACAAATTATTGCGCTCGTGCTTGATCACTCTATCTTACACTCTTGATTAAATTCTAATCTACTAGTCTTATCATTACAATGACAGATGTACATGAGAGCAGTCGGTGATGCCTGATTAGTGGAGAGAAGAGTGGATAGCCATAAGTCATGCTTTTGATTAGATTAGGTGTGGAATAGAAAGCACAGCTCCAACATAGAGAAATTTACAAGATCTTTACCAAACTAAAGTAGCAGCATTAACTTAGATCGAATGGAGGAATGTCTTGGTAGGTGGCAATGACAACCATGAAAGGAGCAAATAATTAGGTGTCTAAGTGAGCCATGATTCCTTCGAGTTTGAACATTTCGAATTTAGTGAGTGTCAATAGAGAAAGAAAGTAATCAGAAAGCATTCGTAGTGCAATACACATAAGAAAATAGAAAATCTGAATTAAGCAATTGTGAATACAACGATCAGATCACAATCCTGTAATGGTTCATAGTAATGGCACACTGTGTGCAGTGATCTTACTTAGCTAGTTACAGATTAAATAACTATCTCTATTCCTTGAATAACTTTCACTCTATTTTAGATCTCTGATCCTATGGAGTCAGATAATTAAGACACAATGGAGTTCGCGTAGGAGCTCTAATTCACTCTTCTCCACTTGCATGTGTTTTTCACAGATTGTCTCACCATCATTTATGTCATGCCCATGACTGGTCTCGGGTAGCGTGCCCACGCTAGGGACCAGTAGTAGTGTTTGTGACTATAAGGGAATTGGGGCCCTTATGTGTACATGGTCATAATTAATGGTTGTAGGCCTAAACACTTGATGGTGGATTTGTATGGGTCTATCAGTGAGTCATTGGAGAATTGGATAACGTGGCCCAGGTAGGCTGTAGAGGTGTCCAATGAGGTGTCACAGTGCACTACTAGTGGTGCATGGGCCTTGAAGGGTATAAGTATACCTATTGGGCTCTCACTAGTGTATGCTTGATAGCATGACCGGTGGCAGGATGCTGCTGGTGTGATGCCTCATTCCTCTCTGAGTGATTGATCCATAGCTTGGGGGCTAGATCCGTTCGATCTAGGTTTGGTTGGGTTGGTTTGTCCACCATCAGGTTCCATTGTGTTGCTTGTGATTGGCATAGGATCCTTGGATTGAGGTCTTTATATTGGTATCAGAGCCAATTCTAAGCTCATTTAGCCATTGATTTGTGTACAAGAAAAATCTTGAATTGTGGGAATTTTTCCATTGTGTGATATGGAATCCTGACACTTTTTCAAGAATTTAGTGGAGTATGCAACGATGTGGTGAAAGTGCAGATTATGCTTCCCGTAGATTTCCTTGTTTGAAGTGTAATCGGTTGTGTGGTAAGTGAACTACCAGCTATACAATCGGTTCGATTTTTAGACACTTCATGCTGGTTTTCAGGAAGTAAATTTCCAATTTTCAATTCATTTATATTGTCTTTTACTTCATTAGGGACACTTTTCCGTTAGCAACGGGATCGATAAGAGTGAATGATGGTTTTTTATGGCTTTTTGCTCATTATAGAGTGATTAAGGTGGTTTTGTTGGCTATCTTTTGCTTTTTATTGAGCCAGTTTTGGCTTGAATCAGAGAAAAAGCAGGAAAAGAAGCACAAAAAAGACTAATCACTGGTTGAAGGTGTTGGTGGTTTTTTACAGGGTTTCCAGGGTGGTTTCTTTTGGAGTTACTGGTTCATGCTGTATTTTCCACAAACTAACAATGTTTTGCAGGTTAGTGCAAGCCAGTAAGGCCATTCTTTGAATGATATGGATTACAGGAGCGCCTATCCTGTGGTTAAGGAAAGGCAATCTGCAAATCTTAGTTTTTGAGAAAATTTGGGCAGCATCTACCCTGTTTTTCAGCCATAAAAAAATCTGTGATCTGTAAACAAAATGTGCTTTTGCTTTGGTGAAAGTATTGCAACTGAAAATGCATACTATTTGCACCTATTATATGTAAGAATTGCAGTAAGAAGGGTAAATAGCTTCAAATGGAAGCTAGTACAAGTCTTGAGCTCTAATTTTTTCACAAAAGAGGATGCTTAGGCTTGTGGCAAAGCAAAGCACAGTAAAACCTCCCTAAATGCTTCTTAAATCTGCAAAACAGCAGATGGAATGCAAGAAAAACTTTATGCATCAAGAAAAAATTAATTAAATTGTGGTCCTAATAAAAAACTACAGATTTAGGCTCAAAATCTATGCCCAACTAGTGCGGCCCTCTGTTCCAAACCTACAATAGTTCTTTGGAGAGAGAAAAGCGACTTCTCCCTGCTTTCGGGCCACCTTATCTCTCTCTCTCTCTCTCTCTCTCTCTCTCTCTCTCTCTCTCTCTCTCTCTCTCTCTCTCTCTCTCTCTCTCTCTCTCTCTCTCTCTCTCTCTCTACTTCTTGAAGAAGAAATCAAATCCATTTGACAACTTCAAGAGCTTCAAAGCATTGGTCGAAAATCAGACAGGTAGGAAGATCAAAGTCCTAAGATCAGATAGTGGAGGTGAGTACAAGTCTAATGACCTCAATGATCTTTGTGACCAATGTGGGATAAAAAGACAATTTATGCAAGCTCATCTTCCTGCTCTCAATGGTGTAACTGAGCGCAAGAATCATACGATTGTGGAAAGTGCCAGATCTATGCTAGCTGAGATGAAACTACCAAGAGATTTTTGGTCAGAAGCATGCAGTACGACAGTCTATCTTCAAAATAGAAGAACTTAAATTCTTTTAGCTAGTTAGAACTCTCTTGGTAGTTTCTATCATTATAGAGAAATACTCTATAACTGAAAAGAATCCAAATTACTAGATTCCTGTATGGAACACCTTCTATATGCATACTTTGCAAGATCCAAATTCAATTGCAAACAGAGATGGTTCCATAGATAAATTATCAATCTTGCCACTGCTTTACCCTTAGAATCCTCGAATTTTTGAAATTCTAATTCACACTAAAAAAAAAGAATCCAAATTCCCAGAGGCAGTCTTCTTAAATAATTCCCAATTTTATTCTCACTTGCAATTAGTTGTACTTCAGGAATTGAATGTAAATTAAATAATTGGATCCTTAAGACCAACAATCATCTACATCTCAAACTTTCACTGTTTTCCCCCCTTCCGAAAATGGTTCAAGTTAACAAAACCCCAAATTTGTACTAGGAAAAAGTTCAATTTAGTATCGTTAACTTTAGCACTATCACCCAGACAGTTTGAATTTGTTCATTAAGTGCCGCACTTAATCCCTGGCAAATCCTCTTATAGACCAGCATAAAACTGTTCCACTAGATTTACATTATTCTTGGTCCTTATTGATCCCCAGAACAAGAAATGCTCCTTAATTGACAGATTCACAAAATCTTCAACTAAAAGTGAAGGGTACAATGATCTTAACAATCGACTGATTTCAACTCAGTAAGATCATTCACTTTATAAGTCATTTATGTTTGATCGATAACCAAAGAATTCGAACAAATAAAAAACGTCCATGGTTTCTTCAAATTTTACGTAAACTGAGATTTTCATGTTCCATTCAATATGGAGTTCTTATCCTTTTTGTGAGAGAGAAAGGGAGTCTCTCTCTCTCTCTCTCTCTCTCTCTCTCTCTCTCTCTCTCTCTCTCTCTCTCTCTCTCTCTCTCTCTCTCTCTCTCTCTCTCTCTCTCTCTCTCTCTCTCTCTCTCTCTCTCTCTCTCTCTCTCTCTCTCTCTCTCTCTCTCTCTCTCTCTCTCTCTCTCTCTCGGGGTGTTTGGGCTGCTCGGGCCTCTCCTCTTTCTGCAAGCGAGCAGTAGAAGGTCGATGTGGAGGGAAAAAAAAAGAGCGAAGAGGGGGGGGGTGTCCTAGTGATCGGGCTAGTGCGCCCCTCCGTTCCAAACCTGCGATAGTTCTGTGGAGAGGGAAACTTCTCCCTGCCTTCGGGCCACCTTATCTCTCTCTCTCTCTCTCTCTCTCTCTCTCTCTCTCTCTCTCTCTCTCTCTCTCTCTCTCTCTCTCTCTCTCTCTCTCTCTCTCTCTCTCTCTCTCTCTCTCTCTCTCTCTCTCTCTCTCTCTCTCTCGGGGTGTTCGAGCTGCTCGGGCCTCTCCTCTTTCTGCAATCGAGTAGTAGAAGGTCGATGTGGAGGGAAAAAGAAAGAGCGAAAGGGGGGGGGGGGGGGGGGGGGGGTGTCCTTGTGAACTTTTAGTTATTTTTGAAACTGTTAGTTGGTTAGGAATGGTAGGTAGGGAGGAGGGGTGGCCCTAGTGAGGTTTCTTGGTTTTCGTTTTTTTAGAAATTCCATGGGCTTTTGTAAGACTATGTTCTTGGGAATGCAGTTACCGTACTCGCAAATCATAATGGCTTAAATAAAAAAATGGCGTGAATTAGATTTCAGATGCATATCTTGGTTTTTCCCACGTATTTGTTGCATTGGTTCCATTTTGCAAAATCATTGGTAAAAATTCTACGAGCAAGTTATTGTCCATTAAACACTATGTTTTTTGTGGGCATTGCTCGATTAGGAAAGTATACCCGTAATGATTTAATCGAACGAAAAATGTTATCAATTTTTTTCGGTTTTTTCCTATGCAAATGGATTGAATGAAATTCTAGGGAAGGGGTGGCAAATGAAAATTTACCCGACATCACTCGACTCTGATGACCCCCTGTAATATTAAACACATGGTTGCAGGTAAGGACCATGGTGTGTTGGAATTTCATCTACGCAATGAATAGGAAAAATCTAATGCAAAATCTATCTAATCGGTTATTAGCCATTATGATATATAGCTTGGGCTTAAAAATGGAAATCTTTTTTTGGTGAGTAAAACCCGAAAGTTGTTGTTGATTGGATAAATTGTTGGTCGAGCCACTTTAGCTTGCACAATGTCCCAGAGTAAACAAAAGTGAATTTCGTCGGTGCTTTGGGTCAAGCCTCAAGAGAGTGCAACCCATAGAAGTGTGACTGGGCTAAAATTCCTGGTGGAATTCCGTAAAGCTTTTTTTACAGTTAACAAAATGTGTATTCGCCTTATTAACTACAACGAGCAACCGAGAACGGGAATTCTTGGATTTTTTTGGCCAAGGTGTCATTTTTCAAACTCGTACATGGCCAGAAACAGCCCATAAGCCTAGGATGGAAAAACTAAAATGGAACAAAAATGTTGTTTCTTGATGTACTTGAAGCCATGGGCATACCAACACTATTTGCTAATTTGAACAAGAAAAGGCCGGTTCATTCTTCCCCATTTCTTAATCTGTCACTCAAGGCATGTATACTTTGATCCTTTTAGTAACCGTAAAGATTATGAAAAGGGGAGAAGGAATGTTTTGATTTAGTTGAAATTAGAATTTTCTAATAAATTCCCGAGAACTTCATATTCTTCTGACACTTTGATCAGGAAATGGAGGGCCTTCATGGAGGAAGAACCTGTGAAATGGGACGCAGACAATTTCAAGTTGAAGATCTGAAATTAACTGAATCAGTTGACCATAGTATGGCCGTAAGTCTTAGTGATGCCAAATACTATCGGTCATAAAATGGGTGTTTTGTCAGAAATTTGAGATGTTGGTCATGACCCATTTTTTTTGGATATCTCAAATTTACAAAATCGGAAACCCGACATGCTATTTCTTTATAAAGGATATATTGGTGAATTTCTGAACACATTATTAACAAGATTTTTTGTGATTCCTTGGAAGGTAATTTTAATTATCCGTTGACCATGGACGATGTCACAGAAATGGCTAATGGAACTGTTTTCTCCACAGAACTATCGCAGGTTTGGAACGGAGGGGTGCACTAGCTCGATCACTAGGCACCCCCCCCCCCCCGTTCTCTCTTTCCTTTTCTCTCCACATCGACACAATTGATGATCCGTTTGAAGTAGGTGATGGCTGATTGTAGGACGACCTGAGTGCAATAGAAGGCTGCAAAAAGTGGCTCAGAGAAAACCTGAGCATAGCTCAAGAATCTTTTCGTCTTTCATGACGAGGGTTTACAAGCATAAAACTGTGGATCTTTGGTTGTAGGAGATAATTTCTGGCATTGTAAGTGCATGATGGAGGGCGCCCTAGTAAAACGAGCATGATTGTGAAAGGCCACTATGGGCCGTGGCAGAGAGAGGATGTTGGCTCGATCTTTGGGGGTAGCCATAGCCTTTTGTCTTGGAAAGAACATTGAGAGAGATGGAGGGCCGTAGGAGCTCGCAGGTCTGTCGCGCGGCCTGCGTGAGTAGGACTATAGTGGGGGCCCGGTGTGTTGAGGAGCGGTTGTTTTTCATGGTCTAGCAAGAAGCAAGATACTATTTCTCTTTCTTCTACAGAAGCCGAATATAAAGCGTTAAGTTGTGCTACCCAGGAAGTTGTTTGGCTATGTAAGTTGTTATGTATGAAGCAGGTAAATCCTACTGTTATTTTCTGTGATAGTCAAAGTGAAATACAAGGCTAAGAATCCTGTCTTTCACGCAAAAACAAAACATATTGAGGTAAAATATCACTTTGTGCGTGAGAAGCTACAATCTGAAGATATAAGTATTGTACACCGTTCTACGTTGTTACAAGTTGCTGGTATATTTACGAAAGCTTTAAGTAAAGAAAAGTTTGAGACTTTTAGAGCCAAACTTGGCTTAGATCTAGTTATGTAAAAAGTATTTACTTGTAATACTATCATGGAGGTATGTTCCATGAATAAAGTAAACTCTAAAATAAAGAGAGACGTTGATCATTGATGGAGAGAGTTAAAATAACAATGATCGACTTATACAGTGCTTTCTTATTTCGACGGCACCACGTGTCCTTAGTCCTAGAATTATCGGGCCGTCTTTCTTTTACGAGCCCTTTGAGTGCTTTTAAGCAACTTTATTTTTGTACTTGCTTATCAGTTCAATATACAGTTTGAGGTGAGCTATTATGTTGTCTTGTCTTGTTGCACTTGATGTTGTGCTGTGATGATTGATCCGGTTGGGTGTTTAAACTGTTTTCTTAACTACAACATCTTGGTTCTAAACCTTCTCTTTAAGGAAATGAGATTGAGCTTCTATATGCTTAGTTCTATTTTGAGTTCGTGGGTTTAGAAATAGAGTTATGCAGCTCTGATTGTCGCATTGGAGTATGGGCCGATTTGTGAGAATTGCAGATCCTGTAGTAGCCTTTTGGGCCAGATCATCTCCTTCATTGTTGATTTTTCTGTTGAGGACAACGAGATGCATTTCTACTTTCTGCTGTTCTATGAAATGGGTCCTCCTACAAGGAAATAAATATATCCTGATGTGGATTTCCTGGTATCCACGTCTCCTACCCAATCTGAATCTGAATAAGTCACTAAAGTGAGTATAGCTTCTGTATTACCATTATAGCTCAAAGCATAGTGCTTCGTAGCTTGAATGTACTTCAGTACTCTTCGTAGAGCCTTCCAATGTTGTAGGCCTGGACTGAACATATACTAAGATAATGTGCTCACCGCATATGCTAGATCAGGTCATGTGCAGATCATAGAATACATTATAGATCCTATGACATATTGATAAGGATATTTGCACATTTCTTGCTGATTTGCTTGAGTTTTGGGGCACATGTCTTTAGATAGCTTGGATCCTGGATCCATGGGTGTGTCCATCGGTTTGCAGTCCTCCATGCCATATCTGTAAAGTACATTAGTTAGATAGGACTTTTGGCTTATAGTGATCCTTCTGCTTGCACGATCTCTGCTGATCTCCATACCGAGAAGGTAATGAGCTGGGCCTAAATCAGTCATCTCAAATTCTGATGAAAGCAGATCTTTGGTTTCCTGTAATAATTGATTTGAATTGTTGATAATTAAGGAATCATAGAACTTAACTGGAAACAAACTGAAAAGTGTCATTGATGAGAACGTCACTAGACTACCAACTTATATGTTATTGGTGTTGATGAAGCCCAACATAATCCTTGCTTTATGTTCATTTACTTTGTTAGAAAGTTGGCTGTAGAAAGGTTGTCGAGTCCAGATTTTTTCCCTTTTCCAGATAAGAACATCAATACTATTAACAATGCTATGGATGTTATTAAGCATACTTTTGCAAGAAATGTACCAGAATACCTACTAGGAAAAGAAGAGCTAATGTTCTTACTATGTACCTTTAAAGCACATAAAGATTCTTTCAAATGGATTACCAATGCACATGATTGCTACTTTTCTAAGGTGGACACATCTCTTATAGGAGCTTTTGGTAATCTGACTCTGCTCCTTATGGAGGGTGCAGGCATTAAGGCAAATACTTACCGAAGTATCCTAAATGTGGATACCAACCTATTTTGGCAAGGAAACTCATCCACTGAATTCTACCTGAATGCAAATAAAATCACCTCTATGTGATCTATTGACATCTCCAAATGTTATGAAAATATTCCACTCAATGGCCCAAATGGTTTAAAAGCCGTAATACACAGAATGATTGCTTATGCGTTCAAGTACTGTAAGAATGAAAGTCTTGCTTATAGATGGAAGCCTAACTTGGGTGAAATTAAATGAAAATGGTTAAGCAAACCAAGTAAGAAATGGACTTGTATTAACAAGATGCAACTCTGCCAATGGAATGATGCACTGATTGATAACTGCATAGTTAGGCTGGGGAATAAGACTTGGAGACATGTTTGTGGGATTCCCATGGGTTTTGTTTTTCTCGTACTTGGTGTAACTGGTATTTGTCATTTTATGAATTGCATTTTATGAAGAGACTCGCCAAACTTGGTAGGATGGATTATCTATGGGCTTTTAAGGAGACCTTTTGGTATATAGACGATATATGTTTTGCTAACAATCCGGATGCAATGTTGTTTCTAGATTAAAAACAACCTCGTACCAGTGATAACGCTACATGATTTATCCTTTAGAATACTTAACCATCAAGAATGATGATGTTAAGGACAATACTGTTAATTTCTTAAATATTGCTACTACCTTTAATCTTGAGTCCGGGAGTTTTCACATAAAAAAGTTTGACAAAAGAAAGAGGCTTCCTTTTCCAGACTTCCAGTTTATACACCTTGCATCCAATAGGCCCATTATTAACTTATATAAAGTTATCATCTCACAGATTTTTGCCGCTATGTATTGTTGTAGCGATCAAGATACTTTTTTGAAAGAGGTGAACGACATCGTAACAACTTTTCAAAGGAACGATTTTATGAAAGGAAAACTGTACGATATTACCAAGAATATCTTCATACACAATATGTTTCCTGGACTTATGTTTAAATTACCAAAAAATGTTGATTTTCTCTTGGTGGGTAGTTAGTACTCCATCTCAGGGGTGCTAACCACTCCCCTGAGATACTTTGCTAACTGCGTGACGGTTGGTGGATTCCTTACTTCGAGAGACACATACTCAAAAGGCAGCACACATGGCACATGATACTGCCACTTCGACATCTATCACACTTGGGTTTCTTGGCACCCTCATACTCACTCCTCACATTTTTCCTTCTTTTGGACCCACTGCCCCTCATTTTTCCTATTGGGACTGCATGACAACAGGTCCCTCTTACTAGGCCACTCCAGATTTTTTCTACTTTAAGAAGACTTTGTAGTATCTATTACTGACTAACTAGGCTTGATTCATCATCTATATAATCTAGCGTAGACATGGTCTACGTTTTCATCAAATGTGATTGTATCGTGCATGAATGGTTCATCATGTTTTGACTTCTATTTCAATGCTATCTTTTACTATTATAAATTGAGTATCAAATTCTCATAGTGTACTTGTCGATTGAGTTGAAGTGTACAAACATGGTTGTTTTAGAAACCTCTTTAATTCTAACACTATGATTGTCCCTGTTGTGATAAATGACTCATCTTTTTAGACACAATGAATTGCACATTATCAAAGTCTTCTATAGTGCACACACATTGACCAATCATGAAATTTGAACATGCCAAATTTCACAGTCTAATCCTTGTAATGTATTTTTGCCATTTCACCAACAATAGTATCAGACTAACATGTTGATTGTCACAATATTTTCAATATTTAACAAGACACTTGAAGCAATTATGATTCCTTCTAGCACATACATATGTGTGCTTATTGACTTAGTTTGTGATATGTTTATGTACTTGGACCATTAATATTGAGGATGCCATTTGAAACAAGAGAATTTCTACTTATGGCAAAAAGAGTGGGGCCTCTACCAACTTTTGCTTATGGGACTAAGAAAGTCGAAGTTACATACAAAGTTTGACTTGAAGGCAAATTTTGAAATCTTATAAGCTTAATTTAGTTTAATTTATAATAATTTTTTAAGTTTAAGTTTCACATTGTGACTTGCAAAAAATGTTTAAATTCTCCCCCTAGCTAATGGCACTACGAGTTGGACACATATACACAGGATGCCATACTGGTGGGGCCTTCGGGGCCTTCACTTTCCAAAAATGAATATTAATTTGTAAGGTTACTCTATCCCGTGCATTCTGGTATTCCACTAAAATGCTTCTTGAATCCTGTGTTCCCCAACCCCCACATACTTACAACTTAAATTGGATTTTACCAGCTTGAAGAATAATCTTATTGGTTTGATTGGATAATCTAAGATTGAATAAATCTCCTAGTTATAGCTTCTTAAAACTCAAATCAAGTTTTCCTTATCCAAGCCCCCATTGCACCTAGGTGTATGCCATCAGTTTGAGATTGTGATTAGACAACATTGTTTGACACCTTCATTCGTTTAGGATGTTGCCTTTGAATGAAAACACTATATCAAAATGTTGCTCCAATATGTGTTGTCAAATTTTCATTTGTGGTAAAAGGATATTTTATTCGTTGTTTGTGTGTGTGTGTGTGTGTGTGTGTGTGTGAGAGAGAGAGAGAGAGAGAGAGAGAGAGAGAGAGAGAGAGAGAGAGAGAGAGAGAGAGAGAGAGAGAGAGTTCCGAGTTGTCGAAGCAAAAGCATATTTTAGGCTTAGTAGCAATTATGCTATCATACACGTATTGTTGCGTTCACTTAAGATGCTAGTTGCTGAATGTTATGAGAGGTTTGAGGATTGGGGGTTCCCTTAATATTTACCCTTAAGGCATCATGCTCAACCCACGAACAATGATAGCATCATAATATTATATGTTTAAGAACGGGACGAGTGGACCTAGGATAGAGATATTCTATATACTATAATGGAGAGTCATAACGTCCATACGTCATGTCAAGTTCAATGAGGCTCTCTATATGACATAAACAACAAACAATATATCACATCATTCATTCGTGTATAGATAAATTCTCATGGTCCTTGTTGCATCCATGGGTAAGACAGAACTTGCTTGCTTATATATATATATAGTCGTTAATCTACTCAGGGTTAAACTAATTTTGAAAGTCAGTCTTGGGAGAGCAATTTTATCTTTGTTCAAATTAACGCGTGAGAAACTCATTCCATGGAGACAAATATGCTTAATTCTACCAACAAAATCAAATGTATACAACAGAGCCAGGAATTTATATACCCAAAAGAAGCTGGCTGCCATTAGAGGAAAGAAAGGGATACACAGCAAATTGCCATCATCCATGTGCTTCGAAATTAGTCCGAGTATACAGCTGCACCGTAATTGTGCTTATTATGAAGCAACTAACAAATAATCGCATTGCAGGTGGCACGGATTGATGAAGTCTACGAGAAAATGGTTTTCAGGCGATCTACCGTCTTCTGGTCCAAGAAAAATGTTTTCTGTAGCACTTCATCCTTGATGTTGGAGCCGAACATGGAATTGGCAATGAGCTGGAAACCAGCGTGCTGGCTGTTCAAAGAAACCACGGCTTGAGCAGGCCCATCTCCTACGTTGAGCTGAAAGTGAATGAGGCCTCTTGGAAAGATCATCACATCACCCTTGTTGATGACCTTGGCAAATAGTTGGTTATCGGCCGTGACAAATCCTGCGTACAAACTTCCCTCTAGAACATAAATGATCTCGGATCCCCGGGGGTGGGTGTGAGGCGGGATGAGTCCGCCCTTTGCAAAATCAAGCCTGGCAATGGAGATTCCCAGGGAGTTTAAGCCTGGAAAGTTACCCACGAAACCAAAGACAGCGCTTGCTCCGAAGCTGTTGTTAGTTTGCGGAGGAACTGTTAAGCCATAAAAAACAAAATCATCTGTGGTGACTGCAGCTGGTTTTTTGCAAGGGTAGCCGTTGAGGTACAAATCCTTGGTAAGGTCAGCAACACAAAAGTCCATCAAAGGATCCGCATCGGCGGCATTGACGTTGAGCGGTGCTAATTGTAATAGGAGCACAACAGGGTATAGCAGGAGCCCTGCAAGGATGGTGGAGGAAATCGAGGCTTTCATTTTCATTTTAACTGGAGTGAGCTCTGCCAGATGGAATTTGAGTGGAGAGAGAGCTTATCCGATCCGACCTGGGAAATACTTAATCGAATTGAAGTGTGTGTGTGTCTAAACTTTGTGTTGCCCGGCCGCTGAGCAATGAACGAGCCGAGAGAGATTGCTGCGTGATGAGCTGAGTGAATTAGTCTGGCAATGGAAAGATGTTATAGTGGTGCAGATGGATGCAGGGATGCTAGTTTCGTGAGAGACAAGAAAGCTGGCATAAGGAATGCCATTGCTGCGAAGCGGAGAGGTGGATGCAGTTTCGTGAGCGAAGCAAACACTGAGCTAGTTTGATTAGTCTTCTTTCAATGATCAGCGAGGAAACACAACGCGGGACCGGGTAGCATGCAGCGAGTTGGGGAAGGCAATAAGAGTATTTAGTAGTGTATATCTCTCGACTGTGTGTGTGTCATTGCATTGCATGCATTCAAATTTCAGGGAACAGAATGTCTTGGAGAAAGAAGGATGTGCTTTCTCGGAAAATCTCTCACCAAAAAATGTCAAAAAAAACGGTAAACCTCACACGTTTTTATTTTCCTTTTCATAGTCACCGACTCAGCCACCCTACTTGAAAAATTAATTGTTTTTGGAAGTCAACATTATTCAAATTCTCGGGGCACCCATGGTTTAGGGCCCCAGATCAAAGGTGCTGTGCTGCCGCCCTTATAACGGCGGAAATGAAAGGTTGAGGATGTAGACCTTCCCAAATGTGAAATCCTCCTAACAAATGATTTTAGATTAAGCAAAGATATGCAAAGAAATTATAATCCGCACAATTGTGCATGTATTTAATATTGTTATGTAAAAAATTCAGGACATTATAAGTGTCCATTAAAATTTATAGCTTCTCTTTATCTTTTGCTCATGATTAAGTCTTCTTGAGGTGAAGTCTATATGTGTGGGAGGTAGAGCACAAGCCTTGAAGTGTAAAGTCCCATGCTTGCAATTGGCTGGTGTAAACAATGATGTGGCTCTTGTTTTTTTTCTCCTACTTGGACTTTTATGGGCATAATGCCCTGCTTTAAAAGCTGACAATCTTTAAAAATCTGTTGGATGTTAGAGGTATAATTTCCGTGAATTAGGTTTTCTAAGCACTGACTCAACAAGAGCGTAAACATAATATAACCTTGACCAACACAATCGACGTAAGGAGAGTTTCACCTCTTGAGTCCCTTTTATTTGAAATAGCAACGGAGTGTCTAAACAGTCCTCCCAAAAAGAATAAAAATAATAAATTATACAAATGTCTCTATTGTCTTAGATCGTTCTCTCTCTCTCTCTTGATAGATTCTAAATAAAATAATTTTTTTATTTAAATTTGATTTCAATTTTTCTATCTCTGATGATATTTACTGATTATACACTACACACACACACACACACACACACACACACACAACACCTCAAGATCAAGTGAGGTATGACAAGAGAGCAAAGAAGGCTCTACACATGATTAAGATGAATGTTACCAATGAGCTTCTCAAGGAAGTTGGTAAGTGCACATCATCTTTGGAGGCTTGGGAAGCTTTGAAGAAGCTTTATGAATCCAAGTCTACATCAAGAGAATGCCAACAACAAACAATCGGATCAAATGTAGTTGTAGAAACATCCCTAATTCAAGACATGGATGAAAGAGCGTTTATGATCAAAGATAAGAAAGCGCAAGTTGATAATGCTTGGTTTCTCGATTCTGGGAGCTACTTAACATATCACCAGTCATTGTGAACATTTTCAGTCATGTAGACCTTATAGTACAAAGAAATTCATTCATCTTGGTGATGATAGTACTCACACTATCGAAGGTAAAGGCACTGTAAGATTGAGCTTCCAACATTATCAATTTAATTTACTATCTAATATTTTGTATGTACCTAAAATTTCAACAAATCTATTATCAGTAAACAAAATTATGGATTTAGGTTGTAGGGTATAATTTTAATATGATTAGTGTAGAATTGTTGATAGGACGAATAAGATCCTTGCACTCAAAAAGAGACATGTATACTTATATAGACTTATTCATTATTATCAAGCCTTGAATACTTCTATTTTAGTAAATAAAGCATTACTTTGGCACTATAGACTAGGTCACTTCAATCATACGTATGTATCGAACATGTTTAGACATTTCTTAGTACTTGACCTAGATTATCTAGACAATAAAATCCTCCTCCATGTTTGTCATAGCTACATTGTTGGAAAAGCATACTAGAATTCCCTTTAGATCAAGTCGTCATAAGCATGCAGCAAAAGATGTTCTAGATGTTGTTCATGCATATATATGTGGCCCAATGCAAACCTTATCTTTGGTTGGTGCAAAGCACTTGACTACTTTTATCGATGAATTTTTGAGAAGAACAACTATTTATTTCAGTAAGCAGAAATTAGAGGCTTTCGACCTTTTCAAACAATTCAAGGAGCATCCAAGAACTCGAAATTGGTAAAAGAATCAAACCATTGAGGTCAAACAATGGGAGAGAATATATCTCAACCGAATTCAAGGAGTATTGCCTTAGCAAAGCCATTGAGCTGTTGGGAGGACTGTTTAGACACTCTGATATCGACTATCAACTATTGACTCATTGTCGATGGACATCAACTTTGACTTGAACTCAACTGGAACTATAGAATCGACCATAATCATGGTACCACTCATAATGAAATATTTTCTTTGCCACAAATCCAATATAGACTATGTCACAGTTCAATTATGCTATTGTATGTAGATAATTATCATTGTCTGCATGCATAATTGACAGTTAATAGTGTAGAATCTACTAATCAAATTAGTCTCTTCTTGTAAACACTACCTAGTGCTAAAGACATCGTTTACAAGAACTGATTAGACAATAAATTATATTACTTGGTGTGTGTGTGTGCTTAAGGTCTCTCCTCCACACCTGCAACAATCTCCATCAACTCATTCATTTCCAATAAGGATTCCATCCTCACCTTCCAAGTAGAATAGTTGATTGAGGTAAGCCTATCATTGTCTTCCAACATGAATCCACCACTTGTAGCCATGTTGCAATGACTTGATATTCTTCTTTCAACCTGTTCCAATGCACAAAGCACTCTCTTGAATGTCAAATGAACTCAAGAAGAAATCACAAAGATATGGAACCTCTCAAATCTCTTCTAGCACTTCAAGGAATCAACACATAGAATAGTGAAATCTTGATCAAACAATGATCTATCCTCAATCTAATGATTCTTGCCACTTCCTAAGATTGAAACACACTCAAATGAAGCTTAGTAACCTCACAAACTAGAGATTCAATCAAAAGTAGGGTTTTGACAAAATCACAAAAAGTTGAATATCTCAAATTCTACATGCAATTTCTAAAAACTTGATATATTATCTTGTAGCCTCCAATGAGACCTTCCTACTGCACCAAAAATTGGCTAATTCCAGTAAACCAAGTGTGAAATCGGAATTGATCAAGTATATAAACCTATATTGAGTTTTGACCTACAAAAGATCAATTCTACATATGCAAAAATGTTGATTTTTGAGTAGAAATCAATCTAGCATGCTCTAGCATTGGTAACTCCTCCAAATCCTTGCTAAAGATGGCTGATCCTTTCATAACCTGAAACACAAGAGCTCTAATATCATGTGAAGGATTTCAGATCATTCATGATCCAATCCATGTCCCTGATCTTTCTTTACAAAAAGGAGCAAACCAACAATCTTGCCAATGTAGAAAAATCAGCATCTACATACAAAATGAGATGCAAACGAGATATTGATCAAACATAAACCAAAACATAAAATTTAGTTTTTGTCCGTACAATTATAGTACCCTACTGTATTTTGCACGTTTGGAACCGCAAATAGCAATAAATGATCATTCTACACATAGAATTGCAAGATATCATCAAGAGAGTGCACCAATGAGTAGTAGAACCCAAAGAGGACCATGTATAATGATGAAATGAGAGAGAGAAGAGAGAAGATGTGTCTCTCCATGAGTTACATCCTTTTATAATAGGTCCAAACCCTATTTGGCCACTTGGCTTTCCCTCCAAAATGTAAACCCTACTTCGATAGCTCTATCTTCCACTAAATCAGAGTATATCACAGCCTCTCAAGCTACAAAGAAAGCAATATGTTTGAGAAACTCACTTTCATATATCAGTCTAAATCAATATGCTCCGACAATTCTATTTTGTGATAATCAAAGTGCCATTGCTTTATCAGCCAAACCTAGATTTCATTCTAGGAGTAAGCACATTGAAATTAAGTATCACTATGTCAGAAGCAAAGTTCTCAACAAAGAGGTTGACTTGATGTACTGTCGAAATGCAAGATGTGAGAACAAATATTTTTACTAAAGCATTAAGCTTGGAAGCACATAAGAAATCTTGTGCAGAACTAAGTTTGAAGGTCAAAGCATTCATGGATTCAGATTAAGGAGGAGTGTTGGATTATTCTCCTGATTATCGACTAATCATTTTTAATCTTCATCCACTACATTATCCAGCTCTGCAATTTTATGCATGTTTCTACACAGTCCGTAGAAATACTCGAAAATCACTCAATTTCCGGAAAGTACTAACTGGATGGATGCTATTTCAAGATGGCCAACTGGCCATTAAGATGTACGACCTAATAAGCTGTCCTATTAGACTTGCCGCATTTTTGCTTAATATAAATAGCTGATCATACTTCTATTATTTTCAATCAAGTAGTAGCTCTCTCAAGCTTTCAAGCTTGAACCCTCTTGAGCATTCTAGCTCAGTTCTTTAGAGTTCATTTAGAGTTTTGCTATTAGCGCTTACTCCTTATCAGTAGAAGTGCAAATTCAGACAGAGATCTTTAGTTACTCAAAGATAGCTTAGAGTATGCAGTTTTTATCAGCAGTTGTCTTGTGCTCATCATCATTTGTTTCATGCTGAATCAATCTATCCCTATATCAGAATGTGTGCATCTCTGTGATAGTTTTGTATCTGATAAATCTCATATTTCTTTTGTCTGATAATTCATTGTTTGGCTAATCACTGTAATACTAACGATTTCAAAGTTAGTTACTATAAGATTAAATGTGACTTCTGTCATTATGTTTTGTTCAATATTGATAGGTGTGGCCATGCATTAGGAAAGCAGGCTCCATTCCACTGCGCTCAACAAGTCGTTCACTACATTCGACTTGTCATTATTGCTATCACCTCTTTCCAATACGATCTATGCTGGGAATCACACTATAAATGAGCGATGAAAATAAGTCTGATGGATACTATTTGTCATCTATGCAATTCTACTGGACACAAAACAACTTTTGCCTCATTTAATTCTCGAATTATCCAGAAAAGATACTCCAAGCTTCAATATCGGGAACCTACTAACTGGAAGGGACCTGATGCTAAGACCCAAGCCCAAGGCCATGGATTTTCTAAATGATTGGCTTTGCCAGCTCCACTAGCACAACATGCTCCTTCTACGAATATGATGGAGCCAGAATCTTCAATTGCTAATGACCAATGGAATTACAATATTGATCAAGAGATTGGTCCTTCAAAGAAATACACTATATATGCTGCTAACAACAACAACAATCTAGACAATGCACTGGAGCAACACTTGGATGCTTTGGATGTGGTTGCTGAATGTCCGGATAAAGGAAAGTTTATCCCATTCTGTCGGGAATGCGGATATGGACATTGTTATAAGGACTGTCCAGCAAGACCCAAATCATCGCGGTAGCTACTCCATTGAATATGATTAGAATTAAGCAAAGACCAGCACTTCAGCCTACTGAACCAAGTGCTCCATTGATGGTTGTTACTCGAGCTCAGAATCAGAAAGGAGTTGTTGTTGATCGAACACATGATGAATCTGTCCCAACTACTGATATTCCTACCGCATCAAAGGTATATTCAAATCTCAACTCAGAGAAGAAGAAATACAACAACATGAGGTAGTGGATTATAGATTTACAAGAAGAGGAGGCATTGGAAGCCGCCAAAGCTGCAGTCAAAGTTCATTCTTCACCTGTGCCACCATCTAATTTACATAGTCCACAAACAGATGTTAATACTAGATTGCACCATCGCGAAGAACCCTTCAAGATGACAGAATATGAAGTGCCGCAAACAGATTGATAGTGAATATTCTATCTAGCAAGATGGATATTACATTGGGAGAATTTCTTAAGTTGGTTCCTCAAGTGAAAGAAGTATTTTCGGTGAGATTAACCAATATTGAACCAATAGTCTAGCAGGATCCACTATTTTGTCTTGGTTTTAAACAAGCTCTTGCAACAGTCAATCGTATAGTAAGATATATGTGTCAACGAGATGACAATTCAGAGTTGAGCGACATTCCTTTGCCTGATCAAACTTTGGATATGCCTATCACATTTTCAGTCAACATAATGAATGTGGCATGGATATCAACCGATCCGATTCCAGATCTGATTGGTGTTCGCAATATTCATGATGAACCAACAATAAAACTGCCAAAAGCAGTTATATTGAAAAAAGAGAAGAATACAGTACCAATGACGAAAAACAAGCTAAGCAACACTATAACACAGTTCTGAAATGGAAAAATTCATTACGAGATGCAGTTTCGACAACTGACCCAAAAGATGTGCCACCTTTATTGGATAAAGGAAAAGGGAAGATCAAAGATGACTCTTCAAGTCATAATTCTCGAAAGACATCACCTTCTAGGAAGTCTACCTTCTAGAAAGACCTCACCTTCTAGAAAGTCATTCCCTCCTCAAACAATTTCTGCCAAGAAAGCTAAACGAAAATCAAAGGTTTATCTATTTGAAAAAGAACTACGTCTTGAGGCTTTACATAAACTTTTTGAAACCAGATTGATGGTAGTTCATACACTAACAGCAGAAAAAGCTCATCACAAAGCATGGCATGATTACCATTTGCATAAGATTAGAAGGAAGGAGATCTAGCCTTGATATACAAAACCAAATTGATCAAAGGTAAATTGAAATTTACAAGTGAAGATCCATACAAAGTGAAAGAAATATTGTCGTACGAAGTAGTTATTTTGGAACACCTAGATAGTAAAAGATTTGATACCCCAGTGAATGACAACTAATTACGCAAGTTTTGGCAGCCAGATCTACCAGCATAATTGAAGATCTACTCATTTTTTCTTTTGTTGTTTTACGATTTTGTTGTTTTTCACTACTTGTTGATTCTTTTTTGGAAAAGACAATATTATTAGAAAAAAATGATGAGAAAAAGTCAAGAAAGTCATTAGATCAGATGAAAAAAAATATTTTCAAAAATCAAGTTTTGATGAAAAAATGACTCAAAAAATCACTTTTCTTTGCTAAGTTGCCATATCATACATTTAGCTCAGATTTACCTATATTGAGGTTTGCACATAAAGTACCTTTTTTGAAGCCCAGGTGAGAGTTCAGAAGCCTATCACTTTAGGAATCTTTGTCAAGCATGCTACTCTCATTATGAAACCTTTGCCGACCTAACAGATGCATAATGACCACCGAATTGGTGGTTGAAGACCCTTCGTCATGAATGCATGCGGGTTTGAGTTGGCCCGTTGACACGGGCGACCAAGTAGTAATTCATAGGAATAGGCATTATTGGAAATATCAAAGACTACTAGATCGACAAAAAACTTTAGGCCTCTGAGTTTGATCAACACTTGTCGGAGGAAACCAGTAGGTCAAACCACACTTTGGTCAGCCATCCTAAGATGACAAGTGGGTTTGTTAAGCTTGTCTCTCAGATTCCATTCTAGCATGAGGGAGGTGAAAATCATATTGACACTGGAGCCACCATCATGAACATCGAGGACTTTGCACGATTGGCGATGGGTAGCTTGGATTTTGTTGTTGCCTCATTCGCTAAGTGGATTGGTTACGTGTAAGGGCATTTCAGACAACTCATCAGGGGGGTGGTGTCATTGGATTGAATCTAGTGTTTCCATTTTCCAGCATGCTTCCAGAGAACATGGAAGAGAAGAGTGATATTGGCTTGCAATCAATCCCCCCAGACTTCAATACCTTCAAGGGTTTTGCTTTCAAAAGGCTTGGGAGGTACTTTATGGGATGTGGAAGATTGTTGGTCTTGAGATGGGTGAGGATAAACTATCGGTATCGAATCTTCACTTGGAGAGACAACATGCTGCTGAGTTTTGTTGGATGCAAGTGTAGGGTCTTGGCACTAGGTTTGTGCCCGAGTCAAGACCCATGCAGGATGAGTTTCAACTAGTAAATTTTCTACTTGTACTGAATAGACAGGAGCAGCAGGTTTGGATTCGGATGGGCAGTCCTTCACATGATGCTCAATACCATAGTTTTCACAACCTGGAGGAAAGTGGAGGTTATCTGGGCAGCAAATACTAGCATGCTTACTTGCACAGATAAAACATCCTCATATTGTTGGGAGTTGATGCACGACAAAGACAGCTTGGTTTGGATTGTAAGCTTGGGCATTGGGATCGACTGCTTGAGCATTAGAATCATATGTATAATAAACAACCATTTCAGTAGAGTACTGCAGTTGAGTATTGTCTTCCACGTAGTAGGTTGCTAGATCGATGATATTCGGATCAAGATAATGGACAACTTGTTTTGGGATAGATTGGTTAACAACAAACTATTGATGTGGTGGTTGGTATTGATTTGGTGCAGCTGGTCGTGGTTGGTAGACCCCTGGTCATGGCATAGGCTGTTGTGGAGGGTAGGGGCAGTATGCTCGATAGATGGTGGGTCTGGTTGCTGCTGGAAAATGGTTCCGCAGTTGAGGGCACTCATTAGTAGTATGATGTTGTGAGCAGATTGGACACCAGATATTTTCTCTTGCTAGAAAAGATTTCTCAGCAACCTGTTTCATGGCGGTTTGGAAATCGGCAATGAGCTTATCCATATGAAATTCTTGAGCTTTTTGCCAGGTTTCCATTGGATGCAGAAGTTCAGAAGATTGGGCAACATTGTTAGACTTTGGTGGATTAGGACGGTCGAGATTCTTAGATTTCTTTTCACGATGGTCAAAGTCATCGTCGAAACCTTCATCTTCCTCATGGATAGCATCAGTCATCACATCTTTAAATTGATCATAGAGGTCAACTGGTTTGAGTTCATGGCATATGTTTTTAGAAAATCCAACCAAGAACAGTTTTATGGCGATATGTTCGGTGATATTTTCATCAACACATTCTACTTTGAGATGTTTAAAACACTCAATGTAGTTTCGAATAGACTCTCTACGATGCATCTTGATATGGGTAATTTGGATGAATGGGCTCTGAGTCAGTTCGGATGGTTTGAAACGCTTGATGAGAGCATCCTTGAGGGTGGTCCAAGAAGCAAGATCAGGAGCCTTGAGGTTACGATGCCACTCTTTGGTTGTTCCATAGAGTACCATGGGGAATAGGCAAAGCTTTTCAGTCTCAGAGGTATCTCCATAGAAACGACATGCATTATTAAAGTCTTGGAAAAATCTAACTGGATCAGATTCTCCATCTTACTTTGGTGCATCAGTACGTGGAATTCTGCATTCTAGTCGTGGAGAAGCCGGATTAGAGGATTCAGCATAGTCTTGAGACATGATGCAGAATGAAGAGTAGAGTAGCAGTATAGATGATCAGGGTAGTACTGTACATGGTCAAGAGTAAAAAAACAGTTTTCTTGCAAAATGGAGAAGTTTTGGGAAAATTGGACTTTTGTGTTGTAATAGAATTTGCGGAAAGCTTAGAAATCGTGGAGAGACAGATAAATCGAACTGCAATACTCGCGAATTCTGATAGGGAGGAGTGATGTTTATCAAAATACTGATTTTTTAATTTTTTGAAAAAGTTTTTTAATGGAAGAATTCGCGGAGGGTACAGAGAATTCGTTCTCACTGAGGATGATTTCGTTGGGTGGCTGGCGAATTTTGATATAGAGGTTTGACTGACAGAGAGAAGATATGGTGAAAAAGGTGACTTTTTGACAAAAAATAGGAAAAATCTGTGAGATAGAATTTGCGGAGCTGTTGGAGGACTGATTTTGACTAGATCTAGCCTCAGGAAAGCTAGCAAATTCTAAGACAAAGATTTGGATGAAAAACAAGGGATTTTGATAGTATATCAGGCTGTTTTCTCAGAATTTGGATAGGGTCAGAATTTGTGGAGGTGATAAAATGAAAGATCAGGGTCTGTTATGGCTGCAGATAGACCAATGAATTCTGATATACCTGTTTGGCTGGAAAAATGTCACTTGGGTCACTTCTTTCCAAAGAAAATACCCAAGTTGACACTTTTGTTGCTTCCCCTCGGCTTGATAAGTTGCTCCGCAGCTTGTGTAGGACCTAGAGATAAGACTCGTGAAGATAAAAAGCAAGCAAGCAAGCACACAAACACGGAAGCCAAAAATTCAAAGAAAAAAAAGCTAGGTAGAAAAAGCATAAAAAAGTGGCAACGATGCCAATGTTGGAAGTAAATCTTTTTTGTGTGTGTTGGCTAGATCTACTCACAATGCAGTGTAGGATAGAGAGGATCGCCACTTTTTAAGTTTCTACCAAGATTCAAACATAAATGCGGAAATAAAAATAATGATGAAAGCACTAAGGCTTACCCAACTAGTGCTCAGAACAGAATGAACTATCTAAAAATGACAAATAACAGGACCTCACTAAGGCTTACCCAACTAGCAAGGTAGTTAACTAAATCCTAAATTAACTCCCAACGGGAATGGAAATAAAAGATTGCGGCTAACTAATAATCAATCAAAATAACACATGCTACAATATAAACCAATGAGAAGGAGGCAAGAGGAGGCCTGAGCACCTTTCCTAAGGCTATGCACCTTCCCCGGCAACAACGCAATGTTGGAAGTAAATTTTTTTTGTGCGTGTTGGCTAGATCTACTGACAATGCAGTGTAGGATAGAGAGGATCGCCACTTTTTAAGTTTCTACCAAGATTCAAACATAAATGCGAAAATAAAAATAATGATGAAAGCACTAAGGCTTACCCAACTAGTGCTCAGAACGGAATGAACTATCTAAAAATGACAAAAACAGGACCTCACTAAGGCTTACCCAACTAGCAAGGTAGTTAACTAAACCCTAAATTAACTCCCAACGAACGAGAATGTAAATGAAAGATTGTGGCTAACTAATAATCAATCAAAATAACGCATGCCACAATATAAACCGATGAGAAGGAGGCAAGAGGAGGCCTGAGCACCTTCCCTCAAGCTATGCACCCTCCCATTGGAAACACAAGTGAAATAGAGAGATAGTCTCAAAATAGAGAACTTGAAAGCTTAATCTCAAAGTGTTATTTACATGGCAAATACCTCTCCTTTTATGGCAAGGAGGGTCTTCCATAAGTATCCACTAACTTATGGGACTAATTTATTTCTAGCCATTCTAGAACTTCAAACTTGGGATTTAGAACTTCAAAGTTTCTAACTTAGGAAAACTTAAGACAAATATTTCTAAGCTTAAGGTTCCTAAGTTTAAGTTCTAAGTCTAAGTTTATTATTATTTTAAGCTTCTACTCATGGATTGACAAAACACATGCCATGGTTGAAGTTTATTGACGTATACTCATATGTCGACTTACAAAACACATGCCACGAAGTTTTATTTATTTCTTTTTATTTTCTCTGTGTTAGCACAGTTGCTAACAACTTTCATCGAATCAAATCAAACAGTCAACTATCGACTAAATGTCGATTATCAACTATCAACTCATGTCAACTATCGACATCGAATTTGAATCAATCTATTGAATCGACCATATTCATGGTACCACTCAAAATGGAGTATTTCTCTATCTCAAATTTAAATGTATTTCTATAGACTGTTCAAATATGCATGTAACAATTGCAAACTGTCTCGAATAATAGTTCATTTTTGTAGGTTGTTATGAGAGAGGAATATACACATTGGATAGTAGTTCAGAAGACAAAGTTAGGTGAGTAGGAGGAAGACTAGACTCCAACATGAGCAACAATTAATTTGTAGCGGGCATTTCCTACCATGTTAAAGTACAATACTTTGGACCTTGAATGAGTGCATTTAATGCCTCACAAGAGTGATTGATTGATTGATCACAAAAACAATGCAAACTAGACACACTTTAGCATAAATCAATTAAGTCTTAGAGCAACCTTTAATCATTAATCAAACGCAAAGTACAGCCCACAATTGTGTGGAACAGTACATAGTATGGCCTGTAGACTGAAAACAAAGTGTAACTCACTTTGATCTTGCTTATATCCAAGAAACATCAAGTACATAGAGTATAAACTTGAGTTTTGCCAATGAGCTCTCAAAAATTTTAAGTGTTTACTATGGAGAGTCTACTACATGGAAAAGCCTTTTCCTTTGTAAAGTTAGGTGAATTTCTAGCATGTAACAAGGAAGTTAACTTGGCTTTCTTGTGCTAATTTGCCAACCTAGCCTCATTCCTAGAGTCATGCCAAGTAGGTGGCTAGTAGGCGAATCTCCACCACAAATCTCAGATTTAGATCCTATAAAGTAGAAATCACTACCAAATTGATTTGACCTACTCTTTAGACTTGATCTATCATGTCTAGTTATAGTCAAATAGATTAAGGAGCCTATAAGTCTTCTATGTAAAGTGATGTCCTCAAAGGATGCCTCATCACCATCAATAGATGTTGCTCCATTGGAGTCATAATGCCTTTACAATTCATCATTCCAAATCTATATAGGAGGGATGTAGCAAATTAGATTGACATATAAAACTAAAATCCAATCCTCTTATGACTTTTATTCCGTAGAATGCAGTTCAATAGTCCGAGATCTACCATTTTAAACTCTTTAGATAACGCAATCTTTACATCTCTTATTCCATCTAGATCATTTCCACTTAAAATAATGTCATCAACATACAATACAAGGATAATGATCTTTCCATCATGAAATATTATGTACAATGATGGATCATAAGAAGTTAAAACAAAGTTGATGGAGATAAGAAAAAGGTTTATCCTAGAGTACCATGCTCCCATACAGACTCTTTTTTAAAAATAAACACACTTTTCTTTCATGCTCCTCCTTAATGAAGCCCTCGGTTGCCTCATGTAGATCTCTTCCTCCAAGTAGCCATTGAGGAAGGCATTTGTAACATCAAGTTGAAATAGCTTCCGATTGAAAGTAGTACCAAGGCTAATGATCTGATTTTTTTCCTTGAGGAAGATCAACAAGATCCCAAGTATGATTCTCCATGAGAGCATCATACTCCACTTCATAGCATTCATCCAACTTTTTGATTTACAAGCATCTTCATAAGAAGTTGGTGTGAGAGATTTCAACTAGTTTAGTCTAGTTTAGTCACATTTTGGTAAATTGTCAATAAGAGGCCAAAACTCATTTTAGACTTAGAGATAAACTTTTTGAGGTTATATTAGTTTAAAATACATTCAATAAACACTTTTGGAAAGTGTGGGAAAGTTGGTAGTCGCGTTTGAGAGAGATTCAAATTTGAACTTTGGGTACATTGAATCTAGACCCAAAAATAGTAGGGTTTACATTTTGGAGGGAAAGTCAAGTGGCCAAATAGGTTTTGGAAACTCTATAAAAGGATGTAACTCATGGAGAGACACATATTCTCTCTTCTATCTCTCATTTCATCATTATACATGGTTCTCTTTGGGTTCTACTACTCATTGGTGCACTATCTTGGTGTTATCTTGCAATTCTATGTGTAGAATGATCATTTATTGCTATTTTCGGTTCCACACGTGTGAAATACAGTAGGGTACTGTAATTGTATGGACAGCAAACATATTTTATGTTTTGGTTCATGTTTGATCAATATCTCTTAGAGTTTGCATCTCATTTTGTATGTAGATGCTGATTTTTCTACATTGGCAGGATTGTTGGTTTGCTCCTTATTGTAACCAAAGATTTGGGACATGGATTGGATCTTGAATGATCTGACATCCTTCACATGGTATCAGAGCTCTTGTGTTTCAGGTTATGAAAGGATCAGCCATCTTTAGCAAGGATTTGTAGGAGTTACCAATGCTAGAGCATGCTAGATTGATCTCTACTAAAAAATCAGCATTTTTGCATGTGTAGAATTGATCTTTGTAGGTCAAAACTCAATATAGGGTTAGATACTTGATCAATTCCGATTTCACACTTGGCGTACTAGAATTAGATGATTTTTGGTGCATTAGGAAGGTCTCATTGGAGTCTACAAGAAGATATACCAAGTTTCTAGAAATTGCATGTAGAATTTGAGATATTCAATTTTTTGTGATTTTGTCAAAACCCTAATTTTGATTGGATCTCTAGTTTGTGAGGTTACTGAACTTTATTTGAGTGTGTTTCAATCTTAGGAAGTGGCCAGAATCATTAGATTGAGGATAGATCATAGGTTGATCAAGATTTCACTATTCTATGTGTTGATTTTCTAGTTAGAAGTGCTAGAAGAGATTTGAGAGGTTCCATATCTTTGTGATTTCTTCTTGAGTTCATTTGTTGACATTCAAGAGAGTGATTTGTGCATTGGAACAGGTTGAAAGAGAAGATCAGGTCACTGTGAAAATTGTCAACATTTCCTAGCTAGTTTGAGGTCTAAATTGGCTAAAATTGTAAATAGTTTTGGTTCTGGAGTTTCACACGTGTGAACCAGGCCACAATGTTTTTATTTACTGTATTTTTTCAGTATGATGAAGTGTCAAACTTCATACCCTTCAAAATGAGACCATTTTGATGTATTTTTTCCTAATCTCTCTTGCAACTCTTTATGATTGGGATATGTGGCAAATGGATGTTACTAATGCCTTCTTGAATGGTGATCTTGAAGAAGATATTTACATGGAGCAACCCGAGGGCTATGTTTCACATGATGAGCCTAATCATGTGTGCTATCTCCAAAAGAGTTTGTATGGGCTAAAGCAAGCACCAAGGAGTTGGTATGCTAAGCTCAATTCCTTCTTACTTTCTCAAAACTTTGTTATGAGTGAGTATGATCATTCTCTCTACTTTAGATTGAATGAAAATGATATCACTTTACTTTTGATCTATGTTGATGACATTATCTTAAGTGGTGGTAACAATCTAGATATAGATGAAATCAAGATGGCACTCAAAAGAGAGTTTGAAATTCAAGATCTTGGTAAACTTCATTATATCTTAGGAATAGAGATTATTAGAACTTCTAAATCTACATTCATATATCAAGAAAAGTATGTTAACTCTATTCTAAAAAGGTTTCATATGGAAGATTGTAAAGTTGTTTCTACTCCTATGGAATCAAATGTAAAGCTAACTACAAGAAGTATGAAAGATCCTTCAAGGACATTACTCTCTATAGAAAGCTAATAGGATCTCTTATATGGTTAACCATCACAAGACCTGATCTAAGCTTTGTGGTTGGTAAACTAAGTCAATTTATGCAAGATCCTAGTGAGGCTCATTGGAAGCTAGGAAAGAGAGTACTTAGATACATCTCGGGATCTAGAGATTTTGGCATCTTGTATGGAGGTACTACACCTAACCTTTGTGGATTTTCAGATTCAGATTTTGCAGGTGATCAAATGGATAGGAAGTCAACAAGTGCCTTTGCAATCTATCTTGGAGATGGAGTGGTCTCATGGCTATCAAAGAAGCAACCAACTATCTCTCTATCTTCCACCGAAGCCGAGTACAAGGCATTAACAACATGCACCAAGGAGATTCTTTGGATCAAGAGGATGTTATTGGATCTTCACTTGCTGGAACCAGAGAAGACTCCAATCATACTTTGTGATAACCTTTCAGCCCAAAGCTTGGCAAGCAATCCTGTTTTTCATGCAAGGAGCAAGCACATTGAGATTGCTCACCATTTTGTGAGAGATCAAGTCATTGCCAAAGAGGTGGAGCTTCAACATGTCTCTTCAAAGGAGTGTGTGGCTGATATCTTCACCAAACCATTGGGAAAGGACCTATATTTAATGCATAGATCTAATCTTGGAATGTGCTCAAAGACTATGTTGAAACTAGCATCCAATGTTGAAGAGGGAGTGTGAAAATTGTCAACATTTCCTAGCTAGTTTGAGGCCTAAATTGGCTAAAATTGTAAATAGTTTTGGTTCTGGAGTTTCACACGTGTGAACCAGGCCACAATGTTTTTATTTACTGTATTTTTTCAGTATGATGAAGTGTCAAACTTCATACCCTTCAAAATGAGACCATTTTGATGTATTTTGGTCATATAAGCCATTTTTAGCTATTTTTCCTATATAGGGAATATCTAGGGTCAAGTACCTTCTAGAGAGAGGAGAGAAAGTCATCTTCCTCATCCATAAATAGTAGGGAAGTCGTGGAGAACAGGTTGGAGAAACCTTTTGTATGCTTCATTGAGATCAATAGATCATTGTCATTGTTTCTTCCTCCATTGAGAGCATTGTTGTGTGTATTGTCTTCAAGCTATTGTGTATGATCTTAGGTGCTTTCCAAAAGTGATAAGCTGATGTATTATGGACTGTATAATGCTATTTTGGGCCGCACTTGATGTTTATGGAAGTTTCCATTTGTGATAAATGCTTTTTGATCAAGTTCTTTGCATTCTAGGTAGCATAGAATGTGTTGCCAATTCCTAGCTTATGTAGTTTGGAGTGCAAGCATTCAAGCCAATGATCTTGGAGTTTAGATCCACTTAGGATCTGTATTTTTCACAGTCACTTCAACATGGCTACAAGTGGAGGCTTTATGTTGGAGAGCAATGATAGGCTTACCTCAATCAACTATTCTACTTGGAAGGTGAGGATGGAGTCCTTATTGGAGATGAATGAGTTGATGGAGATTGTTGTAGGTTTGGAGGAGAGAGCAACAACTCAACAAGATCAATTGACGTATGACAAGAGAGCAAAGAAAGCTCTACACATGATTAAGATGAATGTTACCAATGAGCTTCTCAAGGAAGTTGGTAAGTGCACATCATCTTTGGAGGCTTGGGAAGCTTTGAAGAAGCTTTATGAATCCAAGTCTACATCAAGAGTGCTTACTCTTAGGAGGCAAATCTTTCAAAGTTTGCAAAAGAAGGAAGAGAGTACTCATGCTTTTGTTTTGAGGGTTAAAGCATTCAATGATGAGTTAGCATGTATTGATGAAAGCATTAAGGAGGTAGAACTTGTTCAAGTTATACTTAATGGCTTGTTGGATGATCATGCTAATCTTGTTCAAAGTTTTGCTATTCAAAAGACTTTTCCAAGTATTGTGGATTTGCAAGAGATCTTGGTGAATGAGGAGTATAGGCTTCAATCAAGAGGAGGTGGATCTACATCGACATCTCATTATGAAGAGGATGCTATGTTCATCAAAGGCAAGTTCAAGGGCAAAGGCAAAGGCAAGTGGTCTAAAGGGCAAGATCAAGGTGATACTTCTTCTTTTGGCAAAAAGAAAGATAAGTCTAAGTTAAAATGCTTTTATTGTGGAATCAAAGGGCATTTTGCAAATGAATGTTTGAAGAAGCAAAGAGATGAAGGTAGCAAGCAAATCAACGTTACTACTAATGATGAGGATCTAGGTGTGGTGATTCTCTTTTGATGTGTTCTTCAAGTCTAATATCAAGTGAAGGTGACAACGATTCATGGTGGATTGATAGTGGAGCTAGTTCACACATGACTAGTCACAAGGAGTTCTTTACTTCTTTGGTCACTTATGATGGAGCCAAGAAAGCAATTCACATGGCCAATGGTGGTGAGTGTGTGATTGAAGGTATTGGTTCAATTCCTATTTGTCTCTCTACTAATAGGAAAGCAAGACTTGATGGTGTTCTTTACATTCCTTCACTTTCAAAGAATTTGCTAAGTGTTGGTCAAATGATAAAGAAAGGATACATGGTAAAGTTTGGTGGTGATGCTTGTTTCATTACAAAGGAAGAAATCTTGGTTGCTAGGGGCAATAGACAAGGTAGACTTTTCAAGCTTGATGCTTTTGTTATGGCTAACAAAAAGGATGGAATGGAAAAGGAGATTGGTCTCAGCTTTACAAAGTTACCTTTTAGCATCAATAAGATTGGTGGATCTTATGAAAAGTCTAACAAGCTTTCTTATGCTAGATCTAGGTCAAGATCTAATATGCTTCTTGGAGATGTTCATCTTTGTGCTAACTTGGCTAGTATTGAGGATAATGATGGTGTTTCAATGGTTTTTCATGGCAAGTGCAAGCATGCAAAAGGTAAGGAAAGAGCTAACTTCATCAATGGAGGTGAAGGTTCTTCCTTGGAAAAGATTGTTGTTAATGATTTCTTTGATCATATGGAAAAGGATGTTGCTAGGTGCATGCATGAAGGAGGTAATTCTTCTACATTATTTTGTTATGATTCCAAGAAAGTCATTTTTCCAGCAAGTGGAGTCACATGTCTTCATAAAGAGAGTAGATCAAGTGGTTCTATCAAGAGACTTAGTGAGGGAGATAGTCACAAGTCAAGAAGAAGAGAGGTATGTGAAAAGTTCAAAGTAGGATGTACTTTGAATGATGTCATTGTGAATGATAGTGAGGAAGAATCATTATCATATGATACATTACCTAAAACATTGAATAAAAGTTCTTGTTTGAAGAAAGAGAGTACTTCAATCATCTTTATGTTGAAGGTACTAATCATTTTTTTCATGGCTTCTAATGTTTTTGAGATTTCTACTTCTTATGATGCAATCATTAAGAGGGAGTCTTATGAAGGAAAGAGCAATGGAAGATTGGTTCTTGGGGAAGATACAAGGCATGGATCTCACATCTCTTCATCAACTCAAAGGATTCTATGATTGTGAATTGATCACTCATGATCAAGATGGCAAAAGGTTGGTTGGAGAAGACTACATGGAGCAAATCGAGAGGCAATTTCTTCAAGGCAAGGGAGATCTCATTGGTGAGCTTATTGAGGTTTGTTATGGGCTCAAGAGGGCTGGATTTATTAGGTTTGATACTCATATTCACCCACTCTACTTCATGTTGGATGGAAAGTTTGGAATCTATCTTTTGATTTATGATGGTGACATTGGTGACATTGTTTTCACTAACGTTTGTGGAAATTCGAAATCAAGCATTGATGAGATCTTGTTGGATCTAGATCATATGTTTGAGAGGGAGTATTTTCAGAGGTTCAAGTCTGAAGATATTCATATCTTTGATATCTTCGATGATCAAGAGAAAGGTAAGCAAGTGGAAGCGACACACTTTGCTTTACTCACATGTTTTGGAGAATTTTCTTGTGTAGATGATGCTATGCAAGTGGATATTGGTTCTCATGGTTTTCATACTGGAAAAGCAAGTAATGGATCTAGAAAACAAAGTTTGTTCAATGACTTTGATGATCAAGAGGAAGATCAAGAGGTTGGTCTCAAAGGGCTTCAGCAACACAAAAGGAAAGGTGGCAATTTGGAGCTAGTCAAGAGCATCAAAGGAAAGTTATTTGGCAAAGATGTTATGGATCTGTTTTTGCAGCTTATTGAAGACTCAAGTAAGATCAAAGGAGAAGCAAGGAAGTGTTGTTCAAGTTTACTTTACTTGTTCTATCTCATGTTTGAGCTATTTCATGTGGATGTGTGCAAATTGTCAAGATATGGACAAACTAGCTACATTGTCTTACAATATCTTATTGTTGGAGTTGTACTAGCATTCTTGGCTGGTTTTGCTGATGGAAATAAGACTAACGGAGGCTCACTATATCACTCATCCATGATCAAGTTCTCAAGTGTTGAGCCACTTAGTGCCAATACTTGGAGATTGTCAATTTTTGGTGAATTCATGGTCATTTTCTTGTGTCAAGTAGATCTTGAAGATGGACTAGTGCAACCTAATTGGTTTATGGAGTCATGTGGTGCTGGATTTGCATCATTAATGTACTCACCTACTCATGGATTTCCAAGGTTTGATGGTTTCTTGTGGCAAGATGGAGATGGAGGCTCATTCATGGAGTTTTAGGGTGGAGACATATCAAGAAAGGACAAAGGTGGAGGACACAAGCAAGCAAATGGTCATCACTCACATTTATTGTTTGGTTGTTGTAATTTTCCAGAGAGTACAAAGTTTGAAACATGGAGGAATCATTTCATTCACATTCTATTTGGTTCTTCTGTTCTAGTTATATCTTGATGTGCAAAATTGATGTAAGAAATAGTGAAGCATCCAATTTGGACACTATTCTCTATATCAATTATGAAAGATACTTTAGAACCTTAGAAAGAAGATCTATACTTGGGATGGAGATCATTCTAAAGTTGGATCAAAGTTCTATTGTCAAAACTATGCCAAAACTAGTTGAAGAGGGAGTGTGAGAGATTTCAACTAGTTTAGTCTAGTTTAGTCACATTTTGGTAAATTGTCAATAAGAGGCCAAAACTCATTTTAGACTTAGAGATAAACTTTTCGAAGTTATATTAGTTTAAAATACATTCAATAAACACTTTTGGAAAGTGTGAGAAAGTTGGTAGTCGAGTTTGAGAGAGATTCAAATTTGAACTTTGGGTACATTGAATCTAGACCCAAAAACAGTAGAGTTTACATTTTGGAGGGAAAGCCAAGTGGCCAAATAGGTTTTGGAAACTCTATAAAAGGATGTAACTCATGGAGAGACACATATTCTCTCTTCTATCTCTCATTTCATCATTATACATGGTTCTCTTTGGGTTCTACTACTCATTGGTGCACTATCTTGGTGTTATCTTGCAATTCTATGTGTAGAATGATCATTTAGTGCTATTTTCGGTTCCACACTTGTGAAATACAGTAGGGTACTGTAATTGTATGGACAGCAAACATATTTTATGTTTTGGTTCATGTTTGATCAATATCTCTTAGAGTTTGCATCTCATTTTGTATGTAGATGCTGATTTTTCTACATTGGCAGGATTGTTGGTTTGCTCCTTATTGTAACCACATGGATTGGATCTTGAATGATCTGAAATCCTTCACAGTTGGTTCATCAAGCATTGAAGTAAGGAAAGTGTATGAGGTAAAATATGAAGTACCTTCTCTTTGATCACTTTTTCCATCATAAGTGAGCCTCAATGGCTCGGCTCTTGCTCTTGTGGATCTTCTTGGAGTCCTTGGATCTTGAGGTGGATCCTCAAGCCCTTGATCACTTTGAAGCTCTTCCTCCATCCTAGTATGGTCTTTGACATCAAGATGATTAGTAGCATTATCATCCTCTTTACAAGCATGTCCTTCATCCAAAAATAACATCCCTACTCACTATGACTTTAGTGATGGGATTGAAGACTCTATACCCTTTGCTATTCTCACCATATCCCACAAAAATGCCTTTGATGGAACTTACATCATCCTTCTTCCTTGTATCCAAGGATTGGTGTACATAAGCATGTGGATCCAAATATCTCTCGGTTGGGCAATCTATTGCACAAGAAGTTAGCACAAGTGATCGCCTCACTCGAAAATGGTTTTGGTAAAGAAGCATCTGGCCTTAAAGCTTTAGCACACTCACAAAGAGATCTATTTTTCCTCTCGGCCACTCCAATTTGTTGAGGGGTATAAGGACAAGATAACTCCCTCTTAATGTCATTAGAACTACAAAACTCTATCAACTTATTGGAGACATACTCTCCTCCATTATCACTTCTTAATACCTTGATCTTGGTACTAAGTTGATTTTCAGCTAGAGTTTTGAGGTTCACAAATGAATAAAACACCAAAGATTTACAGGCCAATAGATAAATCCAAACATATCTAGAATGATAATCAATGACGGTTACATAGCACTTAGCACCACCATTAGATGCTTGGGAGAAGCTATGTACATCTGAATGTATGATTTCAAGAGGAGTGTTAGATCTTGAGTGTGGAAGCTTATGAGCCTTTGAGAGGCTAGCTCCTTTGCACACATGGATTCCATAGCTTTATAGTTGGGGTGGCCCAACCTTTTGTGCCATAGCTCCAGATTTGAGATCTCCACCTTTGCTAAGTTCACACTCTCCATCATCTAGTTTAAACAATTTACCTTTTTTAAGTCCCCTTTGCTATGCATTCATCATTCTTAAGGATGGAAAAAACTCCATACTTAAATTGTACATCTAGGCCATTATTCTTATGTACCATAATGGTACAACCCTCAGTGATGACCTCGCAAGGGGCATGATGCAGTTATGGCGTTATTAACATATTTGAGTGACACACGTCTCCATCCTAGGTGGTCACATGTAGCTGGTAGGAACGTGCTTAATGGGACCCACTATGTTATTCCTATATAGTGGTGGGGCTTCTCTTTTGCCATTCACTCAGTCTACCCAGGAGTTGGTGGATGGAGAGCACGTGCATTAGCCAGGATGTATCTCCAAGCCAGGAGATTGTGCTAGTGAGAGCCGAGGGTGACGACTAGTTGTATGGGACGCCAATTATCACAAGAGGCTCAACTGCGTATCCTTCAAGGCAATCGAAGATCTAAGGGAGTTGTAACATTTGGTATTAGAGTCACTGATTTCCTTTATGAGGTGCACACATTCCCTTATTTAGCTTTTGCGGTTTGGTATTTCTTAATTCGGAATGTGGGCTGTTTGGTTTTAACCTTTGTTCAAGTTTTTTCTTGGGTAAAGGTTGGCATGTAGATGTTAGGCTTAAGCTTCTGGTTTGCAGAAGGAAAGCAAGAGATTAGTTTAAAGCCTTATGGTAACTTTAATATTTACTTTAGTTTTCTTTTAAAGAAATGTATTTAAAATGGCTTGGTTCTAGTTTGTAAATCGTTTTTATGTTTAAAGTAAAGGATTTGGTTTTTTTTAAGTTTACCTTCCGTCTTTAACCCCTTTTTTGAATTGAAAAAAAAAGGGGTGGCTTGGGACCAGTGTACTGCGTTGTCCCACAGGCAGTCCCTCGGTCAAGCCGACACATAGTACAAATAGTATTTGTAGTCTTGCAATCTGTCTAGTGGACAGTCGCGAGAGGGAGGGGGGAAGGAAATCTTTTTCCTTAGGAAAAAATACAGGCTGCTCCAACTATTTTGCTTTTTTTTTTTTAATGGGAGGGGAGGGGATGTAGTACCTTGTACTTCTCCCTCCTCATAGTTTTTGTGATGTGACTTGATGGGAGTGGAGAAGAGTACACTTCCCCACAACCCACATAAATCTAAGCCATGAAAATATTAAGCCATGAACCAAAGGATTGGCTTAAAGTTTTGATAACTCAAGTATTGAACTTCAAAGTTTAATTTCTTAAGTTGAAAACTTGAGAACTCAAGTTGATAAAAGCTTATAATCTTATGCTTAAAAAGATTGAATCAAAGACTTTCTTGGTGGGCTATCCTTCTTGTTCATACTTCTCTCCTCCTCCCTCTGTGGTATGTAGGAGTTGGAGGTGGGATAAGGGGCCCTAACAACTTTCATAATCCTTTGGAGTCCATGGGCCATGTGGCACTCTATGGTGGTCCCACAGGTAAGAAGGAACAAGAAGGGACAAATGGGGCCTTTCTTGGGCCCCACCTGTCCTTTTTGCATGGAGAAGGGGTAGAGGCTTTGGAGAGGGAGTAAAGGAGTGTACGTTCACACTCCCTCACCCCATTTCATAAGTTGCTTTTGAAGTGCACCTTAGGCTCAAGGCTTTTGTGCTATAATTGCCAGATTTTAACGGTTTGGGACACCGTTGCTCCTCATTTTTGCTCTAGGTTTTTTCTACCCTTTGCTTTTGCCATGGGACACCCCTATGAATGCCATTGAAGTTTCAGAACTATGTAGACCTTTCATATTATGAATCTTGATAAGGTAGATTTAATCCTACGCAAGGAATGGTTTTTATACTAGGAATGTGTTGTTAAAGAAAGATTATATTTAAACATAGTATATCTTTCTTGCATAATGGCTCTCTAATTTGTCTTAAAAGCGATGAGCTGATCTATCTTTTGTAACTACTCATGAGACTAATCAATGTATTCTGGATTCTGAGTATCATTTGCATTTATGTTATTTGATGAATGGATGTTTTTGTTATTCATAATTTCAATGTTGATGTATCGTCTTTCCCTAAA